>QLTV01004416.1:2567916-2593571 GCA_003457575.1 Thermophis baileyi | reverse complement strand
TATATATATATATATATATATATATATATTATTAGCACAGTGTACCTTTCCTTTTTGCAACATGCTAGTACAGGAGAGGGTTTAGAATATAACTATTAAGTATTGCAGGAGACTTGCTCAGGACTTTCCCTGAGCAGAAAGTACATCCTAAATCTTAGCTACTCAGTATTCCATACAGTGCATTTCACTTCTCTGGTAGGAATTTGTTGAGGGCCAGATTTATATATATATATATATATATATATATATTATTAGCACAGTGTACCTTTCCTTTTTGCAACATGCTAGTACAGGAGAGGGTTTAGAATATAACTATTAAGTATTGCAGGAGACTTGCTCAGGACTTTCCCTGAGCAGAAAGTACATCCTAAATCTTAGCTACTCAGTATTCCATACAGTGCATTTCACTTCTCTGGTAGGAATTTGTTGAGGGCCAGATTAATATTCTCATGTTTGGATCACTCATTTTCAAAGGTTCCAGGGGAATAAATATGAAAACTTCTATTTGATAAAAGCTGAAAATAAGATACTTGTTGAAATATTTAATTATGATACCATTGGAAAAGACCGTAATGTTGGAAAAGATTGAAAGAAAAAGGAGAAGGGGATGGCAGAGGTTGAAATGCTTAATAGTATCTTTGACACAATGAGCAGACTCTGGGAGACAGTGGAGGAAGGGGGGTTCTGGCGTGCTGTGATCCATGGGGTTTCAAAGAGTTGGACATGATTTAGAGAATGAACAACAATGACAACTCTCTTTTTATAGTCCTGTAATTCCTTAATTTGGGGATAGGCTCAGGATGACTGGATGGTGCTGAGCGTTTACTGGCCAGATGCCCTTTCTGATATGCAGAGTTTGCATCAGATATTTTTTTCTTTGCACTCTGGGAAAGAAACATCAGCCACTACCTAGGATTGAACTCTCAACCTTCTGAGTGGGAGGCGAGTGTCTTCACCATTAGGCCACCACACCACTCAATGAACAACAACAACAACAACATGGTATCATAATTTAGTTTGAAGTACAACTAAAATCTAATTGAGGTAAGAACAAAAGTAAGAATGCATTCAAAAGCCCATATCTGACACCCAGAGATATACAGTATTAATAAAAATAATAGATTTTGTCCCATCCTTCTGCTTTGACAAACTGAAATTTGTCTTCCAATCTCACCTTCTACTTTTACCTATCTAAAAGTGGTGTTAATACATAACTGCATGGTTAACAGAAAGTCTTTAAGACCATCACTGATCTCTTTAAGGAAGAATGTGCATTCAGAGATAGACTGTATAATGGAGATCTCCCAAAATGAATAAGGAAGGGAATGTAATCCTCAAATCTTCCCCCCTATTAGAAGAAGCTCTGATCATGTGCTTAGGAAAGAGGGACGAGTTGTGTGGTTGTTCAAATAATCTGGCCAGATACTTCAGTTTATCAGGGTTTTTTTTGGGGGGGGGGAAGCATGACCAAATTGTAGACATGTGTTAATTGCATGTAATTTCAAGTTGAAAATGAGGAAAAAATGTGTCAGAGTGCAGAATACAGAAACTTAAGTATCAATATGACTGGATGCAGATGAAAGCCATTGGGATGTATTGTGTTTGGCCAAATTCCAATTCAGATTGGATCATTTAGAACAAAAATGTAGCTCCACATTTTTCTTCTAATGATGAAGCACGATTCCTATGAAATGACCCGAATTAATGTAGGACCCCCATTGAACTTCAAAAGGTATTTTAAGTGATCCTGAAATAGAGATACTGTGTTAATAAAATTATATTTTTAAAAATGCTAATTTTAGATTTTGTTCCTCTAGGGTGAATATATCAATCTGGATATACTCATCTTAGATCAGCAAACAAATCAACCCAGAATTCCACAAATGACCAGGTTCAAATAATCCTACTTTGGAGACATTTTACAAAGACCCAGCTCTATGGAAAATGCTCTAATACTGGAAAAGGTGGAAGAAAACAGAAGAAAAGGATGACCAGCAGCAAGGCGGATGGACACAGTTACAATAACAATGAGTTCACTGTTGAAAGACCTGAAAGCTTAGATTAAGCATACAGTAGATCATCAAGGAGAAGAAGAGAAGATCTATCTATGTGGTTGTTAGAAATAAAAAATAACATGATGGCACATAATCAATCAATCAATCAATCAGGTTGGGAATGGGAAAAAGTGACAGATTCATCTTTTAATCACAGTCTATTATGAGTACACCCATCACAAAACTTTCAAAAGTGATGTTGACTTTCTGACAAACAACATTACATTATATTACCAAACAAAAATTACATGCTGTAACATTCATCCTTGATGGGACAACCTCACTTGGTTTTCCAGATCTGATGCCATCCAATTAGTCCAAGGAATGTCCAATTGAGGCAGAAATTTTCTTCAAGAAATACCCTTCTGGAGTTGCAAAATCTCTTCTTTTATGAGGCATTTTCTTTCGCTTTAGTTTTCTAGAAAAAGTGCAAATCCATGTTACCATCTGATTTTCAAGTATAAATATATTGCATGAACATTGAATAGCTAAGCCTTCATAAAAAAAATTTTGGTGCATAAGGACATGGCTCTCATTGAGTGCATTGGTCCACATTGAAAAATGTTACTTTACATCATATAAGAAATTGATATTTATCCAAAATAACTATTGGGGATATAAACCTATTACGCGGATCATTTTA
The DNA here is from genome assembly GCA_003457575.1 of Thermophis baileyi. Taxonomy (NCBI): domain Eukaryota; kingdom Metazoa; phylum Chordata; class Lepidosauria; order Squamata; family Dipsadidae; genus Thermophis; species Thermophis baileyi. The sequence continues at coordinate 2,590,874 of QLTV01004416.1, read as the reverse complement.
AGAGATAAAACCAATGAAAATAAGAAATCATATACATAAAAAGGAAAATATAAGCAAATGTGTTCACCTAGTAGCATTTCTGTCATGGACTTTTTGTGAGTCCTCAGGATTTGCCATGATGGCTCAGTGTTTAGAATGTAGTATTGCAGGCTAACTCACTGCTCAATGCCAGTAGTTCAATTCTGACTGGCTCAAGGTTGATTCAGCCTTCCATCCTTCCGAAGTCAGTGAAATGAGGACCAAGATTGTTGGGAGCAATATGCTGACATTGTAAACCACTCAGAGAGTGCTGTAAAGCACTGTGGAGTGATATATAAGTCTAAATTCTATTGCTATTGTTATCTGATGAAAGATACAATGCAAAACATCCCTTGGGGGTATTCTTTTTGTTGTTAAGATAAGCCAAGTCAGGCTTTGCCACCTTCTCTTGCCCATTTTTATTGATAACTGGAAAGGAAGGAATATAGCCACAGCTTGAAACTTACAATGCATTGTTATTGGAACTTCCTTTGCTGAATAATGCAGTTTAAAAGTTGTGCTGTTTTTTTTCATTAGCATCTCTATTTGACTATGTCATTTAACTTAGGTTCCTTTCCAACATAAATTTAACATGTTTTTTCCATAATGCATTGGAAATTGGTCATATTAAGGGTAGGAATATTACTGATATGAATATGATATGAATATATGATATTATATTCAAGAGTTTGCCCTTTTCACTCTTTTTGAAAGCACATAGTTTACACACAAAACTTTTGCCAATGTAAGCTGTTTTTCCCCCAGACACATGGACATTTCTCTGAACAAAACATTACACTATAGCCATTAATCATTTCTATTTTCTTAAGAATGCCACAAAGTCTATGTGTAATCCATTGGAAATGAAAAGCTAGTGTTTTGTTTGAAGCATGCCATATATATTTTTTAAAATTTTGCTTACATTTAAAGTAATATTTTAAATGTAAAACATATAAATAAAATATATTTTATAAAATATATAGTTTATAAAATAAAATATATGTAATATCTATAATAATATTTTTAAATATAATGTAAAGTCATCATTGTTGAGATAAATATTGTACGAACGAACCAGCACACAGCTTTCCATATTGTGATTTAATTTTTTTTACTTTTTCAACAACAAACATATGAACAACTTTCTTAGAAGTTTGAAACATTTGAAATTTTAAATTCCAGTATTTTATACAACAACTTAAGTTCCATTGGGGAATGTTTATCCAACACTAACAGTAACACTTACAGAGGAATTATTGAGTCTGTCATCTGCACCTCTATAACTGTCTGCAGGGGTGGGTTCTAAATCCTTTTGCTGCCGGTTCGCTCAGGGTTGCACCCGCAGCAATCAAAAAATAGCTTCTGCACATGCGCAGAAGCAAAATCCAAGATGGCGGCACCCACGGAGACACCGACAGAACCGCTCCATGACATCATCGCCGAGTTATTAACGGTTCTAAAGAACCGGATAGAACCAGTAGCAACCTACCTCTGACCGTCTGGTTTGGTTCTGCAACCCAACAAGACAGACACAGACTTCAGAGGATAATTAGAGCTGCAGAAAAAACAATTGCTACCAACCTGCCTGTATACTGCACGAGTCAAAAAGAGGGCTGTGAAAATATCTACAGACCCCTCACATCCTGGACATAAATTGTTTCAACTTCTACCGTCAAAATGACACTATTGGGCATTGCACACCAGAACAACTAGACACAAGGACAGTTTTCCCCCAAATGTCATCACCCGGACTATCATTAAGTGTTGTACCTTATGATTCTTGACGAACGTATCTTTTCTTTTATGTACACTGAGAGCATATGCACCAAGACAAATTCCTTGTGTGTCCAATCACACTTGGCCAATTAAATTCTATTCTATTCTATTCTATTCTATTCTATTCTATTCTATTCTATTCTATTCTATTCTATTCTATTCTATTCTATTCTATTCTATTCTATTCTATTCTATTCTATTCTATTCTATTCTATTCTTACTTGTGTACAGCAGCTAAACATGGAATATGCAAAACAGTTGCATGTTATTGTATAGAAACATTTTATTTTCCCATTATGGAAAGGGCACCTCTCAATGTGCTAACCAATAGCATTTCAAGCTCCCATCCATTAATATAAACTGAGAAACCCATATGTGCTTCATGGCCCTTTTACTGAGTCAGAAAATTGCATTTTATAACAAGATAGATAACCATAATCTCCATTCAAACGTTGAAAATAGAGACAGGGGCTCTACTGCCAAAGAAAAGATTTAAGATGGGCTAAGTATTGCAATTACCTGAAGGTTGCTTTAAATGCTACTTGTTTTTTTTTTAATGGTCTCCAGTTTCTCCTGATTACTAAATGTAATAGACTTTTATGCTACAATGCAACTGTTGAACATTTTAATTGGAATGCCATGTCAAATTTTTAAATTAAAAATCAAATACTCAAAGCACCAGTGCATTTTTGATTACAGAGATTAAAACCTAATTGAATTCTCTTGCACAAGCAAAAAAATAAATAAAAAATCATCTGAAAATTTAATTAGAGCAATGTTAAAAGCAGTTGATTTTCTTAAGGAAAAATCCCACAATCCTTAATTAGGAAAAAACGAAATGCAAAATAACAGCCTTTACATTTTTTCCCCTCCCCTTCCTCCCCCTTTTGCAGCACACCCTCAAAATCACAGTCTCTCACATACACATATTCTCAATTATGGAGACATCATATATGTGGCTGGAATGAAAGAATACTCAGATGTAACTTTCCAAATGATTTCATAATAAAGGAAAATCTGGGTTTTGCTTGACTGAAGCTTGTATTTCCCTTTGATCAATACTGAATTATTCATGGTGAATTTCTGGCAACATTCCAAGAACGTTCACATGTTAGAGAGTGAAAAAATAACACATATGCATGAAAAGAAAGATCCTAAATAAACATGATTGAATAAGTCAAAATCCATTTCAATCCACACTGAGAGGAACAAAATTAACATTAACAGAGATGACCTTACTATTCCTAAGGATTATATGTGGCAATGGACAAAAGACGGAGGCCAGCAATGGAGCAATGATCAGGATCAATTTCTCCACCATCCCTCCCTTTTTCTCTTTTTCTTCATGTATTAAAATACACAGATGCATAAACACATGAATATGAACTGTTGGTTACCAGACAATAGTATCTAAAAGACAGCTTCTTAAGGTGGCAATTTTAGAATTCCAGTTTTAGAAATCATTGGCATAATAGTACGCATGGAAACTTTTATAACCAAGAAGCATGTAATAAACAATCAGAAGCATCAGAGAGGCAAGCAGTGGGGGGGGGGAAATATTGATAAAGCAGTTTTGCACTGATTTGATGCATGTCCACCCCTTTTGTTTGTTGTGGTATTGCACTTATGCATGAAAATAGAGTGTGCGTTGCAAAAGGGCAATGACGTTTTGTCATTTTGATGAAAATGCTGGATCCTGTAGATGTCCTGAAGACAAAGAATGGCTTAAGTGTATCCCAGAAACATATCTGCTACATCAAGACGTGTATTCATTAACAATATAATTGTAATGTTATGTAAGTATACTGTACTTGAAGGCATTTTATTGTTTGCATTGGTTTCCTGCTGTGGCTTTACAGTATGTGCAATGCTTAGAGTCTTGAAAATTGAAGCTATCTGTACATTTCACAAAAAATAAATAAGAACCGAACAACTATTTGGGTTAGACAAATGAACACTCTAGGTAAGGTCTTGTTGAAGGGGACATTGTCCAACCACGGCTAAACAACTGGCAGTGAAGAAGAATGCAAAATGTTTACAATAGATCTCAGTTATCATGCTGGCAGGCTTACCAATGGCCTGACAGCTTTGAAGATCTTCATCAATCAGTTCTCCATAGATGAAATACAGGGGAAAATCTGTCACTCCTTTTCTACTCTACCTCCACATCATTGGTTTAATAACAACATTTCACCTCTGATTGCATTTGACCCTAGAATTATGGCATAGTCTCTTGAGTTGTTTGTCATATACCAATTTTCTCATAATTATTTAATACACCATGAAATATCACAAGCTCTGTTATGGAAGAAGAGACAATTATGAGCCAGCAAATAGATGCCCAGAATATTTGGGCATACCACATATCCAACAGGTTGTTGATAGGGCAGAGAGTCAGGTCCTAGGACATTTTTTTTGGAAGCTTCTGGATGAGGTTCATGGTAGACTAGGATGTTTCTAAAGAAGTAGCAATGATGTTGCAACAATTACTCTCTGGACAAGGAGAGACCATAAAATTGCCCACCTGCACTCTGGATGGCTGATTTTCATGAAGAGACCACAAGAACAAAATGTTCTTGCAGTTGACTTGTGAGGTGAATGACCAGAAATCAAAGAAGAGTCAATGCATTTGCACTCTTAGCATAGCCTTTAAAAGACACTGGGTACAACACACTGCAATAGCCCAACCTGATAAGAATCTGTCCATGGCAACAGAATCACGCAAAAATTCCTCTATAATATGCAGTCCCATTCAAAGCAAAAACCAGATTAGGGTTATGCCCTGTCTCATGGGTAGGTTCTGAAACAAAATCCATGGAAGTCATGTGCTTCTGATTAATTCTTATTTAAGGTAGTCTTGGTATGACTGTTGAATTACCTCAAGACCAAAAGACCTGGAGCCTCCAATAACCCCATGTATCAGCTCAGTTAGGAATTGACTAGGCAGCACGACCACCAACAGAATCCCAATTTTCACTTAAATGTCAAGGAACATATACTTTAAACTCACAAAGCCCTGGTGACCTGGAAAGGGAAATCGAAGGCATACAAATCATAGCAAGTGTGGACAATAGTGCACTTATCTGGCAGGGGAGTAGAGTGCAGGGATGCAAAGTAGCTGAGGTCATAACTCAACATGGCTGGTTTATGAAGAATTCAGGTGCTTCTCTTTATTTTTAACATTGCACTCTTACATTATCATTTTCATTAATTTTCCGTCTCAGAAGTGTAGGACATTGCTCCCTGGCTTTGAAAAGAGACATCTAAGAGATTGTATCTGGCGCTGGATACAGCATAGGATACCCCTAAATCATTGCAAAACCCTTCTCAGGTCTGCATTATTCCTGGTTACAAGTAACTTTATCACATTTTCACAAGATTCCATGATATGCACCAGATTGTCCCTTGGTCTATCATAAGAACACTTTATTAAATTATTGTCTTAGCACATTGTATGAACAGAGCTATTATGATAAGCTATAATACAATTCATTTGTTTGGGCATAGGATGAGACTATACAAGTGTTTTTAAGCCATGGTTAAATATGCTGTATAAAGTTTATATTATAAACCCAGCCTTTTATAACATCCCCCTCTTCCCTTCCAAGCTGATTGATATTTTGTCCAGTTCTAATTAATCATAGATAGTAAAATGTACGATTTTGGATGCATGATGGTGTGCCCCTGCTCATCTTGCTAAATAATTGTATTAAAATAGGGAGGATAAATCCCCCAAGGTTGCTTTTTTTGGGGAGCTGTGTTACACTCTGCCTAATTTGTTACACAAGTGACACATGGGCTCAAGTAATTCAATTTTTATAGAAACAGTGCAGAATTGTAAGACTTCTTCTCAGCCTTCTAAATAACTATGAAGTGGACATGCCAGGTGGACTGTGCGGACTTATCTATGTTAGATTGTAGCCATACAGAGTGTAAGGGTTTTTAGTAATATCTGGTTGCTGAGTCATCAGGTTCTAATAAAAAATCAAAGTAGTCTGCTGACCCCTGCTGTAATTCTTAAATGAGTCATATCTTTGAAATTCAGCTTGGTTTTTCCACATTAAGGTTTAATTGTAGACATTTCTGTGTCCATTTCCCTCCCCCCCCCAAAGTATCTACATTTCCATAAATATTTTGCCATATTTATGTGAAATATTTATCTTGTACACTTTCTTCTTTCTTTCTTTCTTTCTTTCTTTCTTTCTTTCTTTCTTTCTTTCTTTCTTTCTTTCTTTCTTTCTTTCTTTCTTTCTTTTTCTTTCTCTCTCTCTCTCTCACACACACACACACTCTCTTCCTCTTTCTTCCTCTCTTTCTCTTCCTCTCTTTTCTCTTGGGGAAGAGATGGGGAACTCATCCCTTCCTCTCCTCTCCTCTTCTCCTTCCTTCTGCCCTGCCTCCCTCCCATTTATCCATCCATCCATCCATCCATCCATCCATCCATCCATCCATCCATCCATAAGAATTATAAGAAGAAAAAAGTTTAAAAAGAAATGTATCTTGTATGCTTTTTACAAGATGTATATTTGAACGATACTAGTAAATTGAAGCAATGATAAACTGCAGTCACCCATAGATGATCTAGATTAATAATTGCTGCAAACCACTGAATAGCTGGAGCTTTCTGATGCTGAACAATAAATATTTTGGTTATAAGTCCATTTTTTTGTTCAAAAAAATAAACTTCTACCGTGTTTCTTCAAAAATACGACCGGGTCTTATTTTCTTTTGACACCCCCCCCCCAAAACGGCTAGGCCTTCTTTTCAAGGGGTGTCTTAATTTCCCCCCCATGCGCCTGGCCTGGCCACCGGGCCGCTTCTTTCGCGGCCAAAAAGAGCGAGTGACGTGACCCACGCGCCTCGTCTGGCCACCAGGCCGCTTCTTTCGAGGCCGAAAAGAGCGAGCAATGCGACCCACGCGCCTCGTGCACCCTTGCCTACCTGTAACGGTCACTCCAGCTACCGGTAGCTGTCCACCCAAAAAAGCCTGCCATCGTCCACTCCAGCAAGCCTGGCCATGCATGCGCTTAAATAGGGAAAATTTTGGGGGTAGGGCTTAATTTTGATGCATGCACACAAAACAGTGCTGGGCCTTCTTTTTGGGGTGGGTCGTGTTTTAGGAGAAACACGGTATGCGATAGAGCTAAACTTCAAAAGAATATAAACATCTGAAAATATTAAATCTCAAAGCTGAGTTAATGCATGTAACTTGTTTTTTACCAAATGTAACACAATATTTAAATAAAAATTACTTTATTGTGTCTCTGACAAATTATCTTGTTGAAAAACATGTAATATAAAATATTAAAATTTGGGGGTTTTTTTAAATCTTTTTACTGGTTAAGTAAAACATGCAAGCAAAAAACCAAAAGGAAAAGGAAAAAGATATATATACACATTTAAGCGATTTCAAAAGTAAAAATAGAAACTACCACAAAAGATTTTTAAAAATTACAAAAAAGGAAATTCTGGTAGCCTTTGTTCTTTCTTCCATGCCACCACCTTCCCCTTCCACCAGCTACTAATTTTAATATCCTTATATTTAATTGCACTTTCTCCTATTTGTAGATATTGATGTATGCATTCTGGCAAATAGTTTCACTGATTGTTTATTTTAATTTCCCCTCCCCTACCCCTCATACATGCATACTTTTGAAAGCTGTAAACCACATCACAAATTCTGGAAAACACTTTTCATGTATGGTCATGAAATGTAAATTAGATCAGTTCACATCAAATCAAAGTTTCTTCCATCCCTAAGGCTGTGATGAAAGCAGTAGAATATCACAGAGCCACAGCCAAGAAAATAAGGTGAACTTAGACTTGTAAGATCCAGGTTTAACTCTACCTTCAGCCATGGAAACATATCAGATGACTTCTAGCCAGTCATTCTCTTCCTGATCAGTCTGCTTCACACAAGTGTCAGATTTCATACAAACTCAAGCAATAGATCTTTATTTTCCAGAAACTCAACCCTACCTTTAGTAAACCAGTTGATACAAGAAGCTTCAAAAACTTACTACAAATAGATTAGTTGCTTTATTGCAGAAAAAGAATCTATCTATCTATCTATCTATCTATCTATCTATCTATCTATCTATCTATCTATCTATCTATCTATCTATCTATCTATCTGTCTGTCTATCATCTATCTATCTATCTATCTATCTATCTATCATCTATCTATCTATCTATCTATCTATCTATCTATCTATCTCTGCCCACTCACCAGTTATATATCTATATATCTATATATCTATATATCTATATATCTATATCTATATATCTATATATATATCTATATCTATATCTATATCTATATCTATATATCTATCTCTATCTCTATCTCTATCTCTATCTCTATCTATATCTCTATCTATATCTATATCTCTATCTCTATCTCTATCTCTATATATAGTATATGCAGAAGATCTACCAACTGCAGCTTACTTTGTAGCAAATCTAGAGATGTGAAGGCCCGGAAAAAAACCGGAAAAATTCGGAAAAAACCCGTTTTTTCCCATTTTTTTCCTGAAGGCTTTTTTGTTTTTTTCCCAAAAATTGGAAAAATTGAAAAAAAAGAAAAAAAAAACATTGAGGAATATTTTATTTTAACATGATGAATAAAATAATTTTATTTATTTTTATTTTTATTTAATACTGTGGAGAGGAAATATGAAAAATTGTTACTTTTGGTTTTGAAAATTGTTTTGTGGAGGCTTTTTGGCTGTTCCACATAAACTAGTAAGCAGTTCAGGAGATTGTTGCTCCCTTTGTTACAAATAAATATTATAAAAAAGTAAATTCTGTTTGTGATAATTGTTTGGCTAAACTATATTTTTAATATGCTAGTTGTGATAATTTTATGCCAAGTCAAATTGTCCATAGTCATATTTTATGTTCCTAAAGTAACAGAATGACTTTCAATCTTAAAAAGACAAAAAAGTGCTAATGTAGCATTTTTTTCAATTTTTCCAAAAATTTCCATCCCCCCCCCCAAAAAAACCGGGAAAAACCCGGTTTTTTTTCCGAGCTTCAAAATTTCCAGAAATTTTACATCTCTAAGCAAATCAAAGTTGTAGAAGATGCTTCATAGAATAGAAGGGAGGAATGATAATCTTAGTACAGAAAGAAGAGAACAATTTGTACAGTAGCATACAAATGATAAGGGCGATATAGAGGGAAATCATATGTGAGAGTAAAAGTACATCATCTGCAGCCCCCCCTCCAACTATTCATATACCCCAAGTATGCTATAATTTTAATGAGCAGAAGGGAAAATATTAAATATGATTTATAGTTATTTATAGTAATTTTAATTCAAAATAGAGGCTTTGAGAAAGACAAGATTTCGTTTTTGTCTTGACACCACACAGAACCCTTTAAAATATTTTTCTTGTTTGTTTATTTAAAATACTTTTACCAAATGGAAAATCCACTTGTGAATGCATTAAATTGAAAGGCGATACCTGAACAATCTCAAACTCTGAACAATCAATTTTAACTGAAATTTGGGAGGAGACAGCTCACATCTACTATATTTGCTACATAAATATAGCAGACTGTGGAAATATACCTGGAGTGCAATGGAAACATACCTGAGCCAATTCTAGAAGCTGTTAAATAACAGCTGGTGTTTTCCCCCTAAATCCACATCCTGCTTACCTCAATTAATTAAAGGAAACATCTTTGTTCTATCTCAAAGTTGACACTCTCATGAAGGATTGCATTATTTTATGAATTGGGATGAAGACCACATTGCTAGCAGACCTAAAGTTGATAGACAATTCTTTTCAAGCACAAACCACTAGTGTCAGGCAGGAGGGCAGGCCAAGCTAATTCAGGAACAATGCAAGATCACAACATATCTAATCAGCAACCATAACCAGAGATCCAGTTTGGTGTAGTGGGTAAAACATCAGGTTACAAACCAGAGACTGTGAGTTCTAGTCCCACCTTTGGCATGAAGCCAGCTAGATAACCTTGAACTTCTTACTTTCTCTCAACCCTAGGATTGGGAGGCAATGGCAAACCACTTCAGAAAACTCTTGCCAAGAAAATTGCAGGGACTTGTCCTGGCAGTCTCTGAGAATCAGACACAATTGAACAGAAGTGGAAACAAAACCCCTAATATTCTATAAATGTATACAGTACAGGGGTGGGTTCTAACTTACCTCACTGCCGGTTCGCTTCCTCCCACGCCACGTGGCTGCACCTTTTTGCACAGTGCAAAAAAATTAAAAAAATCCCCCCCCCCCAAAAAAGCTGAAAACAAGATGGTGACACATGCGCAGTGCTGGAAACTCGACTTCTGCACATGCGCAGAAGGGGAAAAAAAACGGGAAAAAATTCCCCCAAAAAATTAAAAAAAAAGAAGGTGGCATCCACGGACCGGCACCGACCAAACCGGCTCTGTGATGTCATTGTGATATCATCAGCAGGTCAATACCGGTTCGGGCGAACCGGTCCGAACTAGGAGGAACCTGTTGTGGCTTGCCCGAGTCCCGCGCAGCTGCTCATGGATCCGGAAGACCAAGAACCGACCATGGGGTGGCAATATCATTCTGTATCTCCGGCACCTGAGTCCGAGACCGAGGAGGACGCAGGGCCAGAGGACGATAATCAACCAGGGCCTTCTGCACCTCCCCAGCAGGAGTTGAGTGACTCAAGTGGAGAGGAGGAGCCTTAAATAAATATTTCCTAGTAAACATTCATAGGCGATCTAAGGCCCATATATAGGAATCTATTTGGATGCATGTATCTGAGGATTGGAGAACCATTTTTGCCTAGTGGTTAAGGCATCAGACTAGAAAACGAGAGATCATGATTTCTAGTGTCACCTTGCACATGAAGCGGTGATCTTGGGCCAGGAATTTTCTCTCAGTCCTAGGAAGGAGGCAATGGCAAACCACTTCAGAAAACTCTTGCCAAGAAAATTGCAGGGACTTGTCCTGGCAGTCTCTGAGAATCAGACACAATTGAACAGAAGTGGAAACAAAACCCCTAATATTCTATAAATGTATACAGTACAGGGGTGGGTTCTAACTTACCTCACTGCCGGTTCGCTTCCTCCCACGCCACGTGGCTGCACCTTTTTGCACAGTGCAAAAAAATTAAAAAAATCCCCCCCCCCCAAAAAAGCTGAAAACAAGATGGTGACACATGCGCAGTGCTGGAAACTCGACTTCTGCACATGCGCAGAAGGGGAAAAAAAACGGGAAAAAATTCCCCCAAAAAATTAAAAAAAAAGATGGTGGCATCCACGGACCGGCACCGACCAAACCGGCTCTGTGATGTCATTGTGATATCATCAGCAGGTCAATACCGGTTCGGGCGAACCGGTCCGAACTAGGAGGAACCTGTTGTGGCTTGCCCGAGTCCCGCGCAGCTGCTCATGGATCCGGAAGACCAAGTGAAGAGGAGGAGCCTCTGATTGATGCTAGGGCACGCAGGGCAGCTAGCCGGCAAGAGTGGCTCTGTAGGAGGAGGTCTCCTCACATGTAAACCTGCAGGCAGATGGGCCACGCCCTAAGACTATTTAAGGTTTCATCAAAGCTGAAACCTTTGCTGGAGACAACGCAATTGTTTTCCTGGCTGATGTCAGAACTTTGGTTATCTCAGTTGGAATAACTCCAGTCCGGGCTCTTGGCCAACTCCAGTAAGTGAGGATAATTCGGGACTTAATGACCTGTTTGCATTTTTGTATTTGGAATCCTGGCCAAAGTGCTCTTTGATTTTCAACAAGAACTATGTTGAAAAACCTGTAACAAACTTACTACTAAGCTGCCTTATTAGTGGTAAAGTCTTCTTTGTTTTTGCAAACAGTGTGTGTGTGTCATTTCCTGGGGGCTTGCCGTGCTGGGTCACAACAGAACCCACCTCTGATACAGTATATCAGGTACATGGATTTAGATGGATTTCATAAGCACTCTATTGCTTAACAAATGGTTCCAAATCATGTGCTGGCTTTAATCTTTGAAAGCTTTGAGAGAAAGATCACTTTTTCTCATGTGAACTTATCGGATCTCTGAAATAAGTTCTAGAGGCCTTTCTCCAAGGCTTTTTTATGAGTTTTGCTGTTTTGCTTCTTTGTTCTTTTGTTTTTCTTTGGGGAAAAATGATGCTTATGTTGATGCAGTGTTTTGAGACTGAGCACAGTGAAGTGGTTATGGTGCTGGAATGAAAGCAGAGAGACCCAGATTCTGATCCACCCTTAGGCATGGAAGACAAGGGTGATCTTGGACCAATTTCTCCTTCTGATCTCTAATCAGTGTCAGCTTTGCAAAGAAAGGTAAATGAATTCCCTTACTGTATCATGCTGCATGTAATTAAGAGCAGTGTAAAAATGGACCCTGTGACCATGTGGCACAAGCACTAAAAAAGAAAAGAAAAGCAAACATTTTCATACATTGTTGCCTCTTTTTATTTCCCCAAAGAATACCAATGCAAATGCATTAGTATGCCATTCTACTGTTTAGAATGTTACAATGCGGTTCACAGTTAAATGCATGCAAAAATGCCTGTTTTATGGAAATTGCCAGTCACAAATGTGTATACAATTGTGTTCAGTTAAAAAAAAAACCACAAAATCTGAGAGAGAATATCATTAAAATATGCATATTAAGGAAAGAATATGGAAAAATGTATATTAAGTAAAATGCACACGAAAATGAATGCAAATTTTTATACAGGCTTTGCTTAAAAATGCAAACTTGAAATAAGAAACACATTTAAGATTAAAAAAAATGACAACTTGAGAAGCACTAAATTCAGTAGGTTCACAATCTCAATTCTTATCCTTAAAAAGTAGCTCTGTTGATCATTCTTTTAGATGGATGAAAGAATCATGCCATTTGAAAGGCGAGCTAAAAGTAATATTGGGGATTTCTAATGTGTAACTCATGCTGTTAAATATACCTATACTTATACCTATATTACACCTATATCTATACTGGCAAACTCTAGTTTATGTGTTTTGGCAAAGTCCTGGAAAAGATCAAGAACATATAAGGTTTTGATCTGTATTTTATTTCCCAGCAACTTAATACAGAACATTTGTGTAAAAGATTTCCTAGATAAAATCCAGTGATTTTCCATGAATTCTAAGCATGTATGTGTCTCTCTGCATATGCTGGGCTTTTTCAAAGAGGAGATTGCCAGGGTGGGGGCACAATTGCCCCAGGCTCATGAATGGAGGGGCTCCTATCTCAAATGTAATTTAATACAATCAATATTTTTAAGGCAGCAAAATTGATTAATTAAAATATAATAGCAAGAGTCATTTTAGTATTTCAGGTCAATTACTCTGCAATTGATTTCAGCAGAGAGAAAAACAATGGAGAAAAAGAATTAAGATGCAGTAAAATGTATTTGTATGTAGAATAGGGGGAGTGTTTCAAGGAATGCTTAAAAAGAGCCTCTGGACTGGGTTAAAATGTTAGATCTTGGCAGGAATGTCTGAAAATGTAGAAATTGGGTTTGCATGCTGGGAGGTAGGAGACACTAAGGAAAGCTATACCCACTGCCTTCTAGGTTTTGATGCTGGATCAAAGAATGATAGCTTCCCATTTTGCTTATACATTAAATGCACCACCTGGTTATAGGTATTTTCCTACTTTCATATCATGGTCAAATATCACTTTATTTCTGTCTTTAATTAGGAACAAGTCCCACCATGCACATGCTTACAATTTTAATTTTCAACCAATTCTAAGTGACATCAACAATTGTCAGGAGTATAATGAAATATTGGTCTCATACAGCCTATATTGCAACACATTCAATCCCCAACTTATCGCTGCTTAATTAAAATTTGTTACTGTGCCACGAACCTCATTGTGCATAGTAACACCCTGCATATATTACCAGCAATTTGCCACTTTGATAAATAAACATTACATTCACATGGTGGTTTTTTTGCCATCAAGCATGAAGGAAGACCCATGATTAAAAAAACAAAACAAAAATATTTTAATTACAAAATTCATTAAAATCAATCTCAAATAATAATAATAATAAAGCTTTGCATTCCTAATGCTAAAACGATAAAAGTGATCAATGAACCACAGCTAAACAAAACTAAACACATTCATTGAAGTTGTCAAGAAGGATGGTGGAGGGGGGAGAGCTGTTTAATTGATCGGACTAATATAACACATATTAGGAGAATGATGCTGCAGAAGACATTTAGAGAAAGAGTGGATTTAGATATCTTGGATAGTGGAACAACATTCATTGTAGAAAACACCTTGCACTGGAGGCCAGTGTGGTGTAGTGGAATTATGTTGGGTTTAAATCTGAGCATTTTGAATCTGGACTCAATAATAAACCTCACCAGGTGATCATAGCTTGGACAGTTAATTTGTGTCTCAAGATTGTTTGAAGGAAGCATGGAGAACAACAGAGTTTTCCGTATATATACAACAACAGGGCAGTTTTCAGATTGAGGCTTTTATGAAGTTGATTTCTGCTACAGTGCAGTGTTGCAGTGCCACTCATGGTCCAAGTCCTAGTCATTAGGAGGCTAGATGACCTGTTGAAAGGCCTTTGTTAATTGTTCTCTCTGAGTTTATCCTTAGTGACCATTGTAAGTTTTGACCCTTTGCTCATATTCTTTTCAATGGCTTAACATGTTGTTAGCCACCTAGAATTGTATTTGCAAGATGGGCACTCATATTAATTGCAATGAATAAATGAATATACTGTAGAAATAAATAAAGCAGCCAGAGCTGGAACTCCTGCTCTACAATGTGACAGCATTTTTTAAAGAACCAGCAGAACTCTCGCTGGTTCCATATAATTCCTGCCTTTATCTATGCTCCTCAGTCAATGCAACTTCTTTGTATGAGTAGAAACAGCAAACCTCTGGCAACTTTTCTCGTTTTATCTGCTACTTGATCTCCAGCTGTCTTTGACTGTCTGCCTCTAAGCTCTTTGATTTTCATATGTGGAATATGGTCTCACCCCCTTTTTAATTAGATCTTCTGCCTCTGGTAAATTTGACCCTTATTTGTCTTGATAGGAAACAGGGCCCTGTGGCAGTTTGCCACAAAGCTCAGCCCAAGTTTGGTTAAAAGACAGAGTGCAGATGTTCAAGGAATCTTTCAATGAACCTTCTATTCCAAACCTAGTTGAGAGAGTACTGTAGTACTATAAAGGAAAAAGGTAGTTTATGGTAATAGAATTCTTATGACCACCTTTCTCCTGGGCTTGGAAATCCTCTCATTACCAAAATCAACATGTGAAAATCCTCTCATTACCAAAATCAACACCTGTCTTGGAATACAGGTAGTCTTTGACATACAACCACAATTGAGCCCAAAATTTCTAATATTAAGCAAGACAGTTAAGTGAATTTTGCCCCATTTTACAACCTTTCTTGCCACAGTTGTTAAGTGAATTGCTGCAGTTGTTAAGTGAATCTGATTTCCTCATTGACTTTGCTTGTCAGAAGATCCAAAAGATGATCACAGGACCCCAGGGTACTGCAACCATCACAAATATAAGTCAGTTGCCAAGCATCTGAATTTTTATCACATGACGATGAGGTTGCTGTAATGGTCGTGAGTGTAAGAATAGCAATAGCAACAGTACTTAGACTTATATATTGAGAGCCGAAAGTGGCGCAGTGGTTAGAGTGCAGTACTGCAGGCTACTTCAGCTGACTGCTAGCTGCAGTTCAGCGGTTCAAATCTCACCGGCTCAAGGTTGACTCAGCCTTCCATCCTTCCGAGGTGGGTAAAATGAGGACCCAGATTGTTGGGGGCAATATGCTGACTCTGTGAACTGCTTAGAGAGGGCTGTAAAGCACTGTGAAGCAGTATATAAGTCTAAGTGCTATTGCTATATCGCTTCACAGTGCTTTACAGCTCTCTCTAAGTGGTTTACAGAGTCAGAAACAGTGATAAGTCACTTTTTTCAGTGCTGTTGTAACTTCGAACGGTCACTAAATGAACTGTTGTAAGTTGAGGACTACCTATACTATTCTCTCAGTCACTATAAGGAGCCATAAGCATCTTTAAAGAGACAACAACTGACATTTTGCCAATTCCACCCCATAACATATTTACAAGTCTAAAAAACAGTTTTCACCACAGGAGGAAAGACTCCCTTGGTAGCAAAGGAGTAAGCTTGAAAATTATGGTATATATAGACATGTGGACAATCAGCACAATTTAAAATTCTGGGTATTTCTCATGAATAAAAAAGTGTGGAGGAACATTAAAGGCGATGATAGATAGCTTGATGCATGCCCCTTCCCCCTGAATCCTTCTTCTGTACACATATGAGGTTTCATATAGTTCTTTATATCAAAACACTAGGTTGGTTGAGGAATAAAAAAGACATTCCCTTACTCACTATTCACATGACGAATATTCTTTTTGTGTTGGTTTTACTTCCCATTAGCAGTCATATATTAATCTTGTTCTTTTATCTTGACAATATGTTAGCTGTAGTAGCTCATATCACGAGTCTGTTCAGCTAAATTCTTTGTTGATTTGAACATGACGGCAATTGAAAAGACAAAGCAGTCTATGAAGATAATAAATATATCACCCGAGCTTGTTGTTCTCACCTTCTCGTGCTCTTTCTTCTTTTGTTAAAACCCCCCTGAGGAAATATTTTAAATATTTCTGCTTGCCACATGGATGATCTTGTAATGATAATTTGATGAAGATTACCAATGCTATTACTAGTATGTTTTGATTCCTGTAGGAAAGTTTTCAGTTTCAATAAAATACTTAGCTGTACCAAGCATCCAATATGTACTTTAATGAATTTTTGACAACATCTCTCTTAAAATAAAATCACAAAAGCAGATCTCCCCTCCCTGCCTCTAAGCAGAAAAATGGCCAAGAAAGTGTACAGATGTACAGTATTCATAGCAGACGTCAGAAACCATTTTCTCTGAGGCTGTATTGGTGCTACCAATCTCTTCATGAGATGAAATACTTTGACTCCCCCACGTGCAGCCTCCATGCTAAATGTAAGCTATGTTGCACACGCCTGGCAATAATGTTCTGCTTTGGATATTAAAGACAAAATTGCTCTTTGCTGGAGCTATTTCTATTAAATGTCTATTTTTTATTAAGAATTTTAATTACTGTAGTAAAAAAACTAAACTTAAAAAAATATAGCATAGAGAGAAAGAATAGAAAGTACAGGACAAAAGAAAAAGAAGGAAGAAAAAGAATATAATAAAGGGAGAAACTATAAAGAAGTTACTTCCAACCTTCATGACAAGAAGTGTAAACAAATTTAATAACTCTTCACCCTTTATGTCAGGTTCCCAAATACCAAGAAAGACACACCTATGTTCTTCTATTATTATTATTATTATTATTTATTAAATTTGTATGCCGCCCAACTCCCAAGGGACTCTGGGCGGCTCACAGCAATATAAAAAACTATTAAAAGAAAACATAATAAAAACATTTATTATGTTCTAGGCAGTTTGTTTTATTGTGCCTGCCCATAGAAAGAGGTCTTGCCAAACTAAAGCAAACTGCTGACACCATTAAACATATAATTTGAGAACAACTAAGAAGGAACTGTTCTACTCTCTTTCGCCTACTCAAACTATCTAAACTTCGCTATTTTTTGCTTGGCTGGAATGCCCTCCCTCCCTCCTGGGAATCTGAACTACCTTCTATCACACCTTATAAAGTTAAACAGGTACCTTTTTCTCCCATATGCAATCCCTTGTGTGTCAGAAAATCCATAAAATATCAACTTTTCAATCCTGGTGTTAGCAAAAAGTCCATAAAAAGTTGCCAGAACATTGCAAAAATGTCTTATTTTAACCTTGATCAAATAAACCAAGTTGATATTTCTTCCTTTGACTTTTAATGATTTTAATCTTTAATTCTGTCAAATATTGTGCTTGAGGTGGAAAAATGAAACTTTGATTTTGGGTTTTATCAATTACATAGATTTGTTGTTCTAGAAATAGCTAGTTTATACTATTATGTAAAAGTAAAAAGTTGAGGTTTGATGTTACTATCTTATTGTACTGCACCAAAGCGAGTCGGAAATCAATGCCTTTTTTTCTTTTCCCCTTCTTTTCTACATTTTTCCCTTCCCTTTTTCCTCCCCTATTTTTCCTATTATTTGCTTTTGTATTTTATATTATAAACTAATAAAAAGCCCCCCCCCCAAATTAAAATAACAATAAATATTGTCATAAGATTGGTTTCTCTTCAATTCTTCTTCTAGACCAGAAGGGTGGGACATACAGTATAGAGTGAAACTGATGCATTAATCCTAGCTAGGATTTTGCTAGATTACCTAGATGATCTTTGATTGTGAGATTAATGCTGTGGAGACCACATGATTCTCTTTATTAAAAGAAAGAGCTGGCCTGGCACTATATGCTTCTGTGGAGCAGTTCAGCTTGCTTTAAAAATCCTCCCTGTTTTCTATTGGACCTATTTACCAAAGTCAAAAGTTTACTCAAAGCTTTTTGATGAGGGAATATTGGAGATGGTAGAAGAGCATATTCTCCAACACAATTCACCAAAGCTGGGAATGGACTGTGTGTCACAACATTTTTTCTACAACAATACAAAATGAAACAACATAATGACTTTGTTCTTAGAAGTGAGTTGGTCATATTGTTCTCCAAAGCAATTTCAATGCAGTTGTTTGCATGGAAATAAAAACATCCTTGATGACAAAATATTTATGTATATAAACTATAGGTTAAATTATTAATAGCAAAAAACATGTACCAAGTTAAATGGTAAAGTAGGAAAGTAGTATATACATATTGACACAAAATACTGTAAAATATATTGTATAGTGTTCTTAATGTATATATTTGTATGTATTTTGTATTTGTTCAATTTGATGTTTGTCTTATTATTTTTCACCTTTATTTATTCACTTATTATTTTATTTTATTTTATTTTATTTTTATTTGTATTTTGTATTTGTGTTTTTTAACGTTGGAAAATTAATAAAAACTATTTTAAAAAGAAAACATCCTTGATGCTTTTCTGGAGTGTTGTTTGTACAAACATTTTCCTAACTCTTATTTTGCTATTCCAGGTGAACACGACCTAGGCCACAGAGTTGCATACACTCCTCAGAAAAGCCTTGATTATAGTCTTTAAAGTCCATCCAAAAATGTCTGCCAAATAGTAATTCTTAATATGACAAAAGGAGAATATGAGGAATAGTCATATTCACTGTATTTAACTCATTCAATTTAATTTTAATTGCATTTAAATGAACAGTGGATTAAATCAAATTTAGCTTTTATGGTCCTGGCCCCATCTACATTTTGGAGTGCAGCCTCTGGCATGACACTTAAAGGTCAAGTGCGGCCTCAGCCCAGAAAAGATTGCACATATCCTCCTGACATATTAAAAAAAAATCAGGGAATAGAATGCTTTTGATATTTGATGTTTGGGCTGTACTAACTTAAATATCACCTATCCGTATCTCTGCCACCTGATTTTTCTCAAATAGCCCCTAGATAGCTTTCCATCTCTCCCTCTTCCTCCCCCACCCCCCTCTCTCTCTGTGTCAAGAAGGGGAAGAAAAGTTAAGGAGGCTGAAGAAACACAGGCCCAGTTGCACTGAATCAGCATAAATGAATGATTGTCTTCTCCGTGTTAATAAGAAGGAACAACTTGCGAAGACAAAATTGTTGGAGTGACAAGTGGAACGAGAAAGAGAAGGCAACATAGTGGTCTTTTGTCTAAGGAAGATTTAAACATCAACTAACAGCCTTTCCAGATAGAGTAGACTGGAAACACAACCAGATGAGCTAATTCCACTTGTAAGGCTGCTGTAGAAGATGACCAATTAAGCCCAAGGGTGGGGTCAAATGCGTCATAAGTCATGAGTCCCTGTGTGCCTGCAGATATCTAAGTCCAGCCCACATTGAAGACCTCTCTTATCTCCTGCTCATTTCCCTTAATGGCCAGTTGGTCAGATTCTTGTAGAGAACTTAAGCTTTATACCAATTTGCAGTGTTGGGGACTGCCTAGAGTTATAATTTGGAATAACATCCCATCAGAGAATGGCTCCCACCTTACCTGTCTTTAAGCATCTCTTACAAACTTGATTTTTCTCTAGGTCCTTCAAGTCTGAGATGAATTGACAAGCTGCTAAGGATAGAGATGGATCGTTTTGTTCCCAGAATGACCACTGTCTTATGGATACTGTATTGTTATTAGTTCTCTCTCTCTCTCTCTCTCTCTCTCTCATATCTCTCTCTCTCTATATCTCTATCTCTCTCTCTCTCTCTCTCTCTCTCTCTCTGTGTGTGTGTGTGTGTTTAGTTTTGTGAAGCCTCTCAAAGTAATTTGTAGTGAAGTGACCTAGAAATGTAACAAACAAACAGATTTCCCACAGAGATTCTTGGACTTATTTTCAAATTTTCACACAGACATTGCAGAAACAGCCATTCTGTTTTGAGCATGGACCACTGTCACTTTCTTTTTTTTTTTTTTTGGAAGAAAGTTTGGGGAGCCATAAACCAGGGAAAATGATTGAGGTACCTGACATATTCCTTGAAAATATACACTGAACATTCATGTTTGAATTTCTTGAAATTCCTAAATGAGAGATCAGTGCTCTGTGCCTCCTAGTTTTGGTTCCCTTGATAAGCAGAAGCATAAGTGGAAAAGAAACAGCATATACGATATATTAGAAACACGGGGGTGTATGTGCATGGAGGAGTGACTAAGTAACCCCACTGAATCATTTGGTTTAGTCTGAAGTGATAGAATCATCCTTTGGGGAACATTTGGAGGAAAGGAATTGAATTAATATGATCATTGGAGAGTGAAGTAATAGATTTTATCATCTTGTGTAAGGTAAACTGTATTAACATATGCAGATTGATGAACGGGAAGGGGACAAGCAATCAGTGTAACTCTGCCATTTGTCATATTTATGGAATTCAAGCTTCAATTTATATACAGAATTGCCCACTGCTGCTGTTGCCCTGTTGCCCAAAGCTAGAAATGTCTGGAGATTATCTGAAACCCCAGGAGCCTTGATGAAATAGGATAACATTGGGACAAGGTTTGCAAGCAAGTAAAACCTGCAAGTTTCTCATGCGGATAAGGAGGATTGCTAAAGAGGCGCTTCAGGGGTGAGGTGGGGGCTTAAAACAGATCGCTTTTGCATTTCATTCTGTTGCTTTATAGAAATCTTCGGTAATGACTAAAGAAATCATATTCAATTTCAATCTTCGCGGTTTTTATTTCTTAGCACTGATATGTGCAGATGTTCCAGCTATTTCTATTCACCCTTTTGAATGACAGCTCTGATGCAGCTCTGGTTCAGTAGGCAGGTCTTGCTCAAATCAACATCTCTTAACCTAGGCAGGATTTCTCTTTTCCTACAGGAGGACACTTTTTCACCAGGCAGGACCTACATTTATCCTTTAAGTGCCATGCTTGGGGCACCGCTCCCAAAAGTTTATTCAATTTAAACTAATTACTGTTTGTATTCTGACCCAGCTCCCCAAACATGACAAACCCTCTGTAGCTAAATCAATGATTCCTTTATTAGGAGCGCCAGCAGTCCTGGAAAAAAGTTTCTCACCACAGGCTAACAAGTCTGTCCGGCAGGGAAATGAATAGATGTCTGCCACATCTATTCATCTCCGCCCCCTGCCTTTTATCCCCAGAGCTAGGCTTCTCTAGGAGTGGTGGCTCTTCTGTCCCAAGGATCGGCCCACAGATTTCCACTGCTCTCCTCTCCTCTGCCTTCTGTGCATCCGAGCATCAGGCACTGGACCCAGCTGTTCCTCCTCTTCCTCATCAGCCACCTCCAGACCTGGGGGCTGTTGACTCTCCATCTGAGGGCTGATGGATGGTCCAGGTTCCACCTCTGTCTCTCTCCATTCCCTCTTCCCCCTCGGAGGTTTCAGGTTGCCTTGATGCTGACCCTGACCCTGACTCCCACACTTCCTCATCTGATTCAGCTGCTGGAGGGGCCGGTGGCGAACAGGCCACAATACTTTGTTATTATCACTTCTTCCTACATATTTATAATTTTTGTCTTCTCTGTCATTAAAAAATTATAGTTGGGAAGCATCTTGGGGAGAAACCAGTTGTGGCCCTTCAGCCAGAGCTAAGATACGCCTGCTCTACATATTCAAACAAGATATTGAAAACCATTTCCAGTGTATGAAGTTTGCCCATTGCATATTCTCCTGTGATATAGTATCTGATCTGTGAAAACTTAAAAGATAAAAATCCAAGCATGGACAGGATAATCCATTTACACATTTTCTCTGAAGTAACCCTGTGCACTGCAAAATTTAGCATTTCAGAGGGCAGTAAGTCATAGATGTATAAATAACCCACAACCTATTCCTTTTTTCCAGAATGCCCCCATTTTCACTGTGAAATCTGACTTGTTTTTGACATATGACAGAAAGGTATAGTGTGAAATGGCATTCAGTTCTGCCAATCAAAGGAGAAAGAGATGGCAACTTAGCCAACTTAGTCAACAATGTTGGATTTTTACCCCCTCCCCCATGCCTCTTTCCCCACTTCTTTGTGTAAACATCAGTGACAGCTACAGGCTGACCTTGGTTCAATTGTTTTCTTTTCCTTCATTGTCTAAAGACAAAGTCTACCTAAACTTGTCAGTTGGTTGAGGAAAGGATTTTACTAAAGTCTGTAAGTGTCTTAGAAACCAAGGTCTTATCAGTGCCTGGGAAAAAACACAATGAAGCTAGATAGAACTATATACTGTAAATAAACACGAAGTCAACTGAGCGTGAATAGAAAGGCCACTTAGAAAATACAAAACACTCTTTTTAAAATAAAGGATTATTTATATCCTCAACCTGAATATTTAAGGGTTATTTCAGTTGTTATTCAACTTTCAAAGGTTATCTCATGTGGCCGAGGTGGAGCAGTGGTTAGAGTGCAGTACTACAGGCTACTTCAGCTGACTGCTAGCTGCAGTTCGGCAGTTCAAATCTCACCAGCTCAAGGTTGACTCAGCCTTCCATCCTTCCGAGGTGGGTAAAATGAGGACCCAGATTGTGGGGGGCCAGATGCTGACTCTGTGAACCGCTTAGAGAGGGCTGTAAAGCACTGTAAAGTGGTATATTATTTATTATTATTATTATTTATTAAATTTGTATGCCGCCCAACTCCCAAGGGACTCTGGGCGGCTCACAACAATAT
>QLTV01004416.1:2526551-2559905 GCA_003457575.1 Thermophis baileyi | reverse complement strand
TGCCTTTCTAACTTTGAACAATTTAGTGACTGTTCAAAGTTACAATGGCAGTGAAAAAAGTGACTTATGACCATTTTTCACACTTAACGACCAACGGTCATTAAGTGTGAAAAATGGTCATGTCACTTTTTCACCACATTTTACAAGTTGGCCACTCCCACCCGGTCGCATGACTGCCAAGCCACTCCCACCCAGTCACATGGCCATCAAGCCACTCCCACCCAGTCACATGGCCGTCAAGCCACTCTCACCCGGTCACATGGCTGTCAAGCCACTCCCACAAAATTAATCCACACCCACAAAGTGGTAGTAAAAAAATTTGGAACCCACCCCTGGTTGGGTGGCCATATAAATGTGCTTAATAAAGAAAATAATCCATATTCCTTGTAAATCAGCTTGATTAACCTCACAGTCTAAAAATGGAAAAAGAATTATAAGTCTTCTAGTGGTATCTTAAGAAACAAAAAGGTGAACACATAGAACTCTGCACTTCTGGCCTGAAATGCTGTTGGTACGTTTATGTTCTGCCTCAAAGTAACCAGGAACATCTTTTTGTAATGGTGTTTGATGAAAAGAGGATTGGAGCATGGCTCCACCAACTAATGAGAGGGTGAAGTCTACTTATTAGATCAAACAAAGCAGTTACTTCTCAATAGAAAAAGCAATTCTCCACAAAGAAGACAATCAAAGGAGCGCCCCACAGAACGATACAGGTAGAAAGGATTTTTCCCTCCCATCTTATGCATACTCTCTTTAATATCATGAAATTTGGCCATTTAAATGTAAGAGTTCAATTCAAACCTACTGCTATCATTCACTTATTTTGCCATTTTAAAACTTCTCTATTGATTGTATCCAAGTTAACAAAGGGTGAATTGTTCCTCAGGGAAAACTTGTTTGCAAATAGATTAATCGGAGGCAGGATGAAAATGATGCAGAGTTGAGGATTTTGGACATTGTTATTTTTGAATGAATCTCCAATACAGTGGAGTTTATTTGATTAAGTGTGAACAGAACGGTCAATGAAGCAGAAAACAGGACACAACTGATAAAACAGTGGAATGAAAGATAAAGCCACTATTATAGTACATGTCAGATCATTCCATAAAAGTGCATTACAATATGGAGACTTTTTAAGTGTCAAACCCATAGATTTGCAAAAATGATACATAAAAAGGGGTTCTTGGTACTCTCTGAGCTTGGTTGTTTTCTTGCAGATGTTTCATTACTAGGTAATGAACTAGGTAGGTAAGTAACTAGGTAACATTATCAGTGCTAGATGAATGAAAATAAAAATACAACATGAAAACAATAATTATTTATTTATTTTTATTTATAAAATTTATATGCCGCCCAACTCCCAAAGGACTCTGGGCGGCTTACATCATAAAAAAATAAAACATATAAAAACAATTTTAAAAAACCATCCATATTTAAAATAAAACATTCACACAACCATGCATGGGCCAATCAGAACAACTATTGGCAATAGAACCAACAGGAAATGAAAACCAATTTTGTATTCAGAAAGAATGATAGCTTCATTTCTAACAAAAGTAACAATCAATCATATATTCTTTACTCACAATAAGATAGCTTAATTACACTGCATAAGTAATATCTAATAGACCATTTTACCAAATGTATAGAAATTGTTTACTAAATGCTTTGAGATCAGCAGGTAAAAGGAGAGAGGGCTTTTCCTAGACCAGGTGAAAATTCATTACATTATTGAATGTGACTGAAAGTTTTTCTACCTCATTCCTCATTCCCACCTACATTTTGTATGCATTTGGCTCCTGAATTATAGAGTTTGTGCTGGCAAGAAATCTGAAGCTCAACCACTTTGTAGCAATCTCCCAGTGGCTTTCAGCTGCAAACAATTTGTAGAGATTCTGTAGTGAATTAGGCTAATAATTTCTTGCTCCCAGAGAAATTTGCTACTCCACCTTTGCTGAGGATCCAAAGTGTTGTATTTTTTTTTTTTTTATGGAAAGCCTTTCTGGAATATTCTTTCTTGATATTTTGGATAGATTGGATGGTGAGAACCAGTTGGTGTGTTTTTGTAACATATGTAGTATGTTTTCCTGGACATACATTCTCTTTTTGATTCTTTATTGTTTTTTTTATCCTTTAAAGTGTATGCTACCTGGAGTTGCTCTGGGAGATCATGTAGCCTTTAAACCTAATTAAGAAAAAAAAAAGATAAGTTTAAAAATTGGGAAGTGTTATTAGTCTACATCCTTACTGGGTATTTACATATTCCTTGTATATTAAAATGTACAGTATATTGTTCTAACATGTATGCCATCCAGAATACACATGGTTAATCTCATGCTCTCCTTTTGATCCAGGGAGATTCTGCCAGCTGAAAACCATCCCTCAGCTGGAGTTCTCAGCTGCAATGATTCTCTGCACCTTCAGAGAGTGACAGCTCACCATAATTTCCCAGCAGAACCTCCATTATAGTACTATTTTTAACAATATTGTCCTGGTATGGGATTTTGGAGTGAATATTCCCAAATATTTCCAATAGGCACCAGGATAAATAACAGGTATGTTATTATCACCTGTATGAAACAGGTTCTCTTTTGCAGAATAACTGCATATCTCTTTAAAAGCTATCTGTGGCCGATCCTATTAACATTTTAAAGCTGCCCTCCATGTACCCAATTTTTCCTGTTTTTCTCCCTAAGATTTAGATTCAACTAAGAGGTAAGATAAGATAATATTTATTGTCATTTTTTACTGTGAGCACACTAGCACACATTAAAAATGAAATTCTGTTGCCCGCTCTCATATATATATATATATATATATCCATATATAACACATATACACATGCTATATACATACATATGTGTGCCACAGAGGTGGGTTCCTGCCGGTTCGGACCGGCTCTATAGAACTGGTAGCGGGAATTTCCCCCCCCGCTTGCCGAACCGGCAGCGATGGCCGGCTGGACACGCCCCCGAACCGGCTCTCTTGGCGGCGCCATAAGCGCCGCCATCTTGTTTTTTGCTTCTGCGCACACGCAGAAGCTGTTTTTTGCTTCTGCACATACACAGAATCTGGGTTTTTAACACTGCGCATGCGCGCGCGCCCGCCCATGTGGCACGTGAGGAAGCAAACCGGCAGCGAGGTAAGCCAGAACCCACCCCTGGTGTGCCATAAAGAGGATGTGTAGCATCCCTGATGATCCCTACTCAAGCAACATTTATGTGCTATGTCCTGGATAGAAGACTAATCAGTTGAACTGAGCAGTCCAAGTGAAATGGGAAATGCAAATAATCTTCACTGTCCTAACTGAAACTATGTTTTTCTATATATTTCATTCATGATGGCTACATTCCTTTAGGAGTTAAAATAGGAACATCCCATAATATCTCAGAACGATTTTTCCAATCTCATTCAGTACATAGCACTCTTGCTTTCTCACCTCTCTTGCACAACCAAAACTTGAAATGGCTAACAAGGTCCATAGAATAATAATACATTACAATACATAAACAAATGCAGAAAATGCATTTACCTTCTCATAAACCTTTGTGTCAGTAGTCCACCCTGACTGGTATTAATAGGGACAAAAGAACTGGAGCATTAAAACAGGAAAATATCCTAATTCTTTGTGGAATATCAATAGTTGGAATCATGATTCCATCATCTCCTCAAAATTATTACAAGACATTTGATATTCTGCCCTGAGCTTCCTATTTTCTTTCTTTCTTTTTTTTTTACAGCTAACCCACATCTGTGAGCATTTTCCAATTTTTATTCCAGGCATTTATATCAGTTGGAAATTGCTACGTATTATTTCTGAGCTTGAAAACACCAACCAACAAAGCGACAGCCAGAAGAGGCTCTTTCATTTTTATGTATTCTTTTGGAATGAATATTATGTTTGCACATTGTCCCCCCCCCCAAGGCTTGGGTATTATTATTTTTTTTGTTTGTTTGTTTTTTGTTTTTCAGCAATCAGAATTTCTTGGTGAAAAAATATTATTTTGATTTCAGGCTTGAATAACTGATATACTAATTACCATATTCAGACTTGAATCCTGAATCTTTCTGCAGCCAAATCTATTCCCATACACGTCTGCATATACAAAGAGAGGTATCAAGAGGCACGGTTTGCATAGATATAAAAAGTCTTTTCCTAGAAGAAGCACTACAAAACAATCCAATGTAGATTGTGAATACTCAATAGCTATGGAATGTCGGAGAAAATCAGAAAAGTGAGGGACAGTAATAATGACAGGAAATCTCAGTCATTAGATTGGTTAGATGCTCAAATTCTGAATTAAGGCATTTCTCACCTCATTTTTCTGTCCCTATTTCAATAATATGAAACCCAGCATTTTCTAAGGGAACAATAAAATACAATGTTCCCTTATGCAGAACATATAAAAATAGCCTGCTGGTTCAATTTATCCAGCATTTTGCTTTTCATAAATGCCTCTGAGATGGACAAGCGCACAGTTGTTACTTGAAGATAAGTTGATCAGAGATAAAATTAAGTCTTCAAGAAAGATAGACCTCAATAGATTTGCCTTTCGTGAACTCATCCAATTTTCTTTTAAAGCCATCTAGATTGGTGACCAACATCATGTTTGTGCTCATCAGTGAATTTTACAGGTTAATAATGCACCATATGAAAATGTGCTTTCTTTTGTTTGTTCTAAATGTCATTCCAGTCAATTTAATTGAGTGAACCCTAACTCTAGTATTTTGAGAGAAGAAGAAAGACTTCTCCCTGTCTATCTTCTCCATCCATTCGCTATTTTATACAGTTGTCTAATAATTTTGGTTATCTTCTGTGTTTTTTTTCCCCCAGCTTTGTTATATGCTTTTTCAAATGTGGTGTCTGGGTATTACACACAGAATTCCAGCTGTGGATATACTATAGGTTTGTATAAGGGCATTACAGGTAGTTCTCGACTTACAACAGTTCATTTAGTGACCGTTCAAAGTTACAATGGCACTGAAAAAAGTGACTTATGATCATTTTTCACACTTATGACCTTTGCAGCATCCTCATGATCATGTGATTGACATTCTGATGCTTGACAACTGACTCACATTTATGACAGTTGCAGTGTCCCAGTCATCTGATCCCCTTCTGTGACCTTCTGACAAGCAAAGTCAATGGGGAAACCAGATTCACTTAGTGATTCACTAACTTAACAACTGCAATGATTCACTTAACAAATGTGGCGAGAAAAGTTGTAAAATGTAGCTCACTTAAGTCACTTAACAAATTTCTCACTTAACATAAAGTTTGGGCTCAATTGTGGTTGTAAGTTGAGAGCTATATGTGCAAAGCTAACAGTTTTATTTTCAACCCCTTTTCCCAGATGCCTGGAATTGCCTTTTTGCAGCCACTGTACAATTGTGTTGATGTCTTCACTGCACTTTTATCTATAACACCAAATTCTTTTCTTTGTCCATTAAATGGGGCTCAGATGCCATCAATGGATGGGGGGGACAGTTGGGTGGGGGGGACAGTTACCCCAATGTGTATCCATTTACACTTGTTACTACTTAACTGCTGCTATCTTTACAAAAAAAGCACTTAGCAAGAACAGACATCTGAATTTCTAAGATGATAAATATAATTATAATTTACAAATGGTCAGTTTTCAGAGAATGTTTGTAACTCAGGGTTGAACTGTGGGGTCTTTGGTGCTCTCTGAGCTTGGTTGTTTTCTTGCAGATTTTTCATTACCAGATGAGTCCCCCACTTTCACACCCACCAGTTAGAAGTCCTGATAACAGTAGTAACTGCTACTGCTCCTTTTCTTCTTTTGGGGGGGAGTGGGTGGGTCATAATTTGTTTGCTTCTAGATAACCAGTCCCCAAACTTCTTGCTCATGTAGATATACTCTGACCAACAGAGTGTATACATTTTCTGCAACTTCTGCTAAAGTTTCTAGAGTTTGTCAAAAACTTTTGGGGCTTGGGTTTCTTGACAACTCACACTCCTTGAAAATAAGTAATGAAATGAACAGTTTCTGTACTTTGACATTTTAAAAAAGAGCTTCAGCTATAATTCACTGCATCAGTCATATCAATCATAATAGGAGTATTTTGTGAATAACAGCCATAATGTACTGGGGAACAGTTGTAGTAATTATTATTCTTTCAAGTTAAATGTCTTATTACACTTACATCTTCTGGTTCACTATCTAGGGTTGATTTTGCAAGGAAGATATAAAAAAAATGGAATATGTTTCTGACTACACAATTCTTTCCCATCAGACCTGATTATATTAAAAAGAAAAAAGAACTGCAGTTGATAACTTTGATTGTTTTGTGATCTAATCTCATTCTTAGGCTATTTTTAATCCATAATGCATTGTTATTAGTTTATTGATGACTCTTCTAATGCCTCCCATTAACCATTTATAGTATTTTCTAAATAATAATATTGATATACCTCTTTCAACTTCATGACATTAAAAGTATTGATTTGTTTTAATTGAAATTTTGAGTGTACAGTCTGTGACATTAATCTTGCTTTATAATACAAATGTTAATAAAATAAGCTAAAATGTAATATAAAATTCTCTTTAGATCAATAAATTAATAGAATATACTAAAGAGGCAATCATACATCCTTTTAATCTGTATAGTATTGAGTAGTATGTTGATCTGTATAGTACTTTAATCAATATAGTACTTTGAACTATTTCTTGTTTGCATTCAACATATATTGAAAGATTGCTTTCTTCTGTTAAAATGGTGACTCCATAAATGCATCAGCATCAAACATCCAGACTTCATTCCTTTGCTGTTAATCAGCATAAAGAAAATGTCCATAGATAACTGAAAACAAAGCATTAAATATATAATGTTGACACAGGTGTAATGATACCTATTATGGATGTATCTTCTATATTAGCTCAGAAAACCAACATCAGAAAACAATAAATATCATGAAGTAGAAAAACTGTTCACCAATTATTGTGTTTGATGCACAGCTGTAATAATTGTTTCTATTCATAATTTCTATGATTCCCCATTGAAAAGCATTTATGAAAGATGAAAGGTTGACTATACCAGAATCAAGGGAATCATTTACTAATAAACTCATGTCTGCATCTCACTGGATGCCATGCTAATTAACAGGGAGCACCACTGTGAGTTGCTAATAGAATTGCTGTCACAGCTGACAATAATATCAGAATTGGAGAGCAAAGGGCTTTCAAGTATGTACAACTGGCAAATGAAATGAAAAACCTATATAGTTTAAATGGCAACTAGCTTTGTCCCAATAGTTACCGTATATCAGAATATGGATTGGTTTGGTATCCAAGAATATTAGATTTAGTTACTTGGAGTTTTGGGCTGATAATAGGAATGCTACATGGAATGAAAAAGAATATTTTTCTTTGAAACAATGAGACTATATAGACAGAATAAGAAGAGACTGTCTTTTTTGGAACCAGGCCATTCATCTATCTAACCAAATGGCCTTCCATGATTTCAAAGGATACTTGTAAGTGGACTATTCAATTAGAAATCAATGGATCTTATTTCTGAAATATGATTTAAGAATTATACTCATAATCTACAATAAATTGTAGAACTAGGAACTGAATGTGGATCTTCTATATATGTAGTAGCAGGTCTTTTACCGAGTTACAAAATTCCCACCCAAATTAGTAATTATACTTGTGGCTGTTTGAAGAGTATCTAATTGACCTTCTCCATCCTGAGCTTACATTGGATATCCTTACATTCGATATCATACTACGGGACTTTTGATCAATGACTCATTGGGATACATAATATTGGATAGGCCAGGTAGGTAGACTTCCAATTCTCCTCAATGTCTTTTATATGACTATAGAGTTGTTTATAGAGCCATTATGTCCTAATCTATTGGTTCTTTAGCAAATGGGTTCAGTCATTTTTAATGCATTTTTTTTGTGACTATCTTTTTTTTCATATGTTTATTGAGAGCCTTTTTTGAATCTTTACATTCTATTCCATTTATCTTTGTATTACATTTATGTATGCATTACATTTATATTTATATCATTACATTTATATATACATTTCTTGCTTTTTCTGTAAATTCAAGACAGCATCCTCAATTTTTGTCCCACATTCAGAGATCTATTGGATTGCGAAAGGGCGGCTGATTCAGTGAGTTTAAGAATGTACTCTCTGGTTGTAAGGCAACTCTAACAACTCCAAAGAGTGGCATTCATAAAATCTTCCTTTTGGTTCATATGGAATTCAGCTCATATTATTTGAAAAAGGGTTATTAAAGGCTGCTTTTATCCTGAACATTATGTTAATAACTCTTCTTGATTTGAATTCTTTAGGATTGTTATTTTTTCTATAAACAGTTTGGGCTTGTGAAACATACTAGATTATGTAACACTAATTCCCAATGTTTCTGTCTCCTTATATTGGAGCATAACCTCTTGAGGACCCGGTCATCAAGAACATTCCATCAAGAACTTCTGACCATTTGGGTATTATGACTTTCTTGTAGGACTAATTGTGAGTAATCTTAGAATCTAAGTTACCTCATAATCCCTATAGCATAGAAGCTCACTGGATGACTTGGGAGCAGCCATTCTCATTCAATCACACCACAGAATTTTTGTGTAGAATTATTGTGAAGTAAGAAATCCCATATACTCCATCCTGACTACTGGAGGAAAGGTGGGATAAAAATCAAAAGAGTAAGTACCTATGGAAACTTAATTCCATCCCATGCAGAGGTGGGTTCTATTCGGTTCTTTAGAACCGTTAGTAACTCGGCGATGATGACTGAGCCGGTTCTGTCGGTGTCTCCGTGGGCGCCGCCATCTTGGATTTTGCTTCTGCGCATGCGCAGAAGCTAATTTTTGCTTCTGCACATGCGCAGAAGCTATTTTTTGATTGCTGCAGGCACGCGCACACACACATCGCGACCCTGAGTGAACCGGCAGCAAAAGGATCCAGAACCCACCCCTGATCCCATGATATTGCAAGGCCTTGCTTTATAACTTCACTGAGCCCATCCTTTTCGGTCTCAGTTAGGCTTTAGATATATCTATGTTTTATTTGTTGATATTTTCTGTTGTAATATTTACAGCGATTTATATGCAGATAGCTTCCTGGAGTGCTCTATATGAAATGGAGATTGATTTTGTGAAAAGTTCATTTAAAATACATTCCTGAGACAGAAGTAGGTGTCTTTTTACCACTTTCTAAACTATTCCTTCAAGTAAAAATTGTATTCATTCATGTCAGGTCCAAAAACCTGCTTGAATCTCCATGACTGATCACTTTGAATGTCCTTTCTTAAAAACAACTTCCATATCTGGGAATTTTTTTTTTGGAGGAACTTGTTTTGACTTTAAATGGCTGGCTGAGGAAAGGTCAGACCTGCTGTGGTGTAGCAGGAAACGGACCTGAAAATATCCTCAAAGTTAAAGATTTCTCATAGTCCGATATGTTTAATTAACAAAGTATTTCTTCTGGATGTTTTACTTTAAATAGAAAATCATAATTTCTCACTTTTCTCCATTGGATTTTTTAAAATAAATATATTAAATTGGAAACTGGATTTGCTTTAGGCTTTTTTGTTAACCTGGTGAGTGGCCAGACAACTGGGTATATACTTTTTAAAAAGCTATTAGCAAATTACAAAAGTGTAATGCCCCTCTGGCTAGCAACAGAAATAATGTAATTTAATGTATTTTTTTAAAAAAAATATTAACATATTTCTCAAATGTGTATGCTACCACAATTCCATAATAGACACAGTGATTAACAATATAAACATACAAACAAAATAAAGCAAGACAATAAAACAAAACAATAAAGATATTAACCAAGAATATCACAACATTTGATCTACCTAATCAAGAGCACACAGATCTCTTTTTCCCAAAAGCTGCCCTTAATTGCTTTTCTCCTTCTAATATTTTCCATTATGGTTATTATGATGATCTGTCCTATTTCTCTACCTTGCTGTCCCCACAATTTCTTCCACATGCTTCTCTTTACTGGCCAGTCTCACCTGACTTGCAAAGAATATATACTATAGCTATGCCCAGCAGGTTCACTCAGTGATATCTCTGAAATGAAACCAGGTGTAGTCCAAGACATTTTGCTGCCTGAGGCAAAGAACAAGCGCACATCAACTATTAGGGAATTACTAAATTATTACTACCAATTACTGAAGCAAGCTGGATTGGTAGTTGAAACTTTCTTCAGCATTGGTGATCACATTGTGTCTTCCATCATGCTTGAGACAGTAATACATGTTTGAAGGGGTCCAGAATATATTGTCCTTTAGCAGAGGAGAGCAACCAACTTTTCACTATCTTCTTATATTTGCTGAGGTATTAATTTTCTTGGTGAAATAGACCAGCCCTGCATGGAACCTATTAAGCATTGCTTTTCAGAAAAGTTGGTATTTGCAGGAGAAACAAACCCCGACTGCTAAGGCATCTTAAAGACTAAAGTAATCAGGTTTAGCTTTTTAGATACCATAGGAATCTCTATTTTTAGTTGCAATTCTTATCGCTGATATTTTTCTGGGCGCATATAAAACTGTTCAGATTGCAAACCCAGATGTAAGATGCCCATTTCTGAGAACACTGATGGATTCATTTTTACTGCAGAGAAGTTAAATGACTTCATTTTTTTTTAAAAAAAATGTAGGCAGCTGTGTTGGCCTATTAAAACAAAATCCAATCAGGAACAGGACTTAGTGTTATATTAATTTTTCATGTTATTTGATTCTTCATGCAAAAGCTCCATTTTGAGATGTTGAAGAATGTCTGTCAAGAAATTACTTCCATACGTTCACTAGAAGTTCACATCTGTGCCATTTAAAAAAAAAGTTTAAATGAAAATTGCCGGTTCTCCCTTTAGTCAATGTATGTGTTAAAGCATATCAATAGTGCAATACTTAAAATGTCTGTTCTGAAGCAAGCTTTATTCAAATCAATGGGGCCTGTTCTCAGAAAGATGGGTTTAAGAGTCAGCAATAAGATTTTCTTTCTCTCTTTTCTATCAAGATTCCCGATTGTGTAGGAAGTATGTAAGTACTGGTTTAAAAATAATTGAGGCACTATAATAACTGTTTAAAGTATATTTTGAGATGCTAAGATTAATGTGCATCTAAAAGACTCTTTAAACCTCTGGCTCTAAAGTGAATTGCATTTAAAAGTTTATACTTAAAATTATGTGCATAAAATACATAACCCTTGGTTAATCTGATATGTGTGTATATGCATGCATGCATGCATGCATGCATACATACATACATACATACATACATTTATAAACCACCCAGAAAACAGGAAAATAGATTCATAGAGATTATTAAAATTGATTTAATCCAGATACACACACACACACACACGTGTGTGTGTGTGTGTGTGTGTGTGCGCGTGTGTGTGTGTATCTGGATTAAATCAATTTTAATAATCTCTATGAATCTATTTTCCTGTTTTCTGGGTGGTTTATAAATTATGCTGAAAATTAGGAACTATGAACAAAAAATTGATTCTCACCCTTAGGCATTAAGGGTTTGATTTTTGCAGAATACTTCAGTGAATTGATAATAAATGATTAGATATAGTAGAGGGGAAATGTACTGAGAGTAGCAGGCAGTATAGATGCTGCCTTCATAACTACAATGAAATCTTGATTTTATCGCTGAATTTGGGGAAGAGAAGTCTGATAAATCAAAAGATCTGTTAAATTGGCACATGCATAATTTACATAGTCATTTATGTAAAATTCTTATTTGCATAATGATGAAATTTACATTGTGTATAGATTGATGTTATTCATTCAAATGACATACATTTACACATAGGAAGTATTTTGTGGAATGGTGAGCTCTGGTATTCATTATTTATTTGGGGCCTTTTAGATGTTCCTTTCGTATTAGCCCAAAGGTGCTTTTTCAAGAGGCAACTGGACTTTCTGTTTTTTTCTTTGAAGACATTCAAAGAAAAACCAGAAAGACCAATTGCCTCTTGAAAAAGCACCTTTGGGACAACCATGACCTGGATGACTGAGAATCTCCATAGACCTTTCATATTAACTTAAAAGCTAATTTTATTTATTTGTTTAAAACATTTATGTAGCCAACTGTCTTTCAACCAGCTGTGGACAACTCCCAGCCAAAGATTAAAAGACATATTAAATCATCTTACAAACTAAAACTGAGAGAGGGAGGCCCTGTGCTATGGTGATTCTCCCTCTCTGGATGGTTCCAATCACTGTTGGTAGGGGAGGAGAGGTCAAGCCTTAGGGCCCTGTAATGCTTCTTTTGAACATCTACATGGAACCGCTAGGGAGGCCATGCACTGGTATGGGGTTCAGTATCAGCAGTATGCTGATGATGCCCAATTATATATCACAATCCCTAGCCAGACAAGTTCATCCAGTGCTGGTGCAATTCTGACTTGGCAACATATATTTTTCAAAAGGACTGGAAACCCTTTATGGACTTTTTGTTGAAAATGGGGAAAAAAATGAACTGTTGATTTCTGGATTTGATGATAGAAAGAGAAAAATATGGGAAGACGACAAATATGATGTAACCTTAAAGAGGGCAGATAGACAATAAATTTATTTGTAATTGCTGTAAAAAAGATCGGAAACTGATCCTTTACATATTTTCTTCTTTTTCTTTTCCCCCTCTATTTTCTTTCCTCTATTTACATTTTTACTGTAAAAATGTACACTTTTACTGTAAAAATGTTCTGTACACTTGCTTTTTTCCCCTTTAAATTTATATTGCCTGTTTGCTTTTATTATTGTATAAAATCTCTTAATAAAAATTATTTTAAAACAATGCATGTCTCAAAGGAAGTGGCCTTGGATTGTTGAGATGGCTATGAGTTTGCACTGTTGCTATCTCTTGTTTTTTCTGCTTCCTCCAATGAAGGAGAGATTCAAGATAGCTGGAATCTGGCAGAATACTTGGCAGGTGGTGGTTCTTTGATCACCCTACACAATCCACCAAAAGACAACAAATGGGCAGATGAATCCCTACTTTCTTTTGTCTATTCAAGATAGGTAAGCCACCAGAACACGTAGCATTGGTTAAACTGAAGGAAAGCACTCGTGCCCATGTTACAAAGCATGCTTTCCTACAAAGTAGGTAATAAGGAGAGCTGGCTTCCTGGCTTCTGACACATGATAAATGACTGGGTAGGAGAGCATCAGAGGGTTTTATTTTATTTATTTTATTTTAAAAAATTATATTGCTGCCTATTCGCATATGGTGACTCAAGGTGGCTTACAGGAATATAAAAACATCATATAAAAATAAAACTAATAAAATAAAATAATAAAACAATAAAACAATATAATAGCCCCGCCCACCCCTCATCCTGGCGACAACACATCACACAAGCCATTTAGTGGGCTCCATCCCGCTCTGAGTTCCCCAGGTCTGCTGGCAGAACCAGGTCTTCAACGCCTTCTGGAAGAGTGTTAGAGTGGAGGGCCATTCTAATCTCTGAGGGAATGATGTTCCAGAGAAAGGGAGCCACCACAGAGAAGGCCCTTCTTCCAGGTCCCACCAGGTGTATCTCCCTAGGGCAGTGTTGGCAAACCCTTTCGACACTGAGTGCCGAAATGTGGGAGCGTGCGCGCGTGTGCACGCACACCAGAAACCAGAAGAGCAGCCGCCCAGCGCACGTGTGCATGCCGGGAAGATGATCTTCCAGTTTCCGGTGCACACATGTGCACTGGCCACCTGGTCTTCTGGTTTCTGGTGCACATGTGCGTGCAAAGACAGCTGCCCGGTGCACATGCATGCGCCGGAAACCAGAATATCATGTTCCCGGCACGCACATGCACATCGGGCGGCTGCTCTTCCAGTTTCTGGCACTCCCACCTGCATGAAGACCAGCTGGCCAGTGCGCCGGAACCTGGAAGAGCAACAGGCGATGGCTCATGTGCCCGGAGAGATGGCTCTGTGCCACTTCCGGCACGCGTGCCATAGGTTCGCCATCACTGTCCTAGGGGATGGGACCCGCAACATTCCTTGCCTCCCCGCTCTAGTGAGTCAGGTAGATGTGACCAGCAAGAGACGGTCCCTCAGATAGCCTGGTCCCAAGCCATGAAGGGCTTTAAAGGTGACAACCAGCACCTTGAATTGCACCTGGTTGAAATCTATTGCTGATGCAGGAATCACAGTTTTCTAAACATTCTTCCATGGCAATTTAAATCTGTAGATCTGTAATAAAGGAAAAAGCCATAAAACATAATTTCTCAGATGTTCTAAAAGCCAGGAGCATCAACCATAATTCTTTATAGACTAAAGAATATTTTTAGTTTTAAGATTAGGCATGTGATTGTACAATATTGCATTATTCTGCAGCAATTTAAGGAAGTGCCAGGTTAGAACTCTTCAAAGTGTTCAGTGCTAGTTTAAGTGCTTCACTTTCCTTTTTTTTTTCCTTAAAGAGAGCCTATCAATCATGTGGTAACATGTATAAAGGACAGTTTTATACTTCAGAATTTTCCTGTAACTTTAAATTAATCAGAATAATCTGTCAGATCAGAAACCTGAACCTTAAAGAGAACCTGCCTTCTTTGGTCTGTAAATCCCCATTGAGAACTAGATAAATTTGTATTGGAATCTGAAGTACCAAAACCCTCCAGCACCCTTAAAACTATAAAATAGTCCAGCTACATTCCTGAAAGTACTAAACCTGGAATAAACCTATTTATGCTAACAGGATTGCTCCGAGTTATATTGCATGATGCATACCTGCCTATTTATCCATTATACTGCATCTTTTATAATAAACATCCCTGGGATGTTTGTTTTTGGCTTGCTTGAAACAACCTCAGTGTGTTAAAATAGAGTCCAAGTAGGCATTTTATTTGAAAGGATGACTCTAAAATGTACTAATCTTGACTTTTAAATCAATGTTTGGTCGAAGTATATCTGACTTTTTGGCCCAGGTGGCAATTATACATTTCCATTAGCCTCACATTTGCCCAACACTTGTGAGGTGGAAGGACAGAAGTCTTTATCTGTTTATTCTCCTGATATTTCATGAGTCAATATTTATTCTGGTTTTCTGCAACAAAGGCAATCACTTTTCAGACAGAACACAAGGAAGCTCATGTTAAAGGAACTATTAAAGGCTTCCTCAGATAAGCTTCTAAGACAGACAAAAGAGGTGGGAAAGAACAGTTTGTTTTGCATTTTAATCTTATTCAATAGAGTTGTCTTGTCTCTTTTCCATGCCCATATTTTATGTACATTTTCCCATGTTAGGGGAAAATGCACACAAAATCTTTATATATATGGTAGTCATGCAGCAAGTGACTTATGGTAGGAAAAATGTGTATAACTCGGAAAAATCACATAAAATGTACATGGATTTTTATCCATTAAAGAAACAAACATAAGATAATGTAGAAAACATGAACAAAATGTAGCATTTGAAAAATTAGAAGCCAAGAGAAAGTGAAACTGATAGCTATGTTGCCCACTGTGAAACCGAAAATGCAGCCCTGTGTAGATGTTTGAAAATTCTTTTTTATCTAATAAGGCAGCTGTAAAGGGTTTTAGATTATCTTAAAGTTGGGAAGAGGCTGCTTAATACCTTCTAGTAGTTATTTTGAGAAGTCAAAAGGCAGAGGGGAAAGAGAATAAATATATCATTCTTTGGCTCCCAGCTTTCATGAGAAGAAATCGAAAATGCTTTGGATCATACATGATTTTTTTTGTTCCATATAGGTTTCCATGAGGAAGCCCAGAGAAGTCCACCTAACACCATCTTCCACCCCAGAGAAATTTATCAAGAAGTATGAAAAAAGAGAGGTCTAAAGTAAATTAGCAAAGCCACATGTCTCAAGAGATTTGTTATTCATTCTTCGAAAGGTAAATGTGAGGTGTTTTTTCAAAAAAAAAAAAAGCTCATTTGATATAGTTGTTAATAGCAATAGCAATAGCACTTAGACTTATATACCGCTTTACAGTGCTTTACAGCCCTCTCTAAGCGGTTCACAGAGTCAGCATATTGCCCCCAACAATCTGGGTCCTCATTTTACCCACCTCGGAAGGATGGAAGGCTGAGTCAACCTTGAGCCTGGTGAGATTTGAACCGCCGAACTGCAGCTAGCAGTCAGCTGAAGTAGCCTGCAGTACTGCACTCTAACCACTGCGCCACCTCGGCTCTTAAGACACCTGGCTAGAAACCAGGAGGCTGTGAGTTCTACTCTCACCTTAGTCACAAAGCCAGCTGGATGACCTTGAGTCAGTCAGCCAGCCCCTCCCTCCCTCCCTCCCTCCCTCCCTCCCTCTCTCTCTCTCTCTCTCTCGCTCGCTCTCTCTCCACCCCCCTTCATATAATACTTGAAAATCATTTTGATATGTGGAATCCAGTTTTTTTTTCAACAAATTAGTGAAGTCTGCTTAGAAAAAGTTTGTAAGGAAGGTGCTCTTTGATAAGCTTATATCCATGGTCTCACAATTACTACAATTACTGTGTGAATCAGAAACTATATGTTTAAAAGCTCCATATCCCTTTTTACAACTCTGTAATAACTTAATTTGGATGGAGTTGTGGTGACTGGATGGAGCTGAGCATTTACTGGCTGGATGCCCTTCCTGATGCCACACGGAGCAGATATTTTTTCTTTGTACCTAGGAGAGAAAAATCTGCTGCTACTTAGGATTGAGCTCTCAACCTTCCGAGTGGGAGATGAGCATCTTTACCACTAGGCCACCACTACCATGCCATCTTTCTCTCTCTGTGTGTGTGTGTTTTTGTTCATATCCCACTTTATTATTTTTACAAATAATTCAAGATGGCAAATGCACTTTCCTCCTCTTATTTTCCCCACAACAACCCAGTGAGGTGAGTTGGAAGAGAGAAACTACCACTATACATCTGACTGAGAAAGTGTCTAAATGATATGCATTTATGGCAGGGATCTGATTTTGTTTTCATGGGTTTTGCCTAGCTCCCATCTTCAAGCCCTTTTAAAGATCGGGGAAAAAAGCTACAGAAGAAAATGAAGAGCATACATTTGATCTGAGCTTTCCTTTCCCTGATTGTGGTGCAAAAGAAAAAAAGAGGGGGGAAAGACATAAAGCATGAATTCTGAAAAAGCTTCAGTACACTAATGGGCCTGTACATTACAATGAAATGCTATCCCCCCACAAAGTGTGTGACATGCCATATCCAACCAATTCATAGTCATTACCATATAGAGACTGTCAAATGAAACCATAATGGTGGTAAATTGAAAGTAAAATGTTAGGCGAGGTTCACATGGCTCAGTAACTGTTGAAAACTCAAGCCATTTATTTCATGAATGTTGGGCATGAAAACAGAGAAGTATCTGCCCTGAAATAGGGGAGCTGAAATGAATTTTCAGAGCTGGCTGCAAGTTCCAACAGGCACTATTTACCTGAAAAGGAGACTTAGTTTTTTTACTGTAAAATGGGAGCTGTTATCTCCTGTGCACTGAATATATGGCAACGGAGGCAGATATGTATTTTAGTTTTTGATCTCATCTCCTGGTGGAAGAGACGAGAATCATCTGAAATGCAGGCTCAACTTTCTTTCATGCATCTATAATATGAAATGCTTACAGTCTTATTTCT
Source organism: Thermophis baileyi (assembly GCA_003457575.1). Lineage (NCBI taxonomy): Eukaryota > Metazoa > Chordata > Lepidosauria > Squamata > Dipsadidae > Thermophis > Thermophis baileyi. The sequence continues at coordinate 2,542,297 of QLTV01004416.1, read as the reverse complement.
CAAAGATTTATTCATATTATTCACATAGGGTTCTATCCAAAATTCTTGCTTGGAAGTTTTTGGCTCCAAAATGGATAGATGACTCATTATTGGGTACAAATTGAAAAGAGGATAAAAATTGGGAAGTCCTTTATTTTCTTTATTTATATGGATTACTAAATCCAGTTTATTTAATATGTTGTATATCTAATATGTTGTCCAAAGTCAACCATAGATTATTGGGAAAGAAAGGAAGAAAATGAGCTTCTTAGAGAATAGTTGGAATAAAACAGATAAATTGCCTGGAAGTGGAAGCAAAATGCAGGTGAATATTGTTCCAGGAATTATTATTTTTTTAAATTAAAGAAAGCAATGATGTCATTTTCTAGAGTGCCAAATTGGCAGAATCCCTTTGCAAGTAAATGAAGTAATGAAGGACATTTCAAGTTTTATGATTGTCTGTGATGGATCTGAATAAGGAAAGTCAGAGAAATTAATTGAGCAGAATTTGTTTTGAGGTTTTGCTTTGATATACTTCCTTTAGCCATTTAAATGATAACACTTTGCAAATTTCTTGCCTTTCTAATAATAATAATTAAAAAAAAAAAAAACCTAAAGGCTGCATTTCAGCTAGCTGAAAGAAAGGCTGTATTATTTAGTATATTTCTTACTCACTACAGTCTGAATGTGCTTGGTAGATGACAATAAAAAAAGACATAGCAATAAAATATCCACAGTACCATAGTTAAAAATGTAAAGGGGGTAGATCTTTGAGAGAAACCAAACCTTATGTTAGAATAATAAATTAATCTTGTAAGCTAGTAAATGATGCAAAGGGTGCAACCAAAAAGCCTAAAACTGATGGCCATGAGAGCAAGAAGTTCAGATAACAAAGAGCAGGTTAGCGTTCCCTGACAAAGTGTGAAGGTCATTTGATGAGAATAATAATCTGTTAATATTTGTTATATTGTTAATAACAGAAGCATGGAAAGGAAGTCTCTATGAAAATATAGAAATTGTGGAGGTGCCAGTATAAGCCTACATTGAAGAAGCATTTTTTTTAATTTGATATGAGGGCACAATTTGAGCATCATATATTAATTAGATTGACTTTATAGTTCCTCATGTATCCTCCCAGTAGATATACAGTATAATCCTTAGCTTTTGTAACTTTGGGGCTCTCTGGCTTTTGAGCCGGAGTCCCATGATCACTGTAGTTTGCACCTGAATAAAGACACTTTTTGATTTCTCCTGAAAACCGATAGCCTCCACAAAATGAAAGTACATAATCATAAATCCATACTTACCATCATCCTGAAGAAACAGGATAGGAAGAGTATTGATACTTTTAAAAATTGGTGTAGGAGAAAATTGTGAATACAATGGATAGCCAAGAAAACTAACAAATTGATCATTGAACAAATCAACTCACGGTTCTCACTCAGGGCAAAAGTAATCAAGTTCACATTATCCTATTTCAGACACATTATGCAAACACTTACTTATCTGGAGAAAGCTCTGATGCTGGGAGAAGTAGAAGGAAAGAGAAGAAGAGGATGACCAGCAGCAAGGGAGATGAATTCAATTTTAGCGGCAATGGGTGCATTGTTGAAAGACCTGAAAGACTACAATAGATTATCATGGAGAGAATATTACTTTGTGTAACTAAAATATAGCATATAATCAATTAATCAACTATCATCCTAGTCATCATGCAATACCAAAGCCCTTCTGAAACAAATGAAAAGTCTAAATTGTAAGGATCTTCCTCACTTCAAGTGTGAGGTTTTCAAACTGCAGGAACTGCCCCACAAAAACAGTGCCTGGATTAACTATTAAGCAAATAGGCACATGCTTAGAATACCAAGAGAAGGGGCATGATAGATCCCCCCCCTCTTTAACTTGTTTTTTTTTTTCCTGGAACACCTGAACCAAATTGGTCAATTCTAACTAAAGGACAAGTTCCAGAACCAAACCCTATAAGGCCCTATTGGTAACAACAAGGACCTTGAATTGTACTTGGAAGCTAATCTGAAGCTAGTGTACAGCTGAAAACAAAAGTGTAACATCTTGATGGTGCCTAGTGCTAAGTCAATACATTCAGTACTAATTGAAACTTCTGGATATTCTTCATAAGTGGAATTTATTTCTGTACTAGTCTATCCACATAATAATGAGGCTTGAGGTATGATTATAAGGTCTTAAATGACTTAGATGAGGGAATAGAAGGGGAACTTACCAAATTTGCAGATGATACTAAGCTGGCAGGAATAGCTAACACCCTAGAAAGATCCAGATGGATCTTGACAGACTTGAACACTGGGCCCCATCTAACAAAATGAAATTCAATGTAAAGAAAAGTAAAGTCTTACACTTAGGCAAGAAAAATCAAAAGTACACATATAGATTGGGTGAAACCAGGCTTAATAGCAGTAACTGTGACAGTCTTAGAGGACAACCAGCTAAATATGAGCCAGCAATGTGCAGCGGCAGCCAAAAAAGCCAATGCAATCCTAAACTGCATTAACAGAGGGATACAATCAAGATCAAGTGAGGTCATAATACCACTCTATAAAGCTTTAGTAATACCACACCTAGAGTATTGCATCCAGTTTTGGTCACCACACTATAAAAAAAGATGTTGAGACTCTAGAAAGAGTGCAGAGCAACCAGGATGATTAGGGGACTGGAGATTAAAACATATGAAGAACGGTTACAGGAACTGGGCATGGCTAGTCTAGTGAAGAGAAGGACCAGGGGAGACATGATAGCAGTGTTCCAATATTTGAGGGGCTGCCACAGAGAGGAAGGGGTCAAGCTATTTTCCAAGGCACCTGAAGGCCAGACAAGGAATAATGGATGGAAACTGACCAAGGAAAGATTCAACCTAGAAATAAGGAGAAATTTTCTGACAGTGAGAACAATCAACCAATGGAACAGCTTGCCTTCGGAAGTTGTGGGAGCTTCATCACTGGAGGCTTTCAGGAAGAGATTGGACTGCCATTTGTCAGAAATGGTGTAGGGTCTCCTGCTTGGGCAGGGGATTGGACTAGATGACCTACAAGGTCCCTTCCAACTCTGCTAATCTAATGTAATCTAGTCTTTCTGCTGCAGTTAGTTTTGCAACTGGCACATAACCAGGCTTGAAAAAAAATGCCCATGAATGAGTAGACAAGAATCCAGGTGGAGCCTCAACTCATAGCTATCAAATTAGCTCATTGGACAACCAGCATTCTATATTTTTCTGGGATTCAACATCAGCCTGTTTTGCCCTATCCAAACTCTAACAGTGCCAGACCCAACTCTAACTGGGATAAAGCATCAGTAGACCTCGCTAAATGATTACCCTCTTTTAGTGATAATTTGAAGTTATAAACAGAACTGAAAAAATAACTTTACAACTAGTCCTTGCATTTATGTTCATCCATGATTCCCATGGGGTCACAGGATCACCATTTGTATGCTTTATAACCGGCTTCCAATAAGCAGAGCAGGGGTGGGTTCCGGATTTTCCTACTGCCGGTTCGCTCAGGGATGCGATGTGCAGGCGTGTGCGCGTTGCGTGCCACCTGGGCAGGATGCGGGTGCGCACCATGCATGCATGCACAGTACAAAAAAAGCTTCTGCACATGTGCAGAAGCAAAAAAAACAAGATGGGGGTGCCTATGGCGCCGCCGAGAGAACCAGCTCGGGGGCGTGGCAGGCCTGGGTCGCTGCCAGTTCTAGCGACCCAGGCTGCCACGTTACTAACGGTTCTATAGAGCTGGTCCGAACCGGCAGGAACCCACCTCTGAAGCAGAGTCAGTGGAGAAGCTGGCAGTGACTCTCTTAACAACTTAATGGGAAGTGTCATCGTAAACTCATCATGGTCCTGTTGCCAGTCCCAACTGTGGTTGCTAAGTGAGGACTACCTGTAGCATCTTTTGCAAGATCTGCAATGGTGAGATAAAGTATCATCAGTATAGTGATGATACTTTATCATAAAATATCAGCATATTGATATTCCTATAGCCCAAACCAACAAAGGACCTTCCCCAGGGCTTCCTGTACTGTAGATGTTGAAAAGAAAGGAAGAAAGAATCAACACAACTACTTAGCTGACTCTGTACTTCAACAAAATTAACTGGAACCGTTCACTAATGAAGGAGTAGAAACCCCATAAAATAGTGCTTCCAATCCCCAACCTTTGCAGATATTCCAGAATAATGTTATGGTCAATATTCTCTGTAATAGATTCCTCAGATTATAAGACTGAAAATAAAAAATATGTTCTCTCTCAGCCTGCACTTCTGGAGATAACTGGCTGGCTGCCACCTATGAGTGATATATCAAACTCAGTGGAGGCAACTGCTAATTCCACTAGTAAGGAGAGTGAGAGGGCTGAGCAGTGGAGATTGACTCTTCTAGAGGAGGGAGCATTAATTTCTCTAATTAGGACATGGTTCAGACTGCCTCCTTTTGTTGGATCTGCATTTCTTTGGCCTCTCGTTCCTTAAAAAAAAGCTGATTTTTATTTTATTTTATTTTTTGGCCTTCAGCTTGTAGCTCTTGGACTAGATATAATGGATCATTTTGGCTGTAAGATCTTGGACTGCAGAATACCTGCTCTTCTTGGTAGTATTTAAGCCATGTTAGAGGCAAGATTTTCTTTCTCTGTAGATCTTTCTTTGACTAATTTACAGGGGTGAAATCCAGCAGGTTCTAACCGGTTCTGGAGAACTAGTAGCGGAAATTTTGAGTAGTTCGGAGAACCGGCAAATACCACCTCTGGCTGGCCCCAGAGTGTGGTGGGAATGGAGATTTTGCAGTATCCTTCCCCTGCCATGCCCACCAAGCCACACCATGCCCACCAAGCCACACCCACAGAACCGGTAGTAAAAAAATTGGATTTCACCACTGCTAATTTACACTTGTTCAGACCTACCATTATCTGCTAAGTGATTTATGACCAAACTAATACAACTGTTTGAAAACATGCTAATTGCTTCCTCCATGTTTGCTGCTCAGCCAAATGCAGGGTAGTACTGAAGACTGCTCAGAGGTCTAAAAAGACCAAGAAGGTCACATTAGTGCCTTCCAGATTTTAACATCTATCAAAAAGGAATGACAAATGTCATCTCCATCCAGTGGTGGGATTTCAAATTTTTTTACTACCGGTTCTGTGGGCATGACTTGGTGGGCATGGCTTGGTGGGCATGGCAGGGGAAGGATACTGCAAAATCTCAATTTCCTCCTGATCAGCTGGGACTCGGGAGGCAGAGAATAGATGGGGGCAGGGCCAGTGAGAGATATTTACCGGTTCTCCGAACTACTCAAAATTTCTGCTACCAGTTCTCCAGAACTGGTCAGAACCTGCAGAAACCCACCTCTGTCTCCATCTCATGCCTGGGCCTGAACCCTGATAAAAATGGGTCCATATTTTTCTTCTCATATGTTTTGTAATTTACTCAACTTTATTCAAGCTTGATGTATTCACATATATGCTATGTATTCAGAAATAGGCCCCACTGGGATGATAGTTTCCTATTCATAATTCCCTTTTTTACCCATTAAGCTGCAATTTTATAAAAGAGTCTCCACCTTTAAGAATCCTGAAGGCATGGTATGATTATTCACACAGAATGTCTGTCATGGTGTCTGTCATGACCACTAACAAATCACCAATATACAAGGCAAACTGATTAGCTATTATAAAATTATTGTACTTCTATTAAATTTAGATCCCACTTTTCTTCAAGAAGATGAACGTACCATACATAGTATTCACTGGACCAGTTTTTCCTACAGAAAACCTGTCAGATAGAGTGGGCTGAGACGTATTCTTGGTTGTAGTACCTTGCGTCTAAGACGATATCCCCACCCCATCCCAGAAATCCATGTGGTTCCAAAGATCTCTAAAAACATGGCTGTTCTCCCAAACCAGGGGTGGGTTCCTCCCGGTTCGGACCGGTTCTCCCAAACCGGTAGTGGCCTGCTGGTGATGTCACGATGACATCATCAAACCGGATCGGTCGGTGCCGGTCTGTGGGGGCCGCCATCTTTTTTAAAAAAAATTTAAAAAATTTTTCCTTCTGAGCATGTGCAGAATAGCAATAGCAATAGCACTTAGACTTATATACCGCTTTACAGTGCTTTACAGCACTCTCTAAGCGGTTCACAGAGTCAGCATATTGCCCCCAACAATCTGGGTCCTCATTTTACCCACCTCAGAAGGATGGAAGGCTGAGTCAACCTTGAGCCGGTGAGATTTGAACCGCTGAACTGCTGAACAGTCAGCTGAAGTAGCCTGCAGTACTGCACTCTAACCACTGCGCCACCTCGGCTCTTGGAAGCCGACTTCCAACACTGTGCATGCGGTCGCCAACTTTTTTTCAGCTTTTTAAAATTTATTTATTTATTTTTGTTACTGCGCATGCGCGTGCGCACCCACGAGACGCACCCACGTGGCGCGGGAGGGAGCGAACCGGCAGTGAGGTAAGTTGGAACCCACCCCTGTCCCAAACCTTGGGTTAGGGAGACTGTAGAGCTCTGTCAATGTGTGTGGATGTGTGTGGATGTTTGTACTGTATATATGCTGTATATGATATTGTTCAGATTCTTTATTGTTTTCATTTTTGGAAATTGTCATTCTTGAGTCAGGTGGCTTCTAAATCAGAGATGGAGACAAAGACAGAGATAGAGACAAGGAGGACAGACAGACTAGGCAAGATCACCCAATAGGTTTTCTTGAATGAGCATCAGTTAGAACTAGGGCTTCTGAGGTGCTAGAGCAACACTTTGGCTCTCATACAACATATATGAATTAATGAAAGTTTGTTCTGTGGAGAAACTGGAAGTGGAGAAGTTGTTATCTTTTCCAATCCATTTATTACTCATTTTTACTTTGGCAGTTATTGATTATTCCCGTTGTGTTTTGTTGGTTAATAAGTTAATCTTCTGGCATATTCCTTAATAGTTAAATATATCAAATAAATATGATCCCTAGCTTGTCATGATTGTACAGAACCAGTTTAGTGGTTAAGGCACTAGCCTAGAAAGTGGGAGACCGTGAGTTCAAGGCCTGCCTTAGCCATGAAAGCCAACTGGATGATTTTGGGCCAGGCACTCTCTCTCAGCCCAACCCACCTCACAGGGTTTTGTTATGGGGAAAATAGGAGGAGGAAGGTGTCTTGGAAATGTTCGGTGTTCAGTTATTTGTAAAAAATAATAAAGGCGGGATAGAAATAAATAAATGCATACATATATACACAACAGCATGTGAAAATTTGTTCTCCATTACCTTCTTCAGCCTTCTAGGATGCTCTGTACATTTACAGGAAAATACATTTCCAAATGAAGCATTTGTCTAACTATTTACCATTTTATTTCCTAACAATCCCATTGGGCTCTATGCTGGCCCAGAGACATACCTGGAAATAAACATTATTCCTGAAATTGATGTTTTGCTTTGTGGCATGCTAGCTTTTGATTTATTTTTAATTAAAAGCAGCTCATAAATAAAATTAGGTTGGATGGAGAGCCTAGCGGACACCAAGCATGTGTCGCTGAGCATATTGACTCCCTCAGGCACAGCTTTGGGGATCCAGGTAGAGTGTAGTCCTGCTCTTTTGTGACTTCCTTAGTTATGTATTTCTTCACAGTCTTGAGAATTAGGGAAATAATTTGCTGACAATTCTTAAATTGTTTCCCCTTGCAGAAAATCTACTGAATTAGGCTCTTTATTTGAGCCAAGAGAAAATATTGTGTGAAACTATACAATCAATTTTAATGGGTTTTTTTTTGCAGCAGTATCTCTAATGGGACCAGAGATTTTTTTTTAAAAAAAAAAGCAAGATGGCAACCAAAATGGCATGTTAAAACCCTGCTACATTTCTATGTGCACTTTGATTGCATGAGTGCAAGCTGCCATCTTGACTTTTTTTGACACTCTACCTCCCCAAACACTGGTGTACTGCTCTATTCAGTCCTTTCCATTAGGCTATTGCCTGAAGGAATGATTCTCCAGTATCAACAAAACAGAGATTAATTCACTATTATGTGAGCTGCAAATTTATTTGAAAGTGTTCATTTTTATGCTCTAATCCAGCTCTCAGGTAATCTCATGTCCCCTCCCCAAATCCTTGCTGAACGCTCTCATTTCACTTCCTAAAACAATTTTGAGTAGATGTTATTCCTTGATTGATTCCATTTATATAACTTTTTCACTTTTCTTTGAGAGTGGAAAGTGGCATATACAACATTCTTCCCTTCGTTTTATTTGTACAATAGCCTTGTGAGGTAGGCTAAATTGAGAAAGAATGACTGATCTGAAATCATCAAGAAAGCTTTGCAGTGATTTAAGCTTTGTCCTCTCCAGTTCAGCCACATTTTAACTACAATACCCATTCTTGCTATTTACAGCTGATATCTTTATAAATGTATTTGTACATTTATAAACATAACTACCATATTTGTAGTTATGGATAGCAATATTCTACTGATACTTTGAGGAAGGGGGGAAATGTAAAAACTTTGGAAAAATCATTCTGAAAGTTTGTATTCAAAAGCATTAATTTCTTTCTATTAAAGTCATTATTATGTTTCCTATGTAGTCCTGCTTTAATGGAAAATGGAAGGAAACAAATGTGACAGAGGACAAATCAGGGCAACAACAAAACCTCTGACATACAGTTCTACTGAATATTTCTTCCATTTCCCTTCTTGGGCTCAATTTAGCAGCACACAAAGTCCCAAATAAAACAAAAACAAGGTTTGTGGAGCAAAAGGTCACATGTTGTAAAATTCCTAACTACCACCCTCCAAATACTGGAAATAACATTCCATCCTATTTATTTAATACCACTCTTGTTTGAAGCTCAGCCTCACAGAAACATTTTACATAAAGCTGTTACAGATGGAAAATGGACTGTATAATTTGGGGAATTATTGATTCTAGAAACATGAATTAGAGGCAGTCTACAATTTGTCTACAATTTTCATTTCCCAGATAACTTTACAAGATCTGCAAGTGAAAGTTTAGCACCCAGCCTTGCCTTCTAGAAGACACCAACACAATGCAGTCTGAAAATAATTCCCATAGTAAATCTAGATCTAGAAGTACAATTTAGTTACACTTTACTGAACGGGTGGGGGAAATAGTCCTCCTGTAGTATCTTCAGTCACTTCAGAGGGCAACCAGTGGAACAGCTTGCCTTCAGAAGCTATGGGTATTCCATCACTGGAGGTTTTTAAGAAGAGACTGGACAGCCACTTGACTGAAATTATATAGTCTCCTGCTTGAGCAGGGGGTTGGATTAAAAGATCTCCAAGGTCCCTTTCAGCTCTATTCTAATTAATTGATTATCCTCAGATGAACATTACTGAGATATTAGAGATTTGATTATGTGGCATCACGTTGGTATTGATTCTTAGAACCCAGATAGATTTCCATCTTGACGATCTGTCCTAAACTCATTTTTTCAGTCATCCAACAGTATACCCATTGCCAGTGTAGTTGAATCCATCCATTTTGCTGCTGGTCATCCTCTTCTGCTGTTGCTCCCAAATAAGACAAGCTGAAACCTTTGCTCATTTATCCTGCCTATACTCTTCAAAAGGGTAGGCATACAATTTTTCAAGTACTCTTTTACTCAGCTTCTCATTTTTCTAAACTCTAGTGCATTTCGTCATTTCACATTCATTTGTGAATAAAGAAACAGTAACATAGGAACCTCTGCATGCATTTTTACATGTTAGGATATGTATTTTTTTCCCCCCAAACTTTTCTTAACAGGCACACTTTTGCAAATCAAAGAAGGAAAGTGGCCTAGAGACCTTCCCCAACAATTGGTTTTTTGCTGGGGGAAACTTAGCAATAGCCTGATGAAGCCAGTCCTTAATACCAGCTATACGTAGAACTATAAATGTCCTGGTAGAAAATGCATCATCTGACACAAGAAGTATCCATTTTACACAAAATACTACCTTTAGTTAAGGAGACAGTAGAGAGAACAGCAGCTTAGAGGAAAAGGAAAAGCTTTCTCCTTGTTGCTGAAAAATGTTATCAGCAGGAGTTCCAAATGATTTAGAGCTATTCTGAGAAAAAAGCATTTTATCATCAAGCAGAATGGGAAATTATCCAGATTGCAAGATGACTAGGGGTTGTTGTTTTTCTGTGTAGTTTGGGCAATTGTTGCATATGCTATACAGAGGGAAAAATCAAAGAGAACAAAAATCTAAATTTCACCCTTTTTCATTGTCTTCCAGATTTATTTTAACACACTAAAAAGGTTCTTCTTTTCTATGTACCTTCTACTTCGATGGTGCTTCTTTGTAGCTCTTATCATTAGGTAAAATAGTGGTCATTTTTGTCCTAAATGTTTGGGGTTTTTTTGCTTAAAAAGAAATAAAAGTAAGAAAAATCAAGCTGTGGGTGAGCCATGGGTGGGGACAAGGCTGTCTTAACGCATGGGCCTGATGGGCACTTGCCCATGGGCCCCACGAGCATAGGGGCCCCATACTAATCTGTGTATGTTAACCCTTCAATGCACCTTGTATCATATAAATACAGTAACATATTTATTACATTTTACTGCATTTTTAAATTAATACTAACATGCAAATATATGTTTAATTTTATTGACCATTTACATTTTTATTCCTGTGAGTAGTTGTCATAGGGACCCCAGTACACTGCTTTGCCCGGGGGCCCATAATGCTGTTAAGATGGCCCTGGGTGGGGATTGAAAGTATTTTCATAGTTTAGGAAGGAAGGTAGGAAATTACCTTACCAAATGTTTAAATCATTTGGATTGGGTGGGATAGAGAAAATAAATGTTGATGCTCATTAATTTCGGAGGAGGGAAGGAAGCTGTCAAATTAAGGTACTTTTAAACTTAATCTTCAGCCAGCACAAGACAGACACTGTTCTGACAATGGTATATTGTGTTTATGCTATGCTTATGGATTTTCTAAGGCATTTGATCTTTCTTTCTTTCTTTCTTTCTTTGTTTCTTTCTTTCTTTCTTTCTTTCTTTCTTCTTTCTTTCTTTCTTTCTTTCTTTTTTCCTCCCTCTTTTTTCTGATTTCCACTTTCTTTTCAGTTCCTTCCTTCCTTCCTTCCTTCCTTCCTTCCTTCCTTCCTTCCTTCCTTCCTTCCTCAATCAAATTTCTATGGCCACCCATCTCATGCAAAAATGACTAAAGGTAAAGGTTTCCCTGTCCAATCGTGTCCAATTCTAGGACATGTTGCTCATCTATGTTTCTTGGCCAAGGGAGCCAGCATTGTCCAAAGACAATTTCCATGGTGGTGACCAGCATGGCTAGATGCCAAAGGTGTGTGGAATGCTGTTACCTCTCCACCACCTCTACTTGCATTTGCATGCTTTTGAACTGCTAGGTGGGCAGGAGCTGGGGCAAGTAATGCAGTGGTGGGATCCAAATTTTTTTACTACCAGTTCTGTGGGCGTGGCTTGGTAGGCATGGCATGGTTAGGTGGTCGTGGCTTGGTGGGCGGGGCAGGGGAAGGATACTGTAAAATCTCCATTCCCTCCCCACTCCAGGGGAAGGTTACTGCAAAATCCCCATTTCCTCCCGATCAGCTGGGACTTGGGAGGCATAGAATAGATGGGGGCGGGGCCAGTCAGAGATGGTATTTACCGGTTCTCCGAACTACTCAAAATTTCTGCTACTGGTTCTCCAGAACTGGTCAGAACCTGCTGAAACCCACCTCTGAAGTAATGGGAGCTCACCCTGTTGCACAGAGGTCAGGTCTGGAACCTGGACTATAAGCTCCTTAGCTGACAAGCTCAGCATCTTTAACCACTGAGCCATGGGACCCCCCTACAACAAGACTGTGAAACAGTTAATATATTTAAAAAACCCAATTATTATTAAAAATAGGAAAACATCACAAAAGCTAAGACAGAATAGGAGATTTAATAACAATGGAGCCACCTCAGTACCTCATCAGTCCCTGGAATCCCCAGGGGATAGCCAGGTTTTGAGGAACTTTTGGAAAATCAATACGGATGGAATCAGCCTCACTTTGTGGGGGAGGATGCATAAGGTGGGTGCCATGGCAGAGACAGCTTGCCTCCAGGGGCTCGCCAAAAGGGACTCGTTCCCTAACAAAAGCAGTGGTGGGTTGCTGCCGGTTCGGACTGGTGGCGGAAATTTGCCCCTGCTCGCCGAACCGGCAGCAATGGCCGGGCGGACACGCCCTTGAACTGGTTCTCTGGTCACCGCTCCTTGAAAGCAGCTTGCAAAGAACCCTCTGCGCATGCGAGGCTTTGCGACACAAAATGCGCACTTCCGACACGATGCAAACCGGTAGGGAAGGTAAGTAGAACCCACCCCTGAACAAAAGATATCCGTAGCATACCTCCTGCACTGGGTCTGGTAGAACAGGCCAATGTAATCAGAGAGACAGCTCTTCAAATAATCTGGCATCAGCCATGTAGGGTTTTAAAGGTCAAAAAGAATACCTTGAATTGGACCCAGAAGCAGACTGGCAACCAAAAGAGGTTGCAGAGCAGAGATGAAATCTGTGTTGTTCTAAAGACACAAATAACTGGCCCAAATATTGGGGAAATCAGGATGCTGGAGGAGAGATCTTTGTCTAGATGGCCCCTCTTACATTCTAAATATCATTTTGTTATGATGACATCTGCCAACATTCTTTTCTTGTTCAGTATTTTCATTATTAGGAGTACTAAAAGTCACAGTTGTATCAAAAGAACTATATGAAGTCTAATAAAATAAAGCAAAACAGCCAATATCTATTTTGACCTTGAGGCTAACAGAAAATGATGCCACTTACCCTCTACCACAGCAGATTTTGCTGTAAATAGATAAAAACCGATTACTATAAGATGATTTGTTCATATTCTAGATGAATGGCGGTTATTAAGCATGTCACATCTATTCTTTCTGGAGTACCATGGCTCCGTTTAAGAGGCTTAACCATGAGTTATTAGTGTTCTGCAATTTTGTAAATTAGCTCACAGTAGCCAGGCAATGCTGTTATGGAATTATATTTTATTATTTACTTGTAAGCAGCTCTGACAATGTAATACAGATTAAAATTCTGCCAAAATTACTTAGGGAGGAGAGAAATGTCATTCTGGTTCTGAACAATTGGGGTGGGGTGGGGTGGGGTGGGGTGGGGTGAGGGTGTACTTCTTATAAAGCATTTATTTAATTTTTGGACTGGAGTGCCTCAGCTTCTTCCAAGAGAAAATGCATTCATTTTGCTGATTCAGAACTTAATGAGGCCGTGCAGGTCTTCAAAGGGGCACTTTGCTTCACTGGACAACTAAGCAGAGTGTCCCTTTGACAGCAAGGCCACAATGACATCAGTACAGTAGTGGGTTCTAAAACCCGTTGCTACCGGTTCATGTGTGCGCTTGCGTGCGCGCGATGCTTCTGCACATGCGCAGAAGCATCCCGGGCAGGTGGGCAGAGCCTCACACCACTGCCACTACCAGTTCTAAGAACCGGGCCAAACCAGGAGCAACCCACTGCTGCATCAGTATAGTGAGATAGCCATGCTGGTATTGCTGAAGCAAAGCAGTCAGTCAAAGCAAGGAGAGGCATTGAAAACCTGGCTGTTTCCTTGGGCATTTGGGTCAGGTAGCTAGAAGAGCTCTGGTGTTGCTGATGCACTTTTTCCCCATGTGAATGGGGTTATGAGCACTTAGCAATAGCACTTAGACTTATATACCGCTTCACAGAGCTTTAAAGCCCTCTCTAAGTGGTTTACAGAGTCAGCAAATTGCCCCCAACAATCTGGATCCTCATTTTACTGACCTCAGAAGGATGGAAGGCTGAATTAACCTTGAGTCAGTGAGAATCAAACTGCCAAACTGCAGGCAGGCAGCAGGCAGCAGAAGTAGCCTGCAGTACTACTGCATTCTAACCACTGCGCCACCATGGCTCATTGTTACTTTGAGCTTCTTGGATTACATGTTATGGGCTTTTTATTGTTTTTAATTCTTGTAAGCTACCGAGAATTATTCGTATGAGATGGGCTTTTTTTTTATTAGCATTAGATCCTTCCATGCTATGTAGTATATCGGACAGTAAGAGATCTCCAGCATTTTTGGTCTTGGGCAAGTACTTCAGTATCTTCCCATGTAATATTTAGAGTCTTTGAGTCTTCCATGAACATATTTTGCCATTATTTCAAGGGCGTCATTTTGATTGGTTGTTTGGTATTGGGGGTCCATCTCATTGCCATCTTGGGGATTCAATTGTTCTCCATTCGTAGAATATGACCTGCAAGTTGGATTCTCATGCTTCTGACAATGTTATGTAGTTTGCAGGAGAAACTCTTTTGGAGCACTTTTGGAGCCCACTTTTTGGTGAAATGGGCAGTAATATTTTATACACAAACACACCAGGGGTGAAATTCAAATTTTTTCCCTACCGGCTCTGTGGGTGTGGCTTGGTGGATGTGGCTTGGTGGTCATGTGACTGGGTGGGCGGGCGTGGCCAAGTCGACATCACTTCTTTGCCCTAATGACCTACAAAAAGAAGATATACCAATTATTATACACAAAACAATAAAAGAGGTACACAAATACATAAGAGCAATAAGACTCTTATTGCTCTTATGTAAGTATTTGTGTACCTCTTTTATTGTTTTGTTTATAATAATTGGTATATCTTCTTTTTGAATTTCACCCCTGATCTATCTACTTGCTTTCCACAATCTGGTGCTTTCCTGTTTGTTATTAAACTACATGTCCCAGAATCCTCGTAACCTCGGGGTTAATGGGAGCTTCTGTGTTCCTAATAAAGTAGACAAGGGCGGGCATGGGTGGGGCCAACCAGGGACGATTTTTACCGGCTCTGCGAACCGATTCAGATCGTCCCTACTGCCTTTCCCGAGCCAGGCCAAGGTGGTTGAATTTCACCCCTGAAACACACACACAAACACATATAAAATATTACTCTGTGTGTCTCTCTGTGTGTATTTACACACACATATAAATGCAAACATACACACTACATATAAAATCAAGGAAGACTGGCCTCATCTTTCCCCTTTACCTTTTGTTAAGGATAAGGGGCATAGGACAAAGCATTTCATTGAGGGAGATTGTAATTGTCAGCCATATGAAGTAGACAGACAGAAAACATGAACATAAGAACAAATTCTACTTTATTATGTGGTTATACTAATAGAATCTTGCAAATCCGAAAATACTTCTCTTCCCCCAACCCCTTTACTGCCCAAGAAATAAGATCCCTCCTTAGCCTCTTGCCTCACCATCATTCCTGCTATGGGCAAAGATGATTTGACCATTCTCTTTGTTGGATCTCATTACTCTGTGTCTCAAGGTTATTCCCACTTGCCATCACAGTGGTGCATCTATAGAGACCTTGAATTTGAAATAAAGTCAGTTAATTCAATATATAATTTCTGGGAGGCAATGCTAGCATTTTTTTTCAATCTCTCCTGACTTTGATGCAGTGGTGAAATCCAATTTTTTTTTACTACCAGTTCTGTGGGCATGGCTTGGTGGGCGTGGTGTGGCTTGGTGGCAGGGGTGAAATCCTCCCGGTTCGGCCCGGTTCGGGCGAGTAGGTAGCGGTTGCAGCGGCTGGTTTGGAGAACCGGTAGCGATGGCAGCACGAGGCTTCGCCCACCCGCCCCGACATAATCACTTCCTGTTTTTTTAAAAAACTTTTTAAAGCCTTTTTTCCCTGCCGGTTCCCCTGAAAGAAAGAAAGAGAGAGGGGGGGAGGGTGGGAGGGAGGGGGGGAGGGAAGGGAGAAATAAA
>QLTV01004416.1:2506036-2518661 GCA_003457575.1 Thermophis baileyi | reverse complement strand
TCGAACCGGTCCCTTCGGCCGTGGAGGCCACACCCAGTACCTTCCAGGAGCTTCCATGCTCGAGCCCCGGAGCGGCAGCAGACCTGTCCGCACAGGCCGCTGCCTCACCACCATCTGTATTGCGCAGGTCTAGTAGTGCTCCAAAACGCCCCGCCTACCTGCGTGATTACGTATGCTGGACAGCTCCATCCAGGAGGGGAGGGGTGTTATGTTCTAACTGTTTAAACTATGTTGCATGGTTCCAACCAGGTCCAGCGTTTGAGCGGGAAAAAGCTCAAACTCTATTGGCTGGTCTGTCTGACAGCTCCCTATAAAAGGGCAAGCTGTCAGACTGCTCTTTGCTGGTTACTGATACAAGAGCTGAAATAAAGAGCTGCTTTGGAAGTCTGTCTCCTGTCATCTCTACCCACTATCTAACAATTTTCTTAGCTTTATTTTACTTGAAGATGCTGGAGAGTTCCATTGGTAAATGAATATATTCTGGAGTTCATTTCTGAAATGTCTAATTTGAGATTTATTGCCACACTGGATGGTGGTATGTGTCATTTGATAATTGTGTGTGTGAGAGAGTATTTAAATCCTTAGTTACATTCTTTGTGCTTTCCATGGGACGATTAAGGCGATGTACAAAATTAAAGCAATAATTTAGCGACAGTTCGTCAAAACGAAATCAGGCAATCTATTTAGAACAACTATATACTACCTCTCTTTCTTCAAAGATATTAACATAGCCCTCTTGTATTTTGGGGCTTTCCTGGTTATTCTTTAGATTAGAGCCCTGCAATAGAAGAGAATATGTAGTCAGAGTTGAATTGGGGAGTCCTTGATGTTCTGTGAGCTTGGTTGTTTTCGTGCAGAGATTTCATTACCCAACTATGTAACATCATCAGTGCTCAGTCAGAGAGCACAAGGACACGATAGTATTGCTTTGAGGGAAGTGCTGCATGCATTTAATAGGATGCTAGAGTATCTGAATTCTGTGCCACAGACGTGGGTTACAGCATACACAGGTTGTTTCATTTGAACAACTGTTTGTGAGTCTCCCCTTTTCCCATTAGAAAAAGAGGTGAGAGCCATCACATTCATACCAAAGAAATGATCAACAGCAATATCCTGCATCTAAACAGAAACACAGCTTCCTAGCTTCTTACATTAATAAAACCATATAACACTTTGGAAAGGATTCTTTATTTGCTGAATGAAAGCATATTTCTATCAATAAATCATTCTGGCTTTTGTGGGGCACTGCAAAGGCCTTTTTAAATTAAGGGAAATGTGGTTGGCCTGCTCCTCCACTGCTGAATAAATAGGCTTTTTTTTTGTCTGTCTCCCTACTGCCATCCCACTCTTAAATAACAACACACTATAAATATTGCAGGTGGAATTTTCCATGTTCCATGAAAATGACTTGGTTAATGTGATTTTCCACCTGAAAATGGAAAGCAAAATAAAAAACAAGGAACTAACTGCGCAAAGGAGAAATCTGGCTTTATGTAATGGCAGGAAAGTGAATGTTGGTAGTACATAATCAATTTTTTCTCCGTTTGGTAATGCAACTGTTTGTGACTGTAAGTCTGCAGGTGGTTTCTGAAGGTTGTAGACCTTAGCCTGTTTCAAACTGTGGACTTATTTAGGCTGTCTTTGAGCATATTCCTTACTAAAGGGGACTTAACTCGTGAGACTTACCTCTAACAAACTTGTACAGTATACTTCTGCAGTTTAGATATGTTGGCATTCAACTATTACAATTATATCATAAGAAAAATATATTTGGACCTCACATTCTTTTTTTGGCAATAATCTAAATTCATAAGGTATAATTCCTTTCTTTATGATCTCGATTATGATTTGTGAAAACCTTCAGATCACTTCGGTAATATTTGGCTTATCAGAAAACAGGAAGATATCAATTTTAAGAACTAATATTGCTGTGAGAAAAAGGATTGTTCAAAATATATCAGGACATGAACTGTTCTTTTTGTAATATATTTGAAGCCCAATTAGAATCTTTAATCAGGATTTAACAATATCATTTCAAAAACAAAGAACTTCACACCCTCCCTTAAGCCTCTGTCTCTAATAAACTTTACTTCAATCAATTTTATTACAGCAAATGGTATACTAGGAGCGCTGAGTAGTATAATTTTCCTAAGGCATTTGATACTCTTAGTATTCTGATCAGGGACTGGATGAATCTGTTTTCTGAGCACAAATTCATTCAATCCTCTTCCTCATAAATTTTTAGTCTTTAAATTATCTGCGTGAAAATTCATATCCCTTTTTATATGCATTTCCCTTAATGTAAACAATTTTGTATCAAACTTCCTGAGCATCTGCATTTATGTATGCATTGTTTGCTCAGAAACTGTATCATAAAATTTGTAAAAATATGAAAATTAAAGGAGAATAGCATCCGGGTTTGTGAATTATTTTGTGGGGTAAATTAGATTAGATCAAATAATATGATCTCAGAATATATATTGTTTATTTACTTTCCTTTGACATTCTTGTATTTTTGCGTGAATAACATAACAGCTACCAGGCGGCCTTTGTTACCCCTCCAAAAATTGAAATAATCTTAAATTATTATATTTCATACTTTTCATTGCTGTCTCACTCTTTTCTATAGAGTGCAAAAATTTGCTTTGACTTTTGGAATTTGGTCAAAGGAATTAGAAAGATTGATTCCATTTTACCTCAGACATTTTCTGTGACAACCTGTACACATTATTTAATATCTTGTTTTAGCAGTCTGGTGTTGAATATTTTTCTTTGTCTTGATAAATGTGAAACTCAAACACTTCAAAAGGCATTATTTGCAATTTTGGTTCAGCTGTAGAAAGTAAAAAAGAGGAAATGAGTGAGGCTTTTTTTTCAGGATGTTGATATGGAAAACATTGGTCAAGCTATGCTATATTTAAACATCTGCCTTTGTTACACATTAAATATTGATTCCTCTTCACCCTGGTAATCATCAGGTTGTGCTGCATATCCCAAAGTAAAAGGAAATAAGGACCTCTCCCTTCCTTGACACAATGGAAAATGAAGAGGAAGGGTATATCAAGAGAAAGGATATCATTTCTTTGTAAGATTACAAGCAAATAATTTTTCAGGCCCACTATTATTTATTTATTTATTTATTTATTTATTTATTTATTTATTTATTTATTTATTTCGCTTAGGTCAGACTGAAGGTGGCATAGTTCTAAGTTGTCTAAGCCCAAAATTTCAAGTCTTGTGGCATAAGGTATTCTGTTGTGAGTAGAGGAGTGGAGGACTCTTCTCGTGAAATACCTCTGGACTCTCTCAATTGTATTAATGTCCGATATGCAATGCGGGTTCCAGACAGATGAGCTGTATTTGAGAATTGGTCTAGCAAATGTTTTGTATGCTCTAGTTCGCAGTACAATATTACCAGAGAAGAAGCTATGCAAGATTAGATTAACAGCTCTTAATGCTTTTTTTGCAATGTTGTTACAGTGGGCTCTGGCACTTAGATCATTAGAGATGAGTACTCCAAGGTCTTTGACAGAATGAGGGTCATCTACAAGGTCGTGTCCATCCAGTTTGTATTTTATGTTCTGATTTTTTTTTGCCAATATGTAAGACAGAGCATTTGTTGGTTGAGATTTGAAGTTGCCACTTGTTTGACCATTCTGACACATAGTCAAGATCTTTTTGAAGGGTAGCAGCATTGTCGGTGGTGTTGAATAGTTTTATATCATCAGTGAAGAGAACACAGTTGATTTTAATATGAAGATCATTTATGTAAAGTATAAAGAGAGTTTGTCCTAGAACACTGCCTTGGGGGACACCGCTGTTAACAGGTACAGGATTTGATAGGGCGCTCCCTATTTTGACCACTTGTTGCCTGTTTGACAGGAATGCAGCTATCCAATTATGCAGGGGTCCAGAAATGCCATAAGATTTTAGTTTTAGAAGTAGTTTGTCATGTACTACTGAATCAAAGGCTTTACAGAAGTCTATGTAAATTGCATCTATTGCTTTGCCCTAATCGAGTTGTGTAGTCCATATGTTTTTGCAGTGTAGGAGTTGCAGATTACAGGATACTTTTTTTCTGAAACCAAATTGTTTGTTAGAGAGTAGGTTGTTTGTCTCTAAGTGGAGGGAACATGCCTCCAACTCATGGTCTTGTCCCTTAATAGCAAGGGACAGACTGTATAAATGGGCAAAAATAGAGGATTGGCATGCCAGGAGCCTGTCCCCATACATGTTAAATTGTTAATTTGTTATTTTTGGGGGGAGAGAATTTTAGGGGTTGAGAAATTGACATAATGAAACAGTTACTGACTAGTAGATAAGGATCTGTTAACTAATAGAATTCTTCTTATTGGTTGTTGGTTGCTAATTCTAAGTAACTATTGTAGAACCATAGGGAAGAAATGACTGTAGGATTCCAGTAACTAAAACGATGAGAACTGAAATTTTGTTTTGTTTAGATTCTGAAATCAGAAAATGTGGATGATGGAAAGGCTGGTCTTTGAAAACGCTCTTAATTTCTCCCCAAATACTTCACCACTTCAATGGAAGAGTCTTTTTATATTCTCTGTTTTATTTTGTTTTGTTTCCTCATGTTTAATCTTTGTTTTGTGAGATGTCATCTTTAGTTTAAGGTCATATTCTTTTCTGGTAAAAGCTATCCACTGCCTGAGGCAAAGAGGGAGAGGAAACCTTATAATAGTTGTTGGAAGTGGGGGTTAGATTCCCATAGGATGGAAGCAGCATGCTCATTTTCTCAGAATTAAGTTTGATTTTGCTCACATTTTGTTGTTTTTCAACTACATTTATACCATTCTGCCTCCATATCAGATTGCAAATTATTTTCTTAAGCCTACATGACAGTTAATACGCATTTTCATATGCATATCTCCTATTAGATCCTATTAGATGCTCATTTTTAAATGTGATTTGTCCTGAATTTTATGCATACCCTACATAGGAATCAGAGCAATATTCGATATCAATGTGTGCCTGCCTACCACTTAATATTTCTAGGTATTCTTTTTGCCTAGACTTTCCCAATCTAGGAATCCTCCATTTTATACAGATTCAACCACAAAAGTGCTCAACAACACCCATCTTAAGAGATGAAATCCATAGCTCTGTAGAGTCCCTAGATAGGGAAAGGTTGTGACAGTACATTGGATTAAATTATCTTCAGCTAGTTGATCTCCTCTTTTTGCTGGCCAAAGGAAATGTATATTTGCTGCAAAGCAAAACAGCTCTGATTTAACAATTGGTGCTTCTATATTCCCCCCATGGCAGGCCAAGACTTATTTCCTGGTTTCTTCCATACAAACGTTTTGGCAAAAACCTTAGTAAAACCTGGAATCATTTGAATCATCAAATTCAATCTTACCAAAGTTCCCGGTAATATTGAATTTGCATGATGGAAGTGTCTACAACTTTCCAGAAATGTAAATTAGGGCAGACATTATTTTTAAAATGTCACCTATGTTTTTTCCTCTTTCCCTCCTTTTAACCTTTGTAATAATTTTAAAAAAATCATCTTGACTCATGGAGGGTTACTAAAATCTCAAAAGCTTACATATGAACACTATTTCATAACTATCTAGTTGGCTTACTAAATGTTGCTTCAAACTAGATTTTTTTCTTTCTAGGTCAACACATAATATTTTCTTTTATGAAAGAAATTGTCTGTTTTTAACAGTGTTTGGTTGGTAAGCATGGGTGCCACAGGGCAAGTAACCAGGAGATGTCACACACGGCATGATATAATCATGAAAATATAAGTAATTTGCCTCATGTCATTTCTGCAGTGACATCAAGGTGTACGTAATATCATCATTGCCCTTAGCAGACACCTATGTCAGCCAGTAGAAATATTATGGAATAGTAGCTACTAGACTAACCAAGACATTTCCACAATCTCCCAGTTTATATGGCTGAAATGATCAGCCTCTAACTTTAAAAAGACTTCAGTAGTAAAGGATTATCATGAAACAAATGGTGTTCAGCCTTCAGTATTTCAGATAAATCATTTTTGTTTGGTGGGTGATCATTTTGAGTTTCTGCAGAATAAGTTAAAATCTGGCTATCAGGTATCAAAATGTTGTTTAGCCAGCTAACTGACACCTGTACTTGTAGTAACCAAAGGCAGTGTTGATTGATAGAATTCCTATGCAAAAGCAGTGCAAAACCAGTGACAAGAGGCAGAAATGCTTGTTTATAGAGGAATTAGGCAGTTCTGTAGGTATCGCCTGAATTTTGTGATGTGACAATAATCTTAATTGTACATTCCAAGAAAACAAACACATATCATTGCTGTATACCTCTTGGTTGATTAAAGTGATATACTAAAGGCTAAGAGAGGTGTGTTTGTGTGTGTTCATGTGTGTGCTGGCACATGTCTTACATCTAAATATTTGCATTGCTGGAAAAAAGTGTCAGCATTTGTGGTATTGGAATTTTGTTGACTACATTTGTGTAGTGCCTTTGTGCCTTGTGCTTGTTTACAATTTAAAGTAATGTTTTGGAGATCTAATATAAGAGGGGAAAAGAGGCGGAAGGGAAAAATAAGCACATTAAAGGTATTGCTTGTTTTAAAATGTTATGCAATTAAGTTACCTTGAAATTATATTCTGGAATGGTAGGAGGAAGCCCTGAAAAAGTTGAGGAATACCAGAAGTAATTGGTTCAAGGCAGTGGTGAAATCCAATTTTTTTTACTACCGGTTGTGTAGGCATGGCTTGGTGGGTGTGGTGTGGCTTGGTGGGCGTGGCAGGGGAAGGATACTGCAAAATCTCCATTCCCACCCCACTCCAGGGGAAGGATACTGCAAAATCTCCATTCCCACCCCACTCCTGGGGCCAGCCAGAGGTGGTATTTGCTGGTTCTCCAAACTACTCAAAATTTCCACTACCGGTTCTCCGAACTACTCAAAATTTCCGGCACCGGTTCTCCAGAACCTGTCAGAACCTGCTGGATTTCACCCCTGGTTCAAGGCAAGCAAGTTGAAAAGGCCATTCAGAACCTTCAAGGATTTGGTAAAGAAGACTAGGGTTCCTACATCCCTTGTCTGAGGACATGCTGGACCTTGTCAACTTAAGAGTATAAGATTTATGATTATGGATCCTGTTCTATTACACAAATCACCAGAAATGTTCCACCATCATCCATCTGATTGATCTGCAAATTTCCTTCAGATGTCTTTCTGTATAGAAATTTTCTGTGAAGGATTTTTTAATAATATAATTTTATATTATATATAAAAATATTATATAAACTACAAATGAAAATAGTGGGAAAATAGGAAAGAGGAAAGGGGAAAGGGGGCAAGAAAGAAGAGTAAGATGAAGGGGAATATAAAAAAAAAGCATTAACTCTTTTCAGTGAAGAATGAACATAATATTACAGCCTCAACTTTTTACTTTACTTATTCAGGATATCTTAGCCATTTCTATAACAAAAAACAACAACCCTTGTCTAATCAGTAAATCCCAAAATCAAAGTTTCATATTTTTCTATCTCAAGCACAAAATCCAGAAGTGGTTTCCAGATAGAAACAAAGTTAGATGTATTCTTTTCTCTGATTAAAGCAGTTTATATGGCCATTTCCGCTAGTTCCATCAGTTTCTCCAAGCATTTTCTATTGTGGAAAATAATGTATCTTTCCATCTTTGTCCATAAAGCATTCTTGATGCTGTCAAGTTCAAATTCATTTTTCAAGTTCTTTGTCCACTAAACCTAGAACAAAAGTTTCTGGTTTAATTTGTATATTTGTTTTGAGAATCTTCTGTATTAAAATATGAATCTTATTTCAGAATGTCTTTGCTTTGTCACAAGTCCACCAAAGATGGTAGAAAGTTCCTTCCTTAAGTTTACATTTCCAACATACATTTAAAGTACCTTTATACATCTTACATAGCAAAGGAATTGAGAAGTTTGGGAATTCATACATTCTTCAAGAAAATTGCTATGTTTTTCTTTTCCCTTAGAGCCTTTGTGTATAAGATCTGAACGCAGAAACTAGTTCAAGTGATTGAAAATGTTCTTATTCCACTTTCATCAAAATGAGTCAAAGTAGTTTGTAAGCAGGGTGAAATGCTACCGGTTCGGCTCGGTATGGGCATACGGTACGGGCGCCCGCTGGTGGTTCGGAGAACCAGTAGCGACGGCAGCGTGAGGCTCCGCCCACCTACCCGGACATCGCCATTTTCTTGTTTTTTACCCTCCTGCACATGCACAAAGCATTCTGCGCATGCACAGAGGGTGAAAAAGCCCATGCGTGAGCGGAGTCAAAAAGCGCGCGGAGTGAGCGCTTACGAACTGGTAGGGAAGGTAAGTAGATTTCACCACTGTTTGTAAGTAACTGGTATACATATCAATTTAAAAAAACACTTACTTTCCTGGCCAGATGGCTTACAGTCTAAGTACATGCAAGGAAAACTGTTGTTCTAGTAGTAAAAGCATCTATCAGTGGAAACTGAATTACATCTCTTCAGCCTGGTCATATGCAGTCATTCAAAATCCAAGTGGAAAAGGTGCTTCAGAGAGATCATTGGTGAATGTATAGCACTGTCTGCAGTTCCTTAAAGAAGCTACACCTTGTCCTGGGTTTGCCCCATAGTTATGCAACCCCAAGAAACAATGTACAATTCAAACAACCCTAAGTCCATTAATGTTTTAAGAAATTATGTTGATATATACTTTCTTCTCTTTTAAAGGTTTAAGTTACCTTAACCATCATTGTTTTTAAATGTTTTTATTATGTTTTAACTGTTTTTAACTGTTTTTATTATGTTTTCTTTTAATTGTTTTTTATATTGTTGTGAGCAGCCCAGAGTCCCTTGGGAGTTGGGCGGCATACAAATTTAATAAATAATAATAATAATAATAATTGTGCTAATATCTATATTTTGTAATATATTATTTACATTTTATGAGAGTGTGTGGTGGTCTAGTGGTAACTGGCACAATCCTAAGTAGTGGCAGATGTTTCTCTCCTAGGACGCAAAGAAAAACATATCTGCTGTATACTGCACATAGGCATCAGGCCAGTAAACACTCAGCTCCATCCAGTCAACCCAACTCTACCCTGAATTAAGGCATTACAAGGTCATAAAAAGGGAGTTTATTCACTGTAATATAGAATGCAATAAAATGATTACTTGAAAAAAATAAAATATAACTTTTAAAAAGATGCATTTGTGTTAAGGATATATTGACAGATGTGACAAGGTAGTCACTCCTGTCACCATCTCCAGCATCTTTTCCTAGCATCTCTAGCCTTCTTTAAGGAGGTTCCTATTGATGTAATAAGTAAGCCTCTGCCATCCCCTCCAAACCGTTTTGTGCTTTGAATTTGAATAGTGGCAGATCACTATCTCAAATCCTTATAAAGCTTCATTGTATTAATATTCATATTTAGTACATGTGTGTGTATTTAACTATCTAGATGATAATCATCTGCTGTGGCTATGATTAGCTTCTTCCTTTGCTGTTTATGTATTTATGAAATGTATGAGTTGCTCTATAAAAATGTTCATATTATGAAAAATCCATTGAAATAAAAGTATAATAATATGCTAATAGTTGAAATGAACAAGTAAGCAACAGAGTCTAAATCAAGGATCCTACCAAGAGAAGCTAAGCCATTGAGCTATAGTTACTTAAAAGTAGTATAATTAAATGGCTTGTTTTTAATTGTTTTACGTGTTTTTTAAATGAAAAAGTGGTGTATAAATGTTAGAAAACAATGCCTAGCAGTTGTAGCAATAAATCAGCTTTGAAATGCTGCTACATGTACATTGTACAGTTCACTTGTGATCTGAGATTGTTGCCTTTGGAAAGGATGGAAAGTAGGGAAGCCAAATCATTTGAATCTCTGCCATTATTTGTAGGAGCCAAATAGTTTTGTGCAGAAAACATGGCTTAGTTTCCATCCATAAAACTCTTATCTTTGGATTCATTCATGGAAAAAGCCATTTGTAAGGATGTTGCTGCTCTCTTTGAAGCCAAGGCTGAATCACTGAAGTTTCTGCTTGGGGGGGGGGTTATAGGGTGGAACATCAAGGCCCTCGTGCCATGGGGGATTCAGTCAGGCCTCAGATCAAATCAAAACATCCCATAATTCAACAAGTGAAGGTTTTTCCTGTCCTTGACTGTTCCATGGTGGACAAAGAAGCAACTGCTGGATTTAATAAAACTGTAAAACATACTGATTCCCTCTAGGGGATAACAAGTTACAGACATAACTACATTCTTTGGTTATTGAAAATGTTGAATTGCAAGTAAAATATATTTCCCTAAAAGAAGAATACCTCTTTAAGGGGCTACCTCTTTTGTCTGCAACAAAGCAACCTAGGTAGCATTGTCACATCCTTTAAATTTCTGCTTTAGATAGAACCTAGATGAATGTTTCTGAAAAAGTGCATATTATTAACTGTGCCCAGTAGTTTTTCTGGAAAAAACTGCTTCCCCTTTGGCTGGAGAAATGAAAAGTATGGAGAAACTCCTATATTCAGTCTTCCCAACCCACCAATAGGAGTAGAATGAATCATCCTAAGCAGATCTTCAGAATGATAAAATTTTTGACCAAAGCATATATCTGCATTGGAAGTCTTTGTGGGTATTTCTTAATGCATGGTTACAAGACCAGTCAGAATTACATAATCATTGCTTAGCTGGAATGGGTCTGTAGGAAGAATTACTGTACAAGGGAAAATCAGAGCTGAAGGAGAAAAAGGAATACCTATGGAGTCTTTGGGTCCCATTAACCACTAGATGGCAACAAAAAATTAATATAGTATTTTTTTTTTATACACTTTCTCTTTCCTGTCATCCAGTGGGCATTCAGATTGTTATAACCAGTAGACCAAATTCTTATAAGTTTTGGTTTGGACATTTCTTTTCTCCATATTCAGGTTTATGAAAACAGTTGTCTGGCACATCTAAACCAATCAGTGTATTTTGAAATAGAACTGTCAAATGTAATTTTGTGATTGTAAACTATATAAATGCTAAATGTCCAATATTGGGTATTTATTCACAAAATGGCCACCGTGGTAACCCTCCACGGTGGGAATCCTTTATACTCCCAGGATACTTTTTGCCACCTTCACTTACTTTTATCACTTTTCTGGCAAACAGCTCACTTCCAAGAAAGCATTAGGAAATAGGTTTTAAAAAAAAAGAAATAGATATGAGCCACAGATTTGTGATTATTCTCATTTTACCTAGTGATAAACAAATAAGACCTAGGCAGTAGCATAAGTGAAGCAGATGGTAGACAATGAACTTTTTAAAAACTTCTTAACTAATCCTATATGCCAATTTCTTACTCATTCACCATTCTTATATTGTTATACCTTTATAAAGCAGATGTCAGTGTTCCAAGTAATGTACCCATAGAAAACAAACTCCGAGGCAAACAAGTTCCTCAAAGAACAGTTTATTGGGTACATCATTTTGGCACAAACTGGTGAAAGCTGACTCTGAGATTTCCCATGGCTTTCACCTAATTAAAAGTAAAAGTTTTCCCCTTCTCCCCAAGTCACTAGTCATATTGTCCAATCCAGGTGCTGGCTGGTTGCTGGGTTACCAGCTCCTCCTCTGGCCAGCCACCTGTAAGAATGTCCTTGGTTCCCAGAGGAAAACTTTATTGTTTTGGCTACAAAACCCTATCTAACTATCTATTCCCCCCCTCCCACTGCTGTGTGGCAACCCTGAAGCCTCCAAGATGGCTTCAGCCAGGCTCACTTCAGGGTTGACAGCAGCCTGAAGGAAATGTGAGGCAAAAGGGAGACTATAAGCTTGTGCATAAGTTGTCTGTGGCAACTGCAGATCAGGCTGCTTTTATCCTATGGCACTTGAGCGTTTACAGGTATTTGGTTTGCCATTATTATTTTTTTCTCTTCTCTAGTTGTATATGCTGTAAAATGCCCTGTAGGTCATCTCATGTCTTAAGGGCATGAGGTATAAATCATCTCATTCATTCATTCATTCATTCATTCATTCATTCATTCATTCAGTCAAGTACGTGTTTGATAATATACATAAGTATAACATTATTTGAATACATAAGATGGGTACAAATAAAAGGGAACAGTTGGACAGGGACGGTAGGCACGGTGGTGCGCTTATGCACGCCCCTTCCTGCCCTGGTGGGAGTGGGGTGGATGAGGTATAAATCATCTCATTCATTCATTCATTCATTCATTCATTCATTCATTCATTCAGTCAAGTACGTGTTTGATAATATACATAAGTATAACATTATTTGAATACATAAGATGGGTACAAATAAAAGGGAACATTTGGACAGGGACGGTAGGCACGCTGGTGCGCTTATGCATGCCCCTTACTGACCTCTTAGGAATGGGGTGAGGTCAACAGTGGACAGTCTAAGGGTAAAGTTTTGGGGATTTGGGGATGAAACCACAGAGTCAGGTAGTGAGTTCCAGGCATTAACCACTCTGTTGCTGAAGTCGTATTTTCTGCAATCGAGTTTGGAGCGGTTCACTTTGAGTTTGTATCTGTTGTGTGCTCATGTATTGTTGTGGTTGAAGCTGAAGTAGTCGTTGACAGGTAGGACATTGTAGCAGATAATTTTATGAACTACGCTTATTTCATGCCGAAGGCA
>QLTV01004416.1:2467239-2493367 GCA_003457575.1 Thermophis baileyi | reverse complement strand
TATAAAATTACTTCTCCAGCATCAGAAAGACTGGTTTTTCAACTCTTTATCGTCAAGAACATATGCTAGCAGTAATAAAGAATTGACAACAATGTGTTTTTTTTAATTTCATCATAGAAGTGTATGATGAGTCATGTGTCCTACAGATAGTATTCATAAGAGATTTGAGGGGTTAGATTGAAGTCAATCATTGGAATTAGGAAATAAATAATAAATGTTATTATTTATTATAATACATAATATTAAAAAGAGCTTAACAAGCTGAGGTGGTTGAGTCAGTCCATGGCTGAGGGGGGGGGGGAAGAACCAGATAATTTACAAGGTCACCATAGAGTAAAGTTTGAATGACTACTGTTATGAAAAAGCAGTTCAAACAGCAAGCAAAAAAACAACAAGAACAACAATAAACAAAACAATCAAAAAGCTAGATAATATTTGATTTTAAGGCTAAGGCTGCGGGACAGAAGACATGAGGACAAAAAGGAAGATGTGTCCAATGGTGGGCTGCTGCCGGTTCGGACTGATTTGGGCAAACCGGTAGTTCCAACGATCAGCTGGCCCCACCCACCCGCCCCTGTGCTATCCTGTCCTATATTTCCTTCTTTCTGGCTCAGCTGATTCACGCGGCACAGCTGATTTTCGCACCTCCGCTGTTCTACTTACCGGGGCTGCCTTAGAAGGTAAGCAGGTGAGCGTCAAATTGCTGTATTTTGAATGCTGCGAAGCGCACGATCACCGAACCGGTTTTTAAACTGGTTGCAGCCCACCACTGGATGTGTCCTCCTTTTCCTGGACATCTGGTAATCCTATCGCCACATACTTCATTGCAGTGGGTGACAACTATTGAATGTGACCATTTAAACACAGATGAAATAATGCTTCCTGTGAACTATCTTTATCTTGAGCAAATATAAATTGTTATGAGAGTAACCATGCTGCTTTACTCCCTCCAACATTTCAGTTCTACTTTATAATTTCACTGCATATATACCTGAAGATTTTTCTTTCTTTAGTCAGCTGTCAAAAGCAACTTCATTCATTCTGTAGATCTCTCTTTTTCAATTACAACTTTCTATATCTTTAAATTAATATTAAAACTATTTAAAATTAATATGTTTTTAATCAAAGGCTTTAGCCCACAGACCAAAGCTATTTCTTCTCAATTAGCAACAGGGGTGAAGGGGTCTTATCAAAGTTTATTTGTTCATATCAAAGCTCTTATTTGATCTCCTGAAAGAGATTGGTGAATGCACAATTAAGAAATTCCTCGTATACGTCTTTCCCCAAAGGACAAAAAGAAAAAAAACAACAACCTGCTAAGGCCTATTAGCATTTCAATATATTTCTCACCTCAGGAAATGAATTGGCTTCCCAGGCTAATTTAGAAAAATATTTCATGCACATGAATATCCACATCATGTGTCACAGCCCACAATATCACAGGGTGGCTGTGTGTTTGATTTAATCTGTTGAGGATTGAACAATCAGAGAATTGCATTGTAAAGGTCAAATATATAACTATTTTAGCAGTTACTATAAGCTTTTTGTACACTCAGGTTCATGGTCCACATTGTCTTTTAGCTTTTCCAAGATGGAGTATTCAGCAATCTGAAAATCCTGCATCATTCTAAATAGAGGTGTGTTATTGTCAGTATGAGGCCACACTGGGGTTCATCTGACATGTTGAGAGCTGCACTGCAGACAGGAGTGATACCAGGTCCAATTTTGGGAGAAGAATTCAGGAATTTTAAGAGGACTGACAACCCATTAGACAGAAGATACTTTCAAATAAAGGACTGTAGTCTGATAGTCATTTTTATCCCATCTTTATTCCTTTCTAAGTAACTCAAGGGGGCAAACATACCTAATACTCCTTCTTCCTCTTGCATCTGTCTTTACACAAAAGGAAAAAACAGTCCAACCTATCAAACTAACAAACAAACAAGCAAGCAAACAAACACCAGGTAATGTGCAGACTAGGAATGCAAGTCAAAATAAGCAAGAAAATTGTAAGAGAACACCTATCCACTTTAGATGAGTTCAAATCACCAGGACCAGATGGATTATACTCCAAGGTTCTGAAAGAACTGGCAGACGTGATCTCAGAACCACTGAATTATATTTTTCAAAATCCTGGTGCACCAGGGAACTACCAGATGCCTGGAAAAGAGCCGATGTAGTTCCCATCTTCAAAAAAGGACAAAAAAAAATGGATCCAGGAAACTACTGAAAGGAAAAAAATAGATCCAGGAAACTACAGACCTATCAGCCTGACCTCAATACCAGGGAAGATTCTGGAAAAGATAATCAAGCAATGAATCAGCGAACAGGTAGAAGGCAAACAAAGTCATAACCAGAAGCCAACATGGATTTGTCAAAAAAAGATTATGCAAGACTAATCTTATTGCATTTTTTGACTATGGATATGCTATGGATATAATTTACTGGGATGTCAGTAAGGCATTTGATAAAGTAGTCCACAACCTAATACCTAATCAGATAGAAAAATGTAGGTCAGCATCACCACCAAATGGATTCATAACTGGCTGACCAATCACACTCAACGTGTGGTCCTTAATATTTCCTGCCTACTTTGTTCTTTTAAAATTTGCCCAATGATCAAGTGACTCTGTCCTATATCAAGGCAGCCTAACTTAGAAATCAATGCATATGGTAGCATCATCTGTAGAATTAAGAAAGCCTCAGGAGGATTTGGAATAAGTATATTTCCTTATTTTTGTTGCTGTTCATTCAACACACAAAGCCTTAAGTAATATATTTGCCCAACATACTGAATAAAACTGATAAACTACATTTTTGCTTGATACAAAATTTTCATCAGGAATGCAACAGAACATTTATCTTTAATGTAGTTGTTTGTTATCATGTTGTCCAAGTCTTATATTTGTGGTTTATAGCTTATTCTAACATATTAATTATTTTTTCACAGTTTTACTAAAATTTTAATTTTAGTTCTCTAGAACAAAAGAAAGTTTCTTCCCCTGAGTTATCCCCACCAAATATACCCGCCTCCCTGAATATTTAGCAACTCCACTGCCAGGGGTGGGTTCTAACTTACTCACTGCTGGTTCGCTTCCTCCCGCGCCGCATGGGCGCGCCTCATGGGCGCACCTTGTGGGCGCGTGCGCATGCACAGTGCAAAATTTTTTTAAAAATCCCCCCCAAAAAAGCAAAAAACAAGATGGTGATGCATGCGCAGTGCCGGAAACTCGGCTTCTGCGCATGCACATAAAAAAAAAACAGAAAAAAAATTCAAAAAAAAAAAATTCCCCCCAAAAAATAAAAAATAAAATCAAAAAAAAAAAAGATGGCGGCGTCCACAGACCGGCACCGACCGAACCGGCTCCGTGACATCATCATGACATCACCAGCAGGTCGCTACCATTTCAGGCGAACCAGTCCGAACCAGGAGGAACCCACCTCTGTCCACCACCTATAAATATGGCAGGGATTTTTAGATGCAACTGTGGGCTTTTTCAGCCAGGGTGATGAGTGAATTGGCTCCATTTCTCTGTTTAGAAAGAAAAGTGCCTGTCACCTAGCAATCGATAAGAATTCATTTGGATTTCAAAGCAATGGCAAGCAATCAGGAAGAATTCATTAGGGAGTTTGTAGGCTATGTCATACACTCTTCCGCAGCAATTCCACCATCACTCTGCATTCATTAAGTGCTATTTTCTGTTGGAAATAATGAGCTGTGGAAACACTGTTAGCAGAGACTAATGGAATAAAAATGCATTTCCATATTGTAAATACTTTCTGCTAGAGATCTTCACTGCTTGTACCAGAAAAGATATAAAAGAACATCTCTCTCCCTATCCTTCACCTGAACTTTTCTGGTTGAATGAGTACACCTCAATTAAGTATCCGATTAGAGATGAACAAACCCAGAATTAGAATTTTTAAGATCCTTCTGACTTTACTGCCTTCAAAATGTCAATGGTTTAATTATTGCATTGTTTCCAACTGAGTACCGTTTATTCAGGAATGCAGCTACTTAGCAAGAGTTTTACTGTAATTGGATCTGTGTAAAATTCCTCATCCATTATTACAGTGGAGGTTTTTATAGGACATTTTTACTTTGGACAAAAATATTCCCCCTCCCTTATATTCTCATCTTCTCTCTGTATGTTTTTAAAGAACTTGGGCTTTTAAAAATGTTTCTTGACCTTTTTAAAATGTGGTCTTAAAGATTGTTTCTCAGATTGGAGCCAATAAGAGAAATCCAAAATGGTGTTTGCAAAAAGCATATTCTAAATAATAATTAGGTACATCTGGGTACATCTGAGCACCCAGAATCTCCTGAAATAGTACTAAGGGCTAGAATTCCTTGGTTCTGGTATAAAGAACATTCAATGTTGCTGTTTTTTTTAAAAAAATGATTTTCTCAAGACCTCATGATTCATTGCCAAAATTCATTCAGCCATAGCCAGTCATCTGCAGAAAGATGGCAGTTGGATCATTTTGTCATGTCAACTAAATTTCATTTTTGCTTTAGTTGAAATTCTTTGCTCTTTTGAATGGAAATTCAGACAGCTAGATGAGAAAATTACATCATTACATAGAATCATGAATTCAAATGCATAGAAATTTTTTCCTGTGAAGTATGATCCATCTCCATACATTTGTTCTTTTGTGATAGAAAATGTTAGCTCTTAACTCAGGGGTGAACACTGCAATGCTAATGGAGAAAGGACTAGGAATTTATTTGTTTGTTTGTTTGTTTATCAAATTTAGAGTTCTTCCTCTTCCTCACATAATGACTCTGGGCAATTGATACTATATATATTTTGCAGCTTCCTTCCAATGCAGTCTGATTGTTTTTTTCCTGTGTCTTTTATTAATTGGAATATCTTCTTCTGGAAGCTGAAGATGGCATATGACAAGGTCTTTTTCAAAGCTTTTCTTCACATCAGAATATGCAAGGTATACTGAGAACATGGATCAGAGTGGCGTAGTGGCCTGGTGGTGAAGTTGCTTGCCTCCCACTCAGAAGGTTGAGATGATGGATAGTGACTGGACCAAAGTCACCCTGCATACAAATTCACCCTGCATATAAAATCACTGGATACAAGGTCAAGCTGTGTCCAGTCCCATGTTAATTACTAGTTCCCACATATAAGAGACTCATAGTTATGAAGTATATGCACTAAAAAGATATGTGTAAAATACAAATATGTTCAATAGTAGCTTTAATAATTAGATAAGCAATAGGAATATTTTTTATGTTTCACAAATGTTTAGTTAGAATTTGTCCAATATCTGTTGTTTTGGTTGACACCACGCAGGCCCTTCAGTCAATCTGGCATTTGCTCTAACATTTATTGACATAGAACAGCCATCCATTTCCTCCTTTAGTTCCCTTCAGCTCTGAAATCCAATATACAAAAGACTGAATCTTAAATGAAACAGCTTCTCACAAAAGAAGTAGACTGTATCAGCCAAGATTATCTATCCTCCCCCTCCCATTTGTATAGGTGTCTATGTATGTGTGTGTGAGGGAGAGATATACTATAGTATATATAATACTGTATTAACCCAAAATATTTTCCCATTTTAATTAAAACTGCATCCTAAATGCAAATTTCACTGAAATTGAGATGAATGTGTAAATTGTTTCTTAGATGATCTGCCCAAACATGTTAAGGAGGGCAGAGACTGTAATACTAAAGCTGATAATGCCCCCCCTTTGGAATACCATTTATAGACCACAAATATTGTGGGCATTTTCATTGATTATTGCAGCAGTGTGTGGAGAAAAAAAACTTCAATTTTTAGTGTGGGAGGTACAGCATGACCAGTGAAAGCTCAGATCAATTTCACACCTTTCTTCTGTCGTTTATTAAACTTTTTTCCACCACCACAAGCATCAACATATTAACCTGTAACTCCAGCATCTATAACTTCTTCCACCCTGCATTCCATGAAATGTGTGTGATGCTGTGGTGGCATCAAGTCTACCGAGAAGTGATATGCACTTGGAGAGGAGAATCTGTTTTTATCAGTTCCTAATAGTTTTAGAATTCCTCTTCTGGATATTTAAATCAATCCAGTGGTGGGTTTCAAAAATTTTTACTACCAGTTCTGTGGGCGTGGCTTGGTGGGCGTGGCTTGGTGGGCGTGGCAGGGGAAGGATACTGTAAAATCTCCATTCCCACCCCACTTCAGGGGAAGGATACTGCAAAATCTCCATTCCCTCCCCACTCCAGGGGAAGGTTACTGCAAAATCCCCATTTCCTCCCGATCAGCTGGGACTCGGGAGGCAGAGAATAGATGGGGGCGGGGCCAGTCAGAGGTGGTATTTACCGGTTCTCCGAACTACTCAAAATTTCCGCTACCAGTTCTCCGAACTACTCAAAATTTCGGCTATCGGTTCTCCGAACTACTCAAAATTTCGGCTACAGGTTCTCCGAACTACTCAAAATTTCCGCTACCGGTTCTCCAGAACTGGTCAGAACCTGCTGAAACCCACCTCTGAATCAATCCATATGGAGATTTCAGTTAGATTATAAAGTAAAATAAAAAACTGCAATTAATCCAAGAAAATTTATATTACTGGAAGCTCACAGTTTTGACAGTTTATGGCTTCTAATAACTAGAACAACACCAACCATCTGGACAAAAGGTTGAAACAATACAGAACACCTCATTATGTTCATGGAGATAATGTCTTTCTTTCCTCTTCCATGACTAAAATCCTTATTTTACCCCTGATTCCAAGACTTTAGTAAAAATATTTAAGTATTCATACTGAGGCAAATATATTCAAGCCTGCAAGTCAAGTTCAGCTCAGCTCCTAGACACTTCTATTCCTATTTTTCTTTCAAATTTCTTTCATATTTCTCCTAAGAAATGCTAAGGCCTATTAGCATTTCAATATATTTCTCTCCTCAGGAAATAAATTTTGTTGACTGTAATATGGAAGTGATTTGTGATTGCCTTCATTTTTGGTGTTCTCTGAGCTTGCTTTTCCTCCTGTTACCCTGACAAGTTCAACCACAATTTCACCTGGAAAATTGTAGACATCGTAGACCAAGCCAGATCTAAAAGTGCAAAAGAATGCCTAGAAGCATGGAATTTCGACAAATCAGTCATAAACAAGCATTCAGATAAGCTCACCCAAAAATCACCCAAGAGGCAACCAGAAGCAAAGGAAAGAGACAAGCAGACTCAAACACATTTTTCTTCACAAATCTTCACAAAAACCAGCACCCAGATAAGCAGAAACCGGCATCAAATAAACAAGAACAATTAAAGAAGAAATAAAGTACTATCCAAAAAGCAATCAAGAAAGAAATAATATGCAATTAAGGCTAGTCTGATAAACTACCACATATCAGCAGGCAGCAAACTGCACTTCACCCGTGCCCTAAGGATGTTACCTAGTCTGGTGAAATGTCTGTAGAAAGGGAAGCAAATTCAGAGAACATCAAGAACCCTAAAGTTCAATCCATATTCTCCCCTATGGCACAACCAGGATTATCTGATGGATGGTCTCCCATCCAAATAATACCAGCCTGATTCTGCTTGCCTTTGACTGTAGACAAGAGCAATCAGACAACAACCACTGCTATAACCAGTATGTACACATTTTCATATGGACCACAGCCACACTATTTCCTAGTGCTAATCTACATATACCGGGCTAGGAGTACCAACCTACCTATTTCTCTAGCCAAGTCTCCATTACATTACTTGAGGAACCATTTTTTTCCAAGAGTCCCTACCCATACAATTCAATCAAACAAGATTGAACATGCTGCAGATTCCATCAGTCAAAGAGTGTCAACTGGCAAGAACTAGAAGATAGGACTCTGCTGTAGTCCCTGCTTTGTGGAATATTCTCTTCTTGGAGATTAGAATGAGCCCCAACACTGTTGGACTCTCATAAACTTTTAAAAACTGTGTCCCTGGGTCTCGGTGTTAAGGGGCCCATTTCTTGGCTTTACTGTTAGTTAGCAATAGCAATAGCACTTAGACTTATATACCGCTTTACAGTGCTTTACAGCCCTCTCTAAGCGGTTCACAGAGTCAGCATATTGCCCCCAACAATCTGGGTCCTCATTTTACCCACCTCAGAAGGATGGAAGGCTGAGTCAACCTTGAGCCGGTGAGATTTGAACTGCCGAACTGCAGCTAGCAGTCAGCTGAAGTAGCCTGCAGTACTGCACTCTAACCACTGCGCCACCTCGGCTCATTGATTGATTTAGTATCTTGGCTGCCGTATGTATTTATTTTTTGGATGTTTTTATTGTTTTAACAGTTTTAAGGTTTTAGAGTTGTAAGTCACCCAGAGTCATTTGGCTGAGATGGGCAGCTGTAGAAATTGAATAAACAAACATAATTTGTCCCATGATCAAAATATGACTGTTCTCTGCTTTACTTTGAGCTGATTTAATAATACAAAAGAGCAAAGATGCATTCATAGCTGAAATCACTTACTAAGGCTCAAAAGATACAAGGTTTTTTTTTACCACTATTGAGAAAGCATTTACTGTATTATAAAATGCAAGAGTTGTTTTATAACATATATGCTACCAGCATTCCTTAAACTTTAAGTATCTGTAAATACTGAGTTAAATATGTTGCTATATTTTTGCTTCTCTATCTACTGTTGTAGCCCATTGAATGGCTTTAGTAATGGACCTCTAGTTGATGATGATGATGACACTTGATTTATAATGCTATGTTTCTGTTCACATTACCTCTCTGATCAAGTTTAGGTAGGGAATGTTCATCTATCAGGGATGCTACTTGAAATCAGGGGTGGGTTCTAACTTACCTTGCTGCCAGTTCGCTTCCTCCTGCACCACATGGCTGTGCGTGCATTGCACGCCGCGTGGCTGCACCGCGTGGGTGCACGCAGTGCTGAAAATTCGCAAAAAAATAAAAAATAAAATAAAATAAAAATAAAAAATAAAAAAAAAGCCAAAAATAAGATGGCGGCGCATGCGCAGTGCCAGGGACTCGGCTTCTGCACATGCGCAGAAGAAAAAAAATAGTAAAAAATCCCCCCCCAAAAAAAGACAAAATCCCCCCAAAAAGATGGTTGCATCCACAGACTGGCACCGACAGAACCAGATCCGTGACATCACCAGCGGTTTGCGCGCAGTGCCGGAAACTTGGCTTCTGGGCATGCGCAGAACCCCCCCCCAAAAAAAGCCCCCCCCCAAAAAAATTCAAAAAAAAAAAGATGGCGGCGTCCACGGACTGGCACCGACAGAACCGGATCCATGACATCACCAGTGGTTTGCTACCGGTTCTATAGAACCGGTGCGAACCGGGAGGAACCCACCTCTGCTTGAAATAATTCAAAAGCTGTATTCAGATTTCTGCTGAATATTAGTGCCGAATCCCTGCACAATGCTAATTACACACGAATGGAAGGCTTTTGTTTTCACGTTGATTACTTTGTAAAGGGAGTATTTCTCAGCCAAGTCTGTGTTGCTCTTCCTTTCTCTGAACAACATTTGCTCTTGATGGAACTGGCTTCAGACAAAAGGCAATGTTACAGCTTTAATGAAAATTTAAAAGTCAATGAGACACAAACTGAAAAAGAGAGGGGAAGAGAGAGAGATGACCCAGGATGAGAATAGTCCAATGAATAAATTCAAACCATTTAGAGAATGTTTGGAAAGATCAGAAGGGCACCTTTGCTTGCAGCATTTTAACGAGCCTTGGAGAATTAGCAGGAGGCCTGAAAAATGAATGGCAGTGGCAAAGAGTAATTCGGTCGCCATCACTTGAGGGTGATGAATGAGGATATGTCGCAGCCTCTGGAGAGAAGAGTAATCTTCTCTAAAACAATTGTGTTTAGTCTACACAGGAGGGAGACATATTGCAACAGTGCTGATGCAGGGGATTAATGAAATGTTCATGGGATGCACTTCAGAATTGCCTTTCTGGATCAAGCCAGGGATCAGAATAACATTGTTCTCTATCAGGTTTTCTGGATCCACAGAAGAAGCCCTGACAATGATAGCAACTCTACATTCATGTGCTTAATAGATAGCTATTAAGATCGAACTTCTGCTTGGCTTAGGAAATGGGTGGGTATTTCAGTGCTAAAAGTCAAATATACTCAGTGATGCTCAAAATGTGTATGAACTACTAGTTGTTCTCCTGGCTGCTATTTCCCCATGCCAATTTCACTGAGAAATAGAGCAGTCTAACAAAGGTCTAACTAAAAGGTCTTTGTGGATCATCAATTTGGTAACAAAAATGCAAAGGTAATCTTTTCTTATCTTTCATTGTTATTTAAACACATTGATTTCTGAGAACCATTTACTGCAGGGGGAAAAAATGGTCCAGCAGGAGAAGAGATCAAACAAAAAGAATGGTGCAGAGATATTGGATCCCTCAATCCATTTCATCTTTTTCTTCTTTTCTTACAAGAGAAAAGGAGAGATACACCACCAGGAATCAGGACCGGCTGTTTATATTCTATGTTGCTCAGAACAATTTGAATTAAAGTGTTCACGCAGGATGCATTTAATATGTGCTGCATCTTAATGATGCTTGAGTTGTGTTGATAATGCTTTCTTTAAAAAAAATGAAAAAGTTTTCGTTTTGTGGTTATTGTCAACGCTAGTATTGGATGGAGAGGATGGGGAATCTTGAAGAAAGCATCCTTCATGAACTCTCTTAATCTCAGGTCCAAGACTTCTCTTTTACTGGCAGTGATATACATACATAACTCTTCTGTTCAAATTAAAATGTAGTTACTATTAAGATAGTGGTCTCCTTATGAGCCACATAACCAAGTTTATTAATGTGAATGCTATTCACAACAACAATGGAAAACATGCGACACTGGATA
This sequence comes from Thermophis baileyi, assembly GCA_003457575.1. Taxonomy (NCBI): domain Eukaryota; kingdom Metazoa; phylum Chordata; class Lepidosauria; order Squamata; family Dipsadidae; genus Thermophis; species Thermophis baileyi. The sequence goes on along the minus strand of QLTV01004416.1, from coordinate 2,482,527 downwards.
CATTAGGTCCATGAACATCCCAACACCCCCCTTTTTTAGCCCCCCCCCATGATAAAAGTGTGTGTGTGCGCACACAGAGAGACATGTATACATGCATGCTATGAAAAGCTTGGCATGCTCTTCAAGCTGATGTAAGTCACATGCTCCTGGTTATGAAAGTCTAGTTTCGTTTGTCCTTTGCAAACCTAATGCAAACTACAGTACTGGGAACATAAGAATGTTCATGTTGGACTAAATTGTCCTTTTATTAGTGTCCACATCCAAATCCTTTAATAAATGTCAAAATAAAGCATGAAGCAACATCTCATTGTTCACAGATATATATCTGATAAGCTTAAAAAGATAAAGAGATCAGAGAATTATTATTGTGCACTGTTCAGATTATTTTGTTCTAAATGTTATAAATGGAAATACCTTACATTTTTTTGATTCTGCTCCTTTTTGCAGATACAGACCAGGGAGGAGCCCATAGCTCACTGACATAGAAAATTATTTGTATTCAGAAGATCCCATGTTCAGCCTGTGGGAACTCATTATACAGGCCTTAAAGAAGATTGGAATAATTGAGTTGATCTCCAAAGATTGAAATACTTTGTAACAGCGAACAGTGCTGGAGGAGGCTGGTGGGTTCGATTTTGGGTAAGATAACTGAACATGATTTAAAAGACAGGAAGTCAGTGGGCATGGCTAGATGTGAGTTGTATTTTAAAATACATAAAATCTGAATTAAGATTAATGATGTTCTTTGGTGTGGGCTATAACAACATGCTTAATATGACAGCAGAAAGACCAGAGATTAAATATAAATTGTTATTTTGCTGACTAATTGTCTACAGTTGTTTTTAAAGTTCAATTACAACCATCTTTAATAGATTTGGGGGGGGGGGGAATGAACACTTATGTGCTGAGATGACTCTGGCTGTGTAACTCATGATTTTCCCATTTCAATGTAGATATAAAACAGCCTATAGCAGTGATGGCAAAACTTTTTTGGCTCGCGTGCCAAAAGGGTGTGTGCGCGCGCGCTAGCATGCGCACGCGTGCCCACACCCATGCCCCCCCGTGCATGCGCACAACCCCCGTGCTGCCCCCCCCGCACATGCGCACAGGCCTCCCTGCCTCCCCATACGGAAGTTCATTTCCGAACTTCCGGTTGGCCCGTTTGGCCGTTTTTTGCCATCCCCAGGGTTCAGGAGGCTTTCCTGAAGCCTGGGGAGAGTGAAAACGGCCAAAAAGAAGGCCGAAAATCAGCTGGCCAGCATGCACATGCGCACTGGAGCTGACATATGGCAATGCCTCGCATGCCCTCAGATATGGTTCCACGTGCCACCTGTGGCACGTGTGCCATAGGTTCGCCATCACCGGTCTATAGGAATATGGAATCCTGGAGACTTGCTGAATTACAATTCACATGATCAAACCTATTGCTCTCAAGCAACTGTGTGCTGCAGATAAGTGAGGGAGGCTGTCAGAAATTAAAACAGAGAAGGGAGGCAGGCAAGCAATATACATATTGAAACAAGAGAAAACTACGGTACAATAATAGGGAACACACAGTGATGGGAAACTGATAGAAGAGAATATTTGTGGTTCAGAGTTGAATGGGGGGGTCCTTGGTGCCCTCTGAGCTTTGTTGTTTTATTGCAGATGTTTCATTACCTAACTAGATAACATCATCAGTGCTAGAAGGGAGTGGGGCTTTCTTTCTTTTTATAAACTAATTGCTTGCCCTATCAGTGTTGGTGGGGGTGACCATTACTATGTAAAAAAGAAGACAGACCTCTCTTCTAGCACTGATGATGTTATCTTGTTAGGTAATGAAACATCTGCAGGAAAACAACAAAGCTCAGAAAGTACCAAAGACTCTACAGTGATGGGTAAATTCAGGTTCCATCAGCTGCTATTCCCAATTTTGTCTTTCCATTTTAGGACATACTGTGGTTATAGAAAAAAAAAGATGGTGCTTTTTCTTTTCCACTTCTTCTGTCTCTCTATGTCCTTTCCTATCTTGGATATTAGGAAATATTATTTTCCCAGATTGCTAATCTGAACCAGAACAGGGACAGCAATACTAACAAACCAGCATGAGCTGCATCTAATTTGAGGAAAACACAGTGTTAATTATTTAGCATTGATTGATTGATTATATGCCTTCAAGTAATTTTCAATTCCTAGCAAACAATTATTTAGCATACCATTATCGTGTTTCAACTGCCTGAAAAGAAGTAAGATGGCAGTGTGGTTTTCTGAATTATGTGACAATATAACCCAGTTGGCCTTGATTTGGTAGAGAGTAGAAGGTAGCTTTTTCTACATTCTCCCTAGCAGCAAAATATCCTCCTGAGCTGTCCTTGAGGCACATTATTTGACATTTCTCAGTTGGAGAGAGGCGACATGGAAGGTGAAGAGAAGCGAAAGAGCTTGTCAAGTCCATCCCTTCTGAGATTTTTGTGCTTTTATCTGTTGCAAGGAAAAACAATTCTATGAAACTTGGCTTTCCTATTCATTGCAATACTATGGTGGGAAGAGCGGAGATATGCTATTGAGGAAACTATCTTTCCCAACTATGCTGACAGGGAATTATGGGAACTGATGTACAATACAGGAGGATATCATGCCAGAGAATACTTACTTCATTGTCTTTGTTCATAAATTAGATTGAAGAATCAGTTTAGCTTTCTACTAATTCAGCTGTATCACTATTTGTGTTTGTGTATGTTTTTTTCTACTTCCCATTTTTTCCTCAATACCACCTTTGCTGCTTCTGTGAAGAAGCTCATATCTTAGTTCAACATACAGTAAGTTAAAGAGATCCAGCAAGGCAGCCTTAAGAGGAGGGGAAGGCTGTAATTGTGGGAGTTTAACACTGCATAGATAGCCATCCCAGAAATATAATCATTAAACTTTGTCAAGTGTAAAAAGGAAATGACAAAACATTACCCTAGAGCAACTTAGAGTATCAGTGCAACAATGAAACTGCTTAAAATGTTTTCTTTGGATATTTACTTCCTGGTCTCAGGTTAGTGATTGGGCTTCATCTCCTTGAAAGCCATGGGTTCATAGTTTTTATGGGGAAGGAAGGATTAGAGAAATTCACCTTACATGACAGATTCCTGCATTTTAGCTAGCTGAAGATGAGTGGAGAATTTCTAATGAGGAAGCCAGGAAAAGATTGCAATAATTCTAGAAAATATATGAGAGATGTAGCAAGGATATTTTATGAAGACCTTCGAGTTACAGATGTGAAATGCACTTATTCCATAATTGCTTGTGACCAAATGTGCACTAAGTTCAGATTCCTATTTTGCCAAGCCTGGTCAAGAATCTTACTGTATGAAACTCATGATACAGGTGTGAAATTGGCATTTATTAATTTCCAGCTGCTATTAGAATATGCAACACAGCTGACCTTCTCAACTGGAAGTTGTAATTTAGAAGCTTGTGTATATCTTATGAAGGCCAACTGGAATCTCTGCCTTAGAAATATTTATTTATTTATTTATTTATTTATTTATTTATTTATTTATTTATTTATTTAATTTGTTTGTCAAACATGTACAAGATAGCAGGTATAGGTATAAACATAAACATAATCAAAGTGAATACAGATAGATGAGGACAATAGGACAGTAGGACAGGGACGGTAGGCACGCTGGTGCGCTTATGCACGCCCCTTAAATAGCTGAACTATCATCTACCAAAGTAAGTGCATAATGGCTATCTTAAAATAGCACCATCTGTAACCTACTATCTCTACAAATGTTGACTTTCATATTTCCAGGGCTTTCTGGGCATTATGAGACTTGGAGAAAAACACTAAATTGGAAGGTTGCTACATATTAGTGCTTTTATGTTCATTTGCATTCATTTGTTTCAACCTGGAGGTATAAATTAAAAGAATCAGTAGAAAAAAATGGACAGATTTCTTTCGGGAGTTCATAAGGGGAAGGGAGATTATCCTACTGTTTGCATAAAAAAATACAATCTATTTACTCTAAAGCCCTTGCAAATGTACTCAGAAAATGTCTATACTTCTTAGTTATATAGTGCTAGAGCATGGGTGGGTTCCGGATTCAGGTACTGCCGGTTCACTCAGGGACGCGCCGCGTGGGGGCGCGTGCGCCTTGCACTGCACGCATGCGCAGTACTTAAAAAAAGCTTCTGCGCATGCGCAGAAGCAAAAAACAAGATGGCGGCGCCATAGGTGCCGCTGAGAGAATCGGCTCGGGTTCTCACTGCCGGTTCCAGCAACCCAGGCCGCCACGTTACTAATGGTTCTATAGAACTGGTCCGAACTGGTAGGAACTCACCTCTGTGCTAGAGCAAATCACAGGATATTAGTGCATCAAGGAAACTGCTTAAAATTGTTTCTCTGGATTTTAGATGTTTGCTTAGTTTCTTAGCTATTTATCCGAAGTGTGTGTGTGTGCGTGCCACTTTACTTCCTTGAATATTTTGAGAATCAGGCAGTTCTGATTTGTATTTCTTATGCAGAACTGATACTGCATAGAAGGGAATATAATTATAATACAGTAATTAAACTCCCCAAAGTTTCCAGGAAGGGGGGAATTGAGAGCCATTTTCTGTTTAAACACACTTTTCAGAAAGCAATGAGAAAATGTAGTGTTACTCTAAGAAGATTTGGGGTTATTTCTTGCCCTATCACTAAAACTAGCTGGCAAGGATTTGTGGCTGTCTGTCAATCTTCTAGTCACCCTGAAAACTGAGACCCATATTTCCCTGCTCCAGGTCAAAAGTATACTTTTCTCGCCTATGTTGGGTGAAATGCTCCTATCTATTTTGTTTGGATGCTTTCAGTCTGCTGCAGGGTAACCTCAGCAGCTTATTGGCTACTCTGCTGCAGATCACTCCTTCAACTGGGCCAATTCTTACTATGAAGCTAAAGTAATTCTATGCTTCCCCTTAACAATTGTAAAGGAAGACTGTAGTGCACGGATGTCAAACTCGTGTCACTTTGCCGTCACATGATGTTTTGTGATGATTTTCCCATTTGTGGAGCGGAATGGGTGTGGCCTGTGCGTGCTGCATCCGGTCCATGGGCCGCCAGTTTGACACCCCTGCTGTAGTGGTTAAGACCTTTGCTTACCTGACAGAAAGTTGCCAACCTGGCAAGAATTGGTTTTGGTTTTATTAGGATTGTTCCAGTAGTGGGTTCTAAAACCTGTTGCTACTGGTTCGCGCTCGCGCTCGCGCTCGCACGTGCACCAAACGTGGATTCCTGCCGGTTCGGACCGGCTCTATAGAACCAGTAGCAGTAATTTCCCCCCGCTCGCCAAACTGGCAGCGATGACCGGCTGGACATGCCCCTGAACTGGCTCTCTCGGCGCCAAAGGCGCCACCATTTTGTTTTTTGCTTCTGCGCATGCGCAGAAGCTGGTTTTTTAGCACTGCGCATGTGCCTGCGTGGCGCTCAAGGTGCGCGCACCCACATGGTGCATGATGAAGCAAACCGGCAGTGAGGTAAGCCAGAACCCACCCCTGGTGCACACGCAACGCTTCTGCGCATGCGCAGAAGCGTCCCAGGCGGGTGGGTGGAGCCTCCCGCCGCCGCCGCTACCGGTTCTAAGAACCGGGCCAAACCGGGAGTAGCCCACCACTGGATTGTTCCTCCTCTGCTAAAACAACAACAACAACCCAGTTTATCACGTCCAGCTCACTGAAATGGAAGGCTTTCACCTCTTGTTCCCAAATAGCTCATAGGGCTATCCCTTACTGTATTCCATATATGTAAATTTCTCTCTGGAAAGTGAAGCTCTTAACTACACACATTATTTGTTTGAGTTTAGTTCTGCTAAGGTGAAGTTTGGATCCTAGTAGAATGATGCTTGGAAAGTTGAATTGATTTTAGCTTTAGTAGGATCAGTTTTTCACTTGATTCTGTTTTCTTGATGAAATGTTACTTCTGAGGAAGGGTGACAATAGGATCAAAAGAGTTGAAACAATATGAAATAGTAATCCAAACCCTAATTTGGAGGGGAAAAAGATAAAGGAGTCCCTGCAGATTTTACTCTGCTAGTCATTGCTGACTATAGGAAGCAGTGCTCATCTCCGTTTCAAGGCCATTGAGCCAGCACTGTCTGAAGACATTTCTATGGACATGTGGCCAGCATGACATTATACAGCACTGTTACCTTCCCACCAAAGTGGGACCTATTTATCTCATTTGCATGCTAGGTTGGCAGGAGCTGGAGCAAGGATGGCATCTCACCCTGTAGCATGGCGCTCAGGTCTCAAACTTGAGCTGCCAGCTCTCCAGCTGTCAAGCCCAGTGTCTTAACTGCTGCTGTTTCCAGTTTGGGAAACAAATTGTTTTTCTTAAGTCACCTTGGGAAGACTAGGGTGGAAAGACACTAGTCAATCAAAAGTTATAGCATGCATCTCTTATTGCAGTTACAGAATGTGAATGTCAATTTCAGAATGCTAGCTTAAAGTGATAATGCAAGCAAAGGATTCCTTTGGAAGTTAAGATGGTAATACCGGTTTTGCTAGAAGCAATTTGTTTGGATTAATGAGCAAAGCAGCCTTCAGATTTACAGAACAAGGTGGCTCAACATTGCTTTCATGGATCACATAACCATGATCTTACTGCATCTACAAACTACTTTTGGCAAACTATTTCACTGGCATATAGGAATAATGACTTTATGTATTTGCAACTTCTTGTTTGGGATGCCAATGCCTGAGTTGGCAAAAAAAAAAAATGCTACCCCACTGGTTATTTTTATCTTGCTATATGAACAATGCCAGCAAATGTTTATTGTGGACAGAGCATGTAAAGTAAGGAAAGTACTTGATTCTCATACCTTTACTTTTCTCCTGGTAAAGCTGGTAAAAAAACAGCCACTAAACATTCTGAATGTAAGTTTGAGATGGTGATTAAGAAAAGACAAGTTTTGACAGATTGGTAGACCAGCTTGGTTTGGTGTGTTTCTCTAGTGCAGAAGACCACTAAACCGATATTTAAAAGACACTAAACACAGGTTTACTAGTAAGAGTGCTAAATTGTGTTTTAAAAGATACAGTTATCCGGATTTATCAGGTTTAGTGCTATTCTAGAATGGTGCTAAATCCAACATCACCTAAAGGCATGATACGGATTATATCATCAGGTAGCCCTGGTAGATTGCACCAGGATGGTGCAGTCAAGTAGACCTAAGGAGGAAGATCATTCTCACATTGGCTAGCTAAACATAGCCAATGTGAGAACGATCTTCCTCCTTAGATCTACTTGACTGCACCACCCCAGAATGCTTGATAAAGCATGCCAGATGTGAGCCAAGCTATGGAAAAACCTGTATCATGTTATAAGGAAAACTTTTACAGTATTAAAACAGCTAAATGTAACATAAGGTTGGCTCAGGTACAGTTGGGAAACAGACATAGAGCGAGGCCATGAGGACATAGCATAAAAAAAAAAAGATAGGACATTTTTGTAACAGATACAAATGAGGAAAAACTCACTACTTGTCTTGCACTTGAATACTTCAAATCAAACCTTTATTGTCAATGCACAACATGTGTACAATGAAATTGAATGAGCCTCCCTTGGTGCACCCCCCCCGAAACACAAAATACATCTCAATAACTCAATAAATGAAAGGAATAGAATCCCTAAACCCAAATAAGTAATAACTAACACACATTCCCATATACCTATATGTATGTAACATTATATTATATTACATCGGTATGAACATGTTGCACATTGCACTAGCCCTGCAAGTCTATCATATTAAATCACTAACACACATTCCCATATACCTATATGGATGTAACATTATATTATATTACATCGGTATGAACATGTTGCATGTTGCGCTGGCCCTGCAAGTCTATCATAGGTGTCTGACAGCCCACGGATAAAAGCTATTTCTCAGCCTATTCGTTCGGCTGGCTATGCTTCTATATCTCCTGCCCGATGGTAGGAGAGTAAAAAAGTGCTGACCAGGGTGTGAATCATCCCTGAGGATTTTCCTCACTCTGTTTAGGCAGCGGGTCCTGGCGATTTCGTCCAGTGGTGTCAGGGGACAGCCCATAATTTTTTGTGCTGGGCTCATCACCCTCTGTAATGCCTTTCTGTCCGTGGCTGTCATACCATAACACAATATGTAAGGATGCTTTCTATCATAGACCGGTAAAAGGAAGTCATCAGTCATTGTTCCACCTGATTTTTCCACAAGACCCTAAGGAAATGGAGTCTCTGTTGAGCCTTCCTGACCACCTGGATCGTGTTATTTTTCCAGGTGAGATCTTGGCTAAGGTGGACTCCCAGATATTTGAAAGAGGATACCCTCTTCACACAGCCCCCCTTGATGTAGAGTGGGGCAGGTTCCTCTCTCTGCTTCTGGAAGTCTAATACCATCTCCTTTGTCTTGCTGGTGTTTAGATGCAAGTTGTTTTCTGAGCACCATGTGGATAACTTCTGGACTTCTTCTCTGTATGCTAATTTGTCTCCTCCTGTAATAAGACCCAGAACAGTGGTATCATCTGCAAACTTTATTATCATGTTAGATGGATCAGAAGATATGCAGTCGTATGTGTACAACGAGTACAGGTAGGGACTGAGCACACAGCCCTTAACATACTTGTCTTGAGAATGAAGGGTGTAGTATTGGGATGGATGTTTTGAAATTCATCAAACCCTATATTGGTTTTAGCCATAGACACTTTGATAATCACTGTATTTCACTGTACTCAATGGCCTAATAAATAAAAATGCACAACCAAGCCCAAAATACTGGAATATATTTTAACTGATTACAGTTATTACATTTAACACAGATAAAAAAAATCAATCTGTTTAATCATTTCAAATATTGAGATGTATTTTGTGTCTGAGGGGGGCTGCACTAAGGGAGGCTCATCCAATCTCATTGTACACAGGTTGTGCATTGACAATAAAGGTTTGAATTGCATTGAATTGAATTATTGCACATACTTTGGATAGCCCACAGTGTGGTCTGGAATAGGTGCCTCATAGCTCTGCCCACAAAAAGTGCACCACTATTGTGAGTAGACAAGCCTAAGGCAGGTTATGTTCTCGGCTCACATTTGGCATATAACTTGTTTCTCTACTACAGTCTGAGTTTCAAAGAAACTAAATCGATGAAGTGGTGGAGGAAATGATTTCTTTAAACAAAATTAGCATCCCAGAGAGTGAGTGGGTAGCCATATACTGAGAGTGAGTGGGCGGCCATATAAATCCTATTTTTATATTCTCATGGCATACATACACACACACACCCACACCCACACACCCACACCCACACACACACACACACACACACACACATTTAGTCAGTCAGTCAGTGAGTCAGTCAGTCATGGCTCATATGCTCTAATAACTTTGAAATCCAGTGAGTTGGTTTTTATTAAAAATAATTGTACCTTAAGTGTTTTCATTTTACAAGTTGTTATGCTTATGTTACTGACTTGTGCATATTGGATTTAAAAGGCAACTGATAGAGTTGCCCATGATATTTATGGTACACCTGTGTGTGTGTGTGTCTGCTCTTTAGAAGGCCAGATCCTGAAGATGAAACTCAAATACTTTGTCCACCTAATGAGAAGGAAGGTCTCACTGGAGAAGAGCCTAATGTTGGGAAAGATTGAGGGCAAAAGAAGAATGGGACGACAGAGAATGAGATGGCTGGATGGAGTCACTGAAGCAGTAGGCGTGAACTTAAATGGATTCCAGAGGATGGTAGAGGACAGGAAGGCCTGGAGGAACGTTGTCCATGGGGTCGCGATGGGTCGGACACGACTTTGCAACTAACAACAACAACAACAACATTTTGGAGTCAGGACTTGAAATACAATTTTCATAGTGGACTATGCCTAATCACAACTTTTGAATACTATTGGACATGGCCCATTAGAGCTACTAGCCTTCCAAAACAAATTATTTACTGTAACATATGCAGTAAAAGACAATACTGCAGCTCATCAGCCAGTGCTGCCATATGAGATTTATACAGCTAAGTAAATTTACACATTTATTTTCCAAACTATGAGCCACATGGAGAATAAAAATTAATGTAGAATTAAAAGTGTTATACTCTTAGTCAGGTAACCTTTTTCCTCCTATAAAACTGGAGTCCACTCATAGATTCATGAAACACTATGGTTTACAGATAAGGATCTCAGATATGCCTTCCCCCTTTGGCAACTTAATGCTACCCTGTCATTTCAAAGGTACAAACAGAGGACTCTGTGCTGCTGCAAAAGATCAGTAGCTCCAAGTGATGTGTCATTAAAATTTATGGAAACACAGATGTGTTTTCCTAGTTGTCACTTCCATATATTTTAAAGGGACAAGTAGAAGATCATACAAATGTCCTTCTCATAATGACATAGTGTGTATTAGTTTACAGACAACGCTTGCTTCTGAACGATGTAACCCACACAGGCAGCAGCTTTTCATTGTCATGAAAGAACATCACATCTATAGTTCTTAATTTAGTTTTGAATGCAGGTTTAGAGAAAAGAACTTGTTGGATTGGTTGATATGCCAAAAGGACAGAGCCATTTTGAATACTCTGAATCTTGTTTAGGGATGATATTACTCTGTTGACAGTAGCCAAACAATGAACCCTTATGAATACAAAGTTGTGAAAACAATCAAAATATATGATTTAAAAACAGGATATGGTGTGGCTTTGTACTAAATAGAAGGTGTGCAGATAAGATTTTTGCTTCCTAGTAGTTCATAGAGAAATATGAATATGAAAAAAACATTTTTATGTTTCCCAATTCAGAGAAATTTTATGATAAAGCAGATAGCTTTAAATGAAATGCTTCAAGTAGAGAGTTGAAGGTTGCTATCAGAATGCAGCAAAAGTAGTACAGTACATGATTTATTTATTAGACAAATATATGACTGCCCAACTCATACATGGTGACTCTGAGCAGCTTACAGATGGAATTATAAAACATGGGCGAATAAATGGAGTACTTAGCAAATAGTTCAACACTGAGCATGAAATAAAGCAAAAGTGTTGAAGCTCAGAACAACAGCTGTTTTGAGATTACTTGGAGGAAGTATAATGGAAAGCTGTTTAGATTGCCAGTTGGTCTCCTGATATCTTCTTACAAAATTTGCAGTAGCAAACACATTCTACAAGTCCTATTGAGTTTCCCATTTTATTCTGTATTCTTACTAAAGATACTGAAGTGAATGCTTCTTATGGTAATTTTATTGAACATTACAATTAAAAAGATAAGAAATAATAAGCTAAAAAGATTTTTAAAATGTACAAAAAACAAGGAAAAATAGAAAAGAAAAAAATAAGACTATAGCAAAGAAAAAAGAAAATATATAAATAAGTGACTTCTTCCTTCAGCACAATATATAAAAATTCCACAATTCAACCCTGAGCTACATATATTCTTTTATTGATAAATCAAGATTGTTAGAATCAAAAGTTGGGTCATTTGATCAAGATTAAAATAGATACATTATCTCTAGTAACTATTAATGGACTTTTGCTGATGAGGACTGAATGATGAGGTTTTAAAGATTTGTTTATAGATAAGATGTAACATGGGAAAACATTTGTTATATTTAAGAGAAGGTAATAAATCCCTAATGATAACTGACAGTGGAGTCTATGTTTTTTAAAGTTTTATTTAAAACTTCCCTTAAAGTTTGAAGGAGATTCATCTGTTATACTAAAACTTGTTATTGCAAAGATTCCTAAAACTAAAGCTAGAAAGTAGTTAAGAAGCAAATTTCTGAAAATGATTAAGAAACAAAGCTTGGCAAACCTTGTGTCCATATAGGCTACATTAGGGCTGCGAGCTTGGTTGAAATTCCTTGACTCCCAGCAGTTTGACTCACAACCTCAGTTCCTGCAGTCTACTATAATGGTGTGTCAGAATGATCTTGAGGGACGAGGGGAAGAAATGCTGCCAAGGGAACAATCAGAGAAGAGGGGGAGGAACCCACAATTGCTGAATGGTCAGAGAAAGAAATTTAAGAAGAACACACCTTAATTGAGCAGACTGTAAAAAGAGACAGCAGGTAGGTGATTTGTGCTTTCAGACTTGCAAGATTGATATCAGTTCTCCCAGGTACCCATATAGGAACCACAACCAGATGAGCTTATTCTACTTTATTTGTAATGATAAATTAATAGAATCTTGTAATTTTGAATAGAATCTTGTAATCTTTCCAAAAAGAGACCATGAGATTGCCTATTTGTACTCCAAACAGCTGTTTCTCATGAATCTTTTTGGAAAGATTTTGCTGGCCAGAATTAACCTTCTGCCCACCAATCTCTTTCACAATGTTGTCCTTACTCCTTCAGGGACATCTAGTTCATCATGAATCCTCATCAGAAATCCAAATGAATACTTCTGATAGCATAGATAGCTAAAATATATTGTGTTCAAAAGGGCCCATTCACAAAACAGTTTGTGCATTGTCACATTTTTAAGACAAACTCTTAAAATTATCATTTTCATATGTACTATTACTATTTATCGTCTTATGCAGCCAGCCATTTGGATCTTTGCAAAGCCTTCATAATATCATTAAAAGCATTCAAATGCATCATAAAATAATCCTGAAGCAAATGAAGCACAGAGGCTTAAATTATTCATTAAAGCAACTGAGGGAATGGAATGATAGAGCTACATAGTTGGCTGTAATTGGAATATTATAAGCAATCATCTAAGTAAAAGCAAAAGATACAGGCTGGATAATCACAATTTATATAATAGCGTAGACTTGACATCATAGGAATCTTCAGGATGGCTTGTGGCTTGTAGAACTAGGAGCATTTTCTAATGCTTTTATTAGATTCTAGTGATTCAAATGTCCAATTAAATATGACTTGCCTAAAGTGATGGGCAGGGCCTAGATTATACAGAAAGAGCAAAACAAATTTGTGAAAATTAATCGATTGATAGGAGGAAGCTAGAGACAACAGAGGTGAGTGTTCAATATTATAAAGATCACAATAAAGGATTGCCAATGGCCTATCCAGATTGTCTTGTTTCCTCCCTTCCTTGCATGGTCTTAAGGACTGAGCAGATTTTATCAAAATATGATCTCTAAGATATCCTGAAACCAAAACTTATTAGTCAGAAACACCTCTTTGAATTGGAATTGGAAATCTGATGCCAACCAATGTAACAACCAAAGAATAGGTATAATATTTAAATAGGAGGACTGTCACCTACTAAGAACTGAGCACTGCATTTTGTATCAGAGATGGCTTCTGAATCATTTTCTGAATCATGTAGAGGATGTTACTGTAATCTAACTGAGTGATGTATGTTATTCATTCAGGGCCTCTTGGTCCAGTGGAGTTCTGCAACTGTTGTTTGCCTTTTTCTCTGTCCATACTGGCTTCAGAGAGACTGGCAGAAATCCAAAAGTTGTCAAAACAGCACAAAAAGATAAGTATTTTTTTTAAAAAAAATGAACACCTGATAAGTCATTATTCATGTTCACTTAATATTGTGAATTCTTCCTTAAAAACTAACAGAAGTAATATGTATATCTATTTAGAAAGTTTATACTGTCATCCATCTTAAACAAAACAAAAACTGTGTTAAACAAAGTTAACAAAAAGTGCATTAAAGATATAAAACCCAGTGAAGTTTGTGCAGCAGTGGTACCATATAGGTAAACCTTGATGTTCCCAAGGTCATGGTCAACCAAATCAAAAGTCAAGGAGCTCAAGTAGAGAAGCTACACGACAGGGAAACAATCTGATTGTTACAGCCTGATTTCATAAATAGGATCTTGCATATTTTTTATGCAAACCATTGTCCCTGAAAGCCATCAGAGGTGCTCTAGACCAGGGGTCTCCAACCTTGGTCACTTTAAGACTTGTGGACTTCAACTCCCAGAGTTCCTCAGCCAGCACTGGCTGAGGAATTCTGGGAGTTGAAGTCCACAAGTCTTAAAGTGGCCAAGGTTGGAGACCCCTGCTCTAGACTTAGACTTTCTATTGACTTTGATCAAACCCATTCATTAATATTCTTAAAATGACCAATTGAAGCAGAGAAAAATGTTGGCACGTTAGAAAAAATGGGGTGGGGGGTGGGGGAGTAAACAGATCAGCCATCCAAAACGTACCATTTGAAAAGTAGAAAAAGAATGATCAGGAAGAATATCAGGATAATGAAATATGAAAACTCCAAAAGTCAAAATTTAGGATTATTACAATCAAATAAAGGTTGGAAAATAATATATAAGCTTTCAAGTTGCCTAGAACGGATCAGCCATGGTGGTGCAGTGGTTAGAAATGCAGTACTGCAGATCGAATCTCACCAGGCTCAAGGTTGACTCAGCCTTCCATCCTTCCGAGGTGGGTAAAATGAGGACCCAGATTGTTGGGGGCAATATGCTGACTCTGTGAACCGCTTAGAGAGGGCTGTAAAGCACTATGAAGTGCTATAAGTGCTATATAAGTCTAAGTGCTATTGCTATTGCTATTCTGAGGTTGGTAAAATGAGGACACAGATTTTTGGGGGAAATATGCTGGCTCTGTAAACCGCTTAGAGAAGGCTGTAAAGCACTGTGAAGCGGTATATAAGTCTAAGTGCTATTGCTTTTTTTTTCCAATAAGTTTTATTTATTTTTGGTCTTTCAACATCTCATGTCGTGAGCATTTGCTTTCTGAGTTTCATACATCCATACAATAATCTTAACAATATTTTTTAAAAAAATAATTACAATTCATTATCATATCATTTTCAATACATCTCTCATCTCAATTCTTTTCCTCTTAATACCTATCTTTAGTCTTTTTCCCCTCTTATTTTATCTCTATTTTAATTCTCTTTCCCCCCCACCTTCTTCTTTTTTTTGTTCTTCTCCTTCCATTCCAACAATTAAAGATGTGGTCTTTTCCCACCTTATATCTTTCTAGTATTAATATATTTCCTAAGCAATAATCAAAAGTCAGTTTTTAACTTCTTTTTCTTCTTTTCCACATCATTCTTACTTTTTAATACATGCTGCTTTTATCTTCTTAACAGTTAATTCTATCACTTTATCACATTTCTAACAATCATTCAAAATTAATTTTTATCTCTTATGTCCCATACAAAACATATTTCAAAGTTACATATTTTCAATCCTCATATTTTATTATGTTATTTTATAACTTCATTTCTACCTGTTATTCATACATATATATTATACAATTTATTTTTTCACATTATAACTCTTCTATCATCATAGCTTATATTCAAAGATATTTTTCCCTTATCACCACAATAAACAATTTATTCATAATTATTTAATTCTGA
>QLTV01004416.1:2430335-2456293 GCA_003457575.1 Thermophis baileyi | reverse complement strand
CATATAATAAATAGATAAAGCTTGTCTGGAATACTTTACCTGATCCTGTTGTTAGTTTCTCTAACCCCCATACCTTTTACCTTAAACTGTCTACCATGGACCTTACATGTTTCTTAAGAGGTCCCTAAGGGGGCGTGCATAAGCGCACCAGCGTGCCTACCATCCCTGTCCTACTGTACCCATTTGTATGTACTCATTTTATGTGTTTACGGCTATGTTTTGCTTCTTTATATCCATTTATTTGTGCCATTTTTTCATGTGTCCTGTTTCCTTGCACTTGTTGACAAATAAATAAATAAATTAAATAAATAAATAAATAAATAAATATTGATATTTTGATTTTTAATTCATTTTGTTATCTTGCTGTTAAAGCTGGAAGACAGCTTAAAAATCTTTTAAATTAATAGAAATAAGTACATTTACTTGTCTTAGTGAATTGATGGGTTGCTGTCCAGTGGCCCTTTTCAGCTAGTTAACTCTTCTGGATAAGAGTTGCCCAGAACCATTGCCTTCTGGCCACCCTGACAAATTAGAGCAACAGTTTCTAGGCAACATTGCTCTTATTCACTTGAGTCTAGACTCCACTTGCGTATAATGATGTGTAATTGGTGCACCATCCTGTCATCTTATATGGTATTCTTTTGGGGGCCTGTAACCTCTGAGGATGCGGGTGGCTCAGTGGCTAAGAAGCTGAGCTTGTCGATCAGAAGGTCAGCAGTTCAGCGGTTTCCCTAGCGCCGGGTAACGGAGTGAGCTCCCGTTACTTGTCCCAGCTTCTGCCAACCTAGCAGTTCGAAAGCATGTAAAAAATACAAGTAGAAAAATAGGGACCACTTTGGTGGGAAGGTAATAGCGCTCCGTGCACCTTCGGCGTTTAGTCATGCTGGCCACACGATCACGGAGACGTCTTCGGACAGCGCTGGTTCTTCGGCTTAGAAACGGAGATAAGCACCGCCCCTAGAGCTGGAAACGACTAGCACATATGTGCAGGGAAACCTTTACCTTTAACCTCTGAGGAAGTAGATAAGATGCTCTTTTGGATGTTCTCAGCTATCTCTACCTCTCTAGAGATACTGTGGAAAACTTGTCCTGGAGGCTGTGAAGGTCTGGATAAGAAAAAAAAATAGGCTGAAATTGAACCCAGCAAAAACACATTGTTTGTATATCAGGGTTCTCTGCCAATGATCACTCTGGATGAAGATGATCTAGCCCTTGATTTGTACTTGGGGTTTTCCTGGACCCATAGCTCCTGCTGAATCAGCAGGCAAAAGACCTGGTGCTTCAGCTATATATATATATATATAAAACTTTGCTTCAGTGGCTCATGCCCTCCTCACAACCTGCTTATATTACAACATGGAACACTCTACATGGGACTGCCTTAAGAAGCATCTGAAAGCTTCCGTTGGTACATGATCCAGTGACCTGGCTTCTCATTAGCAGTAATTGGTGGGATCAGAGGTGGGTTCCTCCCGGTTCAGACCGGTTCACCTGAACTGGTAGCGACCCGCTGGTGACATCACAGTGATGTCACAGAGCCGGTTTGGTCGGTGCCGGTCTGTGGGTGCTGCCATCTTTTTTTGGGATTTTTTTTTTTTCTGTGCATGTGCAGAAGCCGAGTTTCCAGCACTGCGCATGCATCGCCATCTTGTTTTTGGCTTTTTTGGGGGGGGGTTGATTTTTCAGCAGTGCGCATGCGCAAAGCGTGTGCACCCATGTGGCGCGGCCATGCGGCGAGGGAGGAAGCGAACCGGCAGCGAGGTAAGTTAGAACCCACCCCTGGGTGGGATCATATTACAACTGTATTGTGGGAACTGTACTGGCTCCCTATTAGCTTTGGAGTACAGTTTAAAGTAACCACTTAATTATTGTTAGTGGGTTTAGGTATTTTGGAAATTGTTGGTTTGAAGAGCTTTTGTATTATTATATGACTTGTGTTTTATAGTAAGCTTAATTTAACAAAGGAAAGAAGGTGTCTTTCATGAAAAGTAGGTGGTATTCCTCTGCCTTTGTCGCAACCATTGTCTTATACAAAATAAGCAGATGGACATTCCAAAATTTTCCTTACTTTCCATCTGAATTCATCTGCTTTAATTAGCCTATATTTGTATCTATTAAGTTGTAAAAAAGTAATATCAGAAAAAGAAAATTAGAAGTATGTCTATAAATTATTATGATTTTTCCCAGTTCATCTCAAAATAAACCATTGGTCTGTTTTTGGTTGGATGAGTAATAAAGAACAAAGTCAGAGGGAGCCACTTTAATGTCCTTGATAACAGATGAAGGACATGAAGAAAAAAGTTATACAGCAACTACCCATGGGTGCCTTGATGTTCAGCCTCAACAATTTCAGATTTAGTTTCTGATAGTTATTCATAAAGAAATTTACATATCTATTAGTTGTATTTGCCCAGTGCGATTATATTCCAAGAAATTCTACAACACATACATGTTTCTGAAATAAAAAATACATTTTTGAAATAGAAACAAAAGGAGGACGTGCACTTGTATATATGTTGGCATGTGCTTTGGGAGGTGGGAATGTTAATTGGTTCTCATCTAAATCAGTTTCCTGACTGAGGGCACATTGATAAAGGGGATTTCAAGAAAGCGCTTGGTGCCAAAGAGAGCAGATGGTGGTAGGCAAGCAAATTACATGAAGGAATACTTGTACAATTTCTTCTTTACCACTTTTGTATTGGGAAAGCAAAGGGAAAAGAAATGGGCCATCATTCCAGTTGCTTAGGATAAGAACAGATGTGATCTGCTTCTATGCCTTCCTTCATAATAGTTTTATGGAGTAATGAGAAACAGATTTTAATAACCGTACCTTCCAAGCAATCTGAATAATCCCTGAACAATTGTCACTTGTTGATTAGCACTTTTATGTTCTTATTTCCCAAAATTCATTGCTAGGATTGTTACTTTCAAATATTCTGAAATACTTATTTTCTGCAATTTTTGCTTTTGTGAAGGTGCTGATCCAGTGGTCTTTCATCAATCAATTTATTAAAAATTTAATCAATAGAAAATAAATAAATCAAAGAGCAACTAGCTCCCCAGAAGATCTTGTGATATTAATTGCAAAAATTCTAGAATTCTTTCTTGTTTGATTTAATTCATACACCATACTTTGAAAAGGCAGCCAAGTCTTCTTACATTAAGAAACAACATTCCTACCTAGAACTTGTGATTCTTATTTACTGAGCCATATTGTAACTCTACTATAATACCAGTTGCATCTGCTAGATGTTATTTAAGCTGTGCCTTCCTATTTTTACTTCTCTTTTCCCTGAACTAGACTGTGTTGTTTCTCTGTGTCATATATGTGTGGGTATATGCATAATGGTTATCTTTTGAGAGCTGAATGCAATGAAATTTCATTTTAATATATGCTGATTAGTGTATATTTAAAATGACAATAAAGTTCTATCCTATCCTATCCTATCCTATCCTATCCTATCCTATCCTATCCTATCCTATCCTATCCTATCCTATCCTATCCTATCCTATCCTATCCTATCCTATCCTATCCTATCCTATCCATTAGTTGATACTTTTATGGCCACATGTGGACAGAATCAAATGGACATCGACAATTTCTTAAATATGTTACATGCTACCAAATTGGATGCATTTTTCAACTAAACAATGTGGAGTGCAAAACTATAAATGAAACAAATTGAAGCAATGCTTCCTTTGCTTTCTCCCAAAAAACTTTTATTTTTTTGTAAAAATGGCCCCAGCTTAAAAAAAAAAAAGGAAAAGGAAAAGGAAAAGGAAAGGAAATCGTAGGAAAGTAAAATAGTAGATAGAGAAGGATTCAGCAACAATCCTCCATGATAATTTTCTATGAAATTAAGCAATTCTGGTCTTAATGTTTATATTTGTTGAGAGTTTCTATAATCCCACAAGGCATTCAGAAGATACTGATACGATGTAATACCATTGTAGACATTATTGAAAAATAAACATGGAAGCAACTATCCCTTGCAGGAATATGAAAGGGTGGGGTCAGTGAGTTGTGTCCCCTATCCTTTGCATTTGCTCACCTTCCAAATAATTGAAAACATCACCCAAATGGTCAGGCTTTTTCATGTTCAAATAGGGAGGAGGGATATTTTTGCTCAATATTTGTTCTGTAGTACATTAGTCAAGCTTCAGACATGCATGGTTTAAAGCTTTACCCCACTCATAGTGTCCCAGATTACATCTATGAAAGGTTCCATTATGTTGTATTTATGATCCTTGTCTTACTTAGTACAGAGTAGCAGGCCACTGGTATATTTATAACCTAATACAACCGCAACATTTTCTTATGGGTTTCATTTGTTCCATTTTTAGGTACTGTGTCACCTTCCTCAGAATATGATTATATCTAAAACATTTCTTCCACTGAGAAATCTAACTCTAGAGATTCTTCTGAATTTGGAAAGTGTTGCGATTCTTCAGAACTACTGTCAAGCAGCATGAGCTTCTACTGTTGTTTATAACCACAATAATTCTATCAAAACTGTGGGTACAAAAGTTTTATGCATCAGCATGTAGTTAATGAAAAGACATTGCTCTTCTCCTTCAAGCATGTTTGGATCTGCTTGAGCAAATGTTGGATTATCAGTCTTCTGACCTGTGAATGTATTATTTCGTTGCAGGAAGCACCAATGTCCCCCTTGTGTGTTTATAAATCACTAGTCAAAGGAACTATGATCCGGGAGCAAACTGCAGGTGTCCTTGACATGAGTGCAGCTGTTTTTCAATAGCTGTAATTTATTCAAAGGACTTTCAAGTTTTTATTGATTATTTGTAAGCATAAGCTCAAGTTGGAGATTGGTTGCCTCCCCTTTATTTGGAAGACTTGTCCAGTTGCAAAACAAAGGACTTTAATATTCAGAGCACATTTGCCTAGGATATTGTTTAATGGATTTATGAGACCTAAACGTATGAGAAAAGAGACACACGCCTTTTGGTCTCCTATCTACTGGCCCCTGGTGTACAATTACAAGGAGAAAGCCTGATGGTTGCAACAGCTGTGAAAGGGAGTCAGGAAGAACCATACATACATTCTCATCACTTCTGCAATGATTTATTTATTTATTTTTAAAGCACCTGGTGTTTTTTCAGGTAGCTACCTTTTAAGATTCATCCATAAAATTTGTCTGCAGGGAAATTAAATATACATTTGATTGGGTATTCCTAACCCAGTGAAGATCTATGGGATTTACATGGAAGTCAACAGCAATGCAATGTAAGAAAAAAGTCAAGAGGTTTTGTTTTTTTAAAAGACAAATATCTCTGAGGAATTGATGGTCTTAATGTACAACATGGGATAAACAATAGCAGATTGTTGGGAGTGGAAAGCTTCTTTTCTTTGGATGAAATAATTTTTAATCTATTTCAACCTTTAAATTTGTAATGTGTTAAATCATTTTTAATTTAATCTAAGATAAGCACAATTGTGAGCAGTTATTACCTGTTCCAGTAATCCTTATTACTCCAAGCTACATTGTTTAGGAGATCCTCCTGATGCTTTCAAAAAAGCATTTCAGGGCCTGTAAAGAGAAAGAAGGACTGGTTATGAAACTTTTTTTTGTTTTTTGATGAACTTATCTATTTAACCTTTTTTTTAAAAGAATCTGGGACATATACAAATTCTATTTACATGTGAAATTGCTTTTGTGAATATCAAGTAATAGGATGGGAATAAAAGTTTCAGGCTTCCAACACAGCCTATTTTATTTGCTCCTGTTAATCTTTTTAGTATGATCCAGAAAGATATGAGTTGGCCTAGTACAGTGATGGTGTGCCCACACCCATTCCCTCCCCCCCATGCATGCGCACAACCCCCACGCTGCCCCTGCGCATGCGCACACACACACACACCGCTGCGCCCACACATGCGCACAGGCCTCACTGAAGCCTGGGACAGTGAAAAATGGGCAAACGGGCAATCCGGAAGTTTGGAAAAACGGACTTCCGGTTTGCCCGTTGGGCTGTTTTTCGCACTCCGGAGGCTTCAGGGAAGCCTCCTGAAGCCTCCAGAGGGTTAAAAATGGCCCAACGGGGGGCACATGCACGGGGATGCGCGCATGCGCAGTGCGGAGGGAGTGTGCATGCGCGTGCTGGCCAGCTGATTTTTGGCCTTGGGGAAGGCCGTTTTTGACCTCCCCAGGCTTCCAGAGGCTTCCCTGAAGCCTGGGGAAGGCGAAAAACGGCCCAACGGGCCTACAGGAACTCTGGGGAAGCCTCCTGAAGCCTCCGGAGGGCGAAAAACAGCCCAACGGGCAAACTGGAAGTCCGTTTTTCCAAACTTCCAGTTTGCCCGTTGGGCCACTTTTCGCTCTCCGGAGGCTTCAGGGAAGCCTCCTGAAGCCTCTGGAGGGTGAAAACGGCCTTCCCCAAGGCCAAAAATCAGCTGGCCAGTGCACACATGCGTGCTGGAGCTGACATAGGGCAATGCCTCGCACATGTGCCATAGGTTCGCCATCACCTGTTGCTCATGTGCCATAGGTTCACCATCACTGGCCTAGTATGTAAGCACATACTTCCCTGGCTTGTCTTTCCCCCCTGTGTTATTTGGTTCAGTTAATCAGCAGCCTACTTGACTTCTCCAGCTGATGCACCCTCAGATTTAAAACAAACAAGAGGTAAGATGAATTGCAAAAATTCAGACAACCACTAGATGGAGGTAAAGGCCTCTGCATCTCTTTGCTGCCACCTTGCAGTTATCTGGAGTTTTGTAGCTGAGATATGGTTTATATTCACAAACTATGGCTTACAAAACCAGGTATGAATATCTGAACTAGATCCTGAGCTCTGAAGTGAAAGAAAACTGTCCTAAGAACAGGTAAATGGAAATGAAACAGTCTTATGACTTCAATGAGCAAAAAGTTGCTTAGGCTAGGAAGACAATCCTTAGGCAGATTGGAAATAAGTTGGTAGATTTGTCTTCATCACCCCTCAATCAAGCAAAGTGCAAAGCAATGTGATGATTGTGCCATATTTTCTTAATACTTTTGAGAGTGTTACATTATAGTAAGAGCATGTGAAAAAGAAAGAGGTTCCTGTTCAAAGATGGAACATAAATTCTCCTGAATGAAAGATGGAATTACAGAGTAATTTACTGACACAAAAGCAACTGTATTCTGGCTTGCTGAGACCAGTCCTTCCATTAGCAAGAATGAATTGGTGAGCTCCGATATAAAGGCTAGATATTGTGGAAAGTAGCAGTTATATTCCCTTCTCATAGTTCTTCCTCCTAAATCCACTGGCTCTTTTTATCACCTTAAACATATTGTCTGCTCTGTATCACCTAAACTACTTTGCTGCCTTCAGATTTCACAGAGTATTCTATGCTATCCATTGGCATTGAAGAAAGTCTTCAGCTTCTGCATGTGGAATGAAGAGGTTTTGACTTGTCGTCAACTCAGGCAACTAAATATTTCAGATTGTTCCTCTTGTCAGATTTCTGACATATTTCTAAAACAACTGTGACATGTTTTAAGTTATAAGCTTGCATTTTCCTTTAAAAAAAGAAAAGAATAGTCCTGTTCTGTGCACTAGTTGTGAATATATACTTGTGGCCTGAAGTTTATCACTCTAGCTGGTTAAGGGAACAGACCAATACCCGCTAGCAATAAGTCTTATTGAATTCAGTTGGTTGTCTCAGTACACATGTATAAAATGGCACAGCTTGGCAGAAAACCATGGTTAGTGCATGCTGGGAAGCTGACTTCTGCAATTTTCTCCTTGTGAAATAAAGCTATCATTGATTGCTAAACTTCACTAGAGTGTTTTCACTGAGTGGTACCTAAATTCTTTGGCTTGGAAATATTAGTAAACTCAATTAAGTTAAATAGGATTAACAGATTAACAGAGTTGGAAGGGACTTGTAGGTCATCTAGTCCAACCCCCTGCTCAAGCAGGAGACTCTACACCATTTCTGCAGATGGCAGTCCAATCTCTTCTTGAAAGTCTCGAGTGATGAAGCTCCCACAACTTCCGAAGGCAAGCTGTTCCATTGGTTGATTGTTCTCACTGTCAGAAAGTTCCTCTTTATTTCTAGGTTGAATCTCTCCTTGATCAGTTTCCATCCATTATTCCTTGTCTGTCCTTCAGGTGCTTTGGAGAAACTCTGATGCCTGCTTGGTTTGAGCCCTGTTAACAAAACAATGCTTTGCCTATTTCCAGGATTGGTTTTTCTCTCTGTGTGGAGAACATGGAGGCTTTACTGCTAGAATGCTACTCTTTTACCCCATCCTACAATTCCCAACACATGGACATCACCAGACGGTCAACAGAGAAATCAGATTGACTATGAAAGATGGAGAAGCTCTATACAGTCAGTAAAAACAAGACCAAGAGCCGCGGTGGCGCAGTGGTTAGAGTGCAGTACTACAGGCTACTGCTGCTGATCACCGGCTGCCAGCAGTTTGGCAGCAGGCTCAAGGTTGACTCAGCCTTCCATCCTTCCGAGGTGGGTAAAATGAGGACCCAGATTGTTGGGGGCAATATGCCGACTCTGTAAACCGCTTAGAGAGGGCTGTAAAGCACTGTGAAGCGGTATATAAGTCTAAGTGCTATTGCTATTGCTATTGACTGTGGCTCGGATCATGAGCTTCTCATTGCAAAATTTAGGCTTAAATTAAAGAAAGTAAAGAAAAGCACTAGGCCACTCAGGTATGAACTAAATCATATCCCTGATGAATATACAGTAGAGGTGACAAATAGATTTAAGGAATTAGATCTGATAGACAGAGTGCCTGAAGAACTATGGACGGAGGTTCACAACATTGTACAAGAGGTAGCAACTAAAACCATCCCAAAGAAAAAGAAATGCAAGAAAGCAAAATGGCTGTCTGAGGAAGCTTTACAAATAGCTGAGGAAAGAAGGGAAGCGAAAGGCAAGGGAGAAAGAGAAAGATACACTCAATTGAATGCAGAATTCCAGAGAATAGCTAGAAGACATAAGAATGCCTTCTTAAATGAACAGTGCAAAGAAATAGAAGAAAACAATAGAATAGGGAGGACCAGAGATCTTTTCAAGAAAATTGGAGATATGAAGGGAACATTTCATGCAAAGACGGGCATGATAAAGGAACAAAATGGCAGGGACCTAACAAAGGCAGAAGAGATTAAGATGAGATGGCAAAATTACACAGAACAACTATACAAGAACGAGCTTAACGTCCCTGATAACCACGATGGGGTGGCCACTGACCTCGAGCCAGACATCCTGGAATGTGAAGTCAAATGGGCCTTAGGAAGTCTGAGCAACGACAAAGCTAGTGCAGGTGACAGTATTCCAGCTGAGCTATTCAAAATCTTAAAAGATGATGCAGTAAAAGTGCTACACTCAATTTGCCAGCAAATTTGGAAAACTCAACAGTGGCCACAGGATTGGAAAAGGTCAGTTTACATTCCAATTCCAAAGAAGGGCAATGCCAAAGAATGTTCAAACTACCGCACCATTGCACTCATTTCACATGCTAGCAAAGTTATGCTCAAAATCCTACAAGCTAGGCTCCAGCGGTATGTGGACCGAAAACTACCAGAAGTACAGGCAGGATTTCAAAGACGCAGAGGAACTAGAGATCAAATTGCCAACGTACGCTGGATAATGGAGAAAGCTAGGGAGTTCCAGAAAAACATCTACTTCTGCTTCATTGACTATGCTAAATCCTTTGATTGTGTGGATCACAACAAATTGTGGCAAGTTCCTTTTTTTTTCAGTCAAGTTTTTATTTATTTATCTATAAGTATTTTGAATATAGTGTATTGTCCGGGCATACCATTTTACAAAAAGGAAAGAAAAGCAAAGATAACACATATAATGATAACAATAATAGTAATATAACAAAATAATTCTAACCATATTTATAATTTTATTAGCTTATTTATGTTCCTATTAAATATATTAGCATACATATAATTATAAACATTCATATTTTACTTAAACTTAACAATACTTTTTCTTCATCTAAATTCTACCTCTTATCTCTAACCATTGATAAAACCTATTCCATGTTAAATGATATTCTGTGTCTCCTTTATCTTTTATTTTAAATGTCAATCTATCCAATCTGCACAGTCCAATATTTTCCGGATTATATTTTCATCTGGTGGGGTATTCTCATTTTTCCAATATTGTGCAAATACAATTCTTGCTGCTGTCAGTACATGTAACATTAAGTATATAGTCCCTTTATCATAATTTTCTGGTATTATACCTAACAAAAATATTTCTGGTTTAAAATCTATGTGTTGCTTAATCATCTTCTCCAACCATGTGTGTATTTTTGTCCAATATTTTCTTGCCTTCACACATGTCCACCACATATGATAATAAGTACCTGGAGTCTGATTGCATTTCCAACATTTGGAAATGGCAAGTTCTTAAAGAGATGGGAGTACCAGATCATCTTATTTGTCTCTTGAGAAACCTATATGCGGGTCAAGAAGCAACAGTGAGAACTGGACACGGAACCACTGATTGGTTCAAAATTGGGAAAGGAGTGCTTAGTTGTCTCTTGAGAAACCTATATGCGGGTCAAGAAGCAACAGTGAGAACTGGACACGGAACCACTGATTGGTTCAAAATTGGGAAAGGAGTCCGGCAAGGCTGTATACTGTTGCCCTGCCTATTTAACTTATATGCAGAGCACATCATGAGAAAGGCAGGGCTAGATGAATCACAAATTGGAATTAAGATTGCCGGGAGAAATATCAACAACCTCAGATATGCAGATGATACCACTCTAATGGCAGAAAGTGAAGAGGAACTAAAGAGCCTCTTGATGCGGGTGAAGAAGGAGAGTGCAAAAGTTGGCTTGAAACTCAACATTAAGAAAACTAAGATCATGGCATCTGGCCCTCTCAATTCCTGGCAAATAGATGGGGAAGAAATGGAGGTAATGACAGATTTTATTTTTCTGGGGTCCAGGATCACCTCAGTTGAGGACTACAGCCAAGAAATTAAAAGACACTTGCTCCTGGGGAGGAAAGCTATGGCAAATCTAGACAGCATACTAAAAAGCAGAGACATCACCCTGCCAACAAAAGTGTGTATAGTCAAGGCTATGGTTTTCCCAGTTGCAATGTATGGCTGTGAAAGTTGGACCATAAGGAAGGCTGAGCGCTAAAGAATTGAGGCCTTTGAACTATGGTGCTGTAGAAGACTCCTGCGAGTCCCTTGGACTGCAAGGCGATCAAACCGGTCAGTCCTAGAGGAGATCAACCCTGACTGCTCTTTAGAAGGCCAGATCCTGAAGATGAAACTCAAATACTTTGTCCACCTAATGAGAAGGAAGGTCTCACTGGAGAAGAGCCTAATGCTGGGAAAGATTGGGGGCAAAAGAAGAAGGGGACGGCAGAGAATGAGGTGGCTGGATGGAGTCACTGAAGCAGTCGGTGTGAGCTTAAATGGACTCTGGGGAGGACAGGAAGGCCTGGAGGAATGTTGTCCATGGGGTTGTGATGGGTCGGGCATGACTTCGCGACTAACAACAACAACAATTCCCAATGAGCACTGAGAAAATCTGAATATATATAACATTATAGTCCTTTGCAAGTCAATTAAAATTAACACTGTACAGATTTCACACTTTGTGAATGTGCAGTACAATGAACAAAGTAAATTAGGTTTAACAGTCAGGTGCCCTCCACTTGTTTTAGATGACAGCTCCCACACTCCTTTGCTCTTGGCCAAAGTGTTTATTGCTCCTTTAAATAAGGGAGCAATTAGATAATTTTAAACTGTGGACATAATGGATTTATGCCCCAATGTTCTTTAGGCAGTAGTGTGGAATGAATTAGTTATGTTACTTTAAAATGTGCTAAGCCAGCACTGTTGTATCCCAGGACCCTTCTACCAGTCAGCTAATGGGAGCTCTGGACCACTGTCCCAAATCTTGCTAGGGACACCACTGACGTGAGAGCAGTTTCTAAATGCTAAACCTCCTTATCAGTGTTTTTCCCCCCCACAAAGGTATTTGGATTAGTGCACACTAATGAAGTGAGTTCTGTTGTGGAGCTTTTAATACTCTAATCAAAACACCAATAAAGAGAATATTTCCTTGCTTAATTTAACTCTCTTAATTCTCTAATGGAAACAGCAGTCCTGCTTTTGCCTCAAAACTAAGTGGCATAACAAATGAATCATCAAAATTGTTCTTAATTAATAAATGTTGGCTACTTCTATCACATTACAAATTACTCAGGGACTGGTCTCAGTTTTTTGAGCTATATACACTGGAGCACAGCTAACACAGTGGCTCTCCATGATCAAAGCAAAGATTTGTTAATATTAATTATGAAGCCAAAAAGGCATTAGCTGGAGATGCAGAAGTTTGTTATTTTGAAAAGAATGCTTTTTTAGCCACTCAGAGTCACTTTGTAAAGTTAGATGGGCAATATATAGATTTACTAAATAAATTTAAAAATACATTTTAAAATGTATACTCTTTCCTGTCTCTGCTTTGTATCTTATTTTCTTAAAATTGCCTCTGATTAATTGTCCTTTTAAATGCTACAAATTTTATATCCACCTAGGCAATCCCATTCACAGCAAATGGGATGATGCTAGATGCAATGTAATTAAGCAATTTTATTGTGTTTATAGCATCACTTAGGTAAGCAAAACAAATGAACAAGCACTTACAAGAGAAGAGAGAAAAAATTAAAAAAGTGTAATAAAAAGAAGTACTGTAGGGGTTGAAAAAGAGAAAAAGAAAGTAATAGAATGAAAGAAAGTAAAATAGGAGTGGGAGAAGAGAAAGAAGAGCAGGATAAAGCATATGCCGTTCCTAAAGAACAGATACAGGGAAGAAAACTGCAAAAGAATAGGAGGAAGAGAAAGAGTTTGAAGAGAAAGAGGAAAAGGAAACACTGAAGAGTATTAGGATGAAGTGCAGGAAGGAGATGAAAGTAGAGAAAAGGAATGTAGCAGGAAGTGAGAAGAAAAGAAAGGGGAAAGCAGAAGACAGGAAAAAGAAGAAAACAACATAGAAAGGTGAAAAGGATCAGCAGGAGAGAAACCAAAAGACAGGA
This sequence comes from Thermophis baileyi, assembly GCA_003457575.1. Classification (NCBI taxonomy): domain Eukaryota; kingdom Metazoa; phylum Chordata; class Lepidosauria; order Squamata; family Dipsadidae; genus Thermophis; species Thermophis baileyi. The sequence goes on along the minus strand of QLTV01004416.1, from coordinate 2,443,249 downwards.
TATTGAAGATGATTGGTGGTCTAGGGCTCCAGCTTACTGAATGCCATGATATGTAATAAGCCTCTTGTCGTCCATGATTTGATTGACGTGGCATATATAACTGAGACTTGGGTAGGCCCAGAGTGGGTGAGTTTCCCTTTTAGAGATATGGCCATCTGGGTTTCATGTTTGGCACCAGATGTGAGTTCATGCCAGGTGAAGGGGGCATGGCAGTTATCACCTGGGACAGCCTGAGATTGATATGTTTCAGAAACTGCTTTACAGACATCCTTTGGCTGAGCTTTAGGGAGTAGTTGGGTTTTTTTGTTGCCTGATCATCTTTCCTGCTGCATGGTGACATTCTTGCCTGAAATGCTAGATTCCATCATCATATTAGCAGTGGCCTGTTCAAGGCTTATTGTTAGAGGCAGTTCAACTTGTCTAAGACAGCTCATGAGTTTGTAATCACAATAGCAACCATAAACCTGAAACCAAATCATCAAGACCCTGACCACACACCAGGGGTCATATATGAGATTTGCATTTTGTCTGCAAGCAGCTGTAACGGAGTGAATTATATTCTCATCATTCTTTTGCCAGGGTCAAAACAAGCTCTGATTGCTTTTCAGCTTGCTGATGCTACCTCCTATTAAATGAGTTCACCCCAGGTGACAAATGGGCACTGGAAGGTATGAGTGGATCTGATGGGTGACTCAACTGAGGTCTTGGTGTCTGCAACTGGTCCAGATTTTGGAGGGCAGGGCAGGTATGGGCGTAACATGCTATGTTCAGGTAACACATCTGCTTCATAAGCTGCACAAGTAGGTTTCCAGTGCAATTTAAGTGCTCATTATTATCCCCAAAGCCCTTCATGGTACAATGCCTGCCCATCCTGCATGATCAAGATCCAATAATATCCTTTCAGCACTCATCACTGTCCCCTTTTTGCCTAAGCATCTTAAATAATGTGCTGCCATGAGTACATCTGATTACTTAAATGCTTGCCCTTAACACCACTTAATTTAAGAAGATGTTTAAAATGCTGCTTCCAAATCAAGAAATTGGATACTTCACAGTACAGCTGACTGAATCTATCACACTGTGTTCCAGTTTATGCTCTCTAAATTTATTACCATTTTCTGCTTTCTCTTCATTGGATAACAAATTGTATTGTTTTATTATTTGCTTATTATAAACTTTTATATACTGCCTTATTCCAAGACTTCAGGCAGTATATTGTAAAATAATTGTGCCCCTTATGCCATCCATAATAGGAAAATTTGCTTAGGAATCTTGCCTGGGAAATTATGTCAATCCTTTCTTCAGAGGCAAATGTTTACAGTCTTTTGAAATATCTCCTTAGTGTTTATGGAAGCAGTGGCTATAAATACAGCTTGGATGAGAGCTTCTATAAATTTACTTCCTTGTGCAATTGTGTCAGGAGGGAATGGAGTCCATTTCAGGTGTCTTGAAACTACTGCCAATCAATTTAATTGGGCAACCTCATGCCCTGCTCACCAGCTCCTTTACCAACATCCAGAGAATTCAACTGGTTCTTCACATATTGAGAAATACTTCTGTAATAGCTTTCCCACCAGCAGAACATTTGATATGTGCTGAAATCTCTTATGATGGCTTGTAATAATTTGAAGTATTATTTTGGCCAGGCCATCCTTTCATGTGGAAAAAGGATGACTTGCAGCAGCGAAAAAAGATTCCTGCCACATTCCAAAATACAAATCTTGTTTAAAAAAAAAGTTTTTTAAGAATATTTAAGAAAATGTCACCCCTTAGTTCTAAACTTCTGACTAGGTAGGGTTGGGAAGATCATAATAGCACCAATTAGCTTTTAGTACACTAGAAACAGTTATGCCATTAAAGGAACAAATGGGCCAATATTTAATAAGAATATTATTGGTAATAAATGTAACATAATATTTAGAGATGCTCTTAAAGGGCTTTACATTCTCAGGCTACATTATCCTTACCACAAAGTTAACATTTCTTGCAAGTTGGTACCTATTTGGCAATTTTTTAAATAAAATGATATACCATTGGTATTTGACAGCAGAAAAATTATACAAAATGTATAAAGAAAGGTACTTCAACTTTAGGTTGGAAATACGAACAAGAAGGATCGTTTTATCATGCTTGGTGGATGTGTAAAACAGCTAGAGAAAAATTGGATTCAAATGCACACACTGATTCAAAGGATTTTAAAGATTAGCATTCAACTGAAAGCAGAACTTTTCCTAGTGCTGATGGATAAACAAAAAAGAGCCTTGGAACACTGTTTTTATATAGGATAATTGCAATGAGATTATTGTATGCACAAAGTCAGAAAAATTTAGCAATATTTATAATGGATGAACGGTTGGTGAGATAACAACTTGCTGAAATTGCTAGACTGACTCATTTGATTAGAGAAAAGACAGTATGCGCTTGGTGACTGGAAACCCCTTTTGGGCTTTTTGCATAGAAAAGAAATGAACATGATTTATGGTTTTGATGATTAGACATGATAGATTATAGAAACAAGAGAATCGCAATATAACTTTAGAAAGGAAGGTTAAAATATACAGGGAATCCTGAGCTTACAACTGTAATTGGAACCAGAAAGTTTTTTGCTAATTGGTGGGATTGTTAAGCAAGACATCATGTGACCACAACTTGCAACCTTCTCTGCCAGTTCCCCCTTGGTCTTTTTTTGTCAGAAGCCAGCTGGGAAAATTGTAAATGGTAATCACGTGACTGCAGGATGCTGCAACTGTCATAAGTGCAAGCTGGTTTAAAAGTTATAAAACATAGGACAAGAAGACTACAACAGACCAGGAAAATGTAGGAAGGCTAGTTTTACCAAGAATTGTAGAAAGGAAAGGAGAAAGGAAAGGAGAAAGGAAAGAAAATGAAAAGGAGAAAGGAAAGGAAAGGAGAAAGGAAAAGGAAAAGGAAAAGGAAAAGGAAAAGGAAAGGATTTCACAACAAAGGAATGGAGGGGAGGGAGAATCAGCTCATTGGTACCATATATGTTTTTCTTGCAGAAAGTCTTTGTAGTTGGAAGAGATAACTGATTGGAGTGGAGGGTGGAGGCAATATCTGCCCAAGGATATAATCAGAGTGCATAGAACTGAATTACTGAGTAGATGGACTAATGGCCCAACCTAGAATAAGGCAAATTAATCTGCTTAGGGAGACTAGAGAGATGCAATTTTATCTAAATATAAAGAAGCCATGAATCTCACAAGTAAAAAAGAAACATTGCAACATAAAAATGTTCATTGCAAAATGTTCTGTATGTACAAACAGCATATTTTAAAGACAGGGCTTTTGTTACTATGGTTAGAGATACATGCAATACCCATATCCACACCCACACATGCCACTGCATTTGATATATACTGATGCTCACAGGCAGCATGTACCTCACCAGAAAACAAGTCTGATTATTCCATTAGCATCAGAATTCAAATAGCTCTTTCTAAGTAGCTCTTCAGATATTCCTTGGTAGTTATCATCACATAGACAAGATTGAGTGATTGGCCCCATGCTGTCACTTTGGAGGCAATTCATCACAAATGTGCTCCCATTGCCAGGTTCACTGACAAAGGCATGTTAAAGGCCTCAGAATAGAGATCTGAGGCCAGAGAAATGATGCTTGATTGCACAGACAGGAGGAGGAGGAGGAGGAGGAGGAGGAGGAGGAGGAGGAGGAGGAGGAGGAGGAGAGGAAGGAAGGAAGGAAGGAAGGAAGGAAGGAAGGAGAGAAAGAGAGAAAGAGAAAGAGAAAGAGAAAGAGAAAGAGAAAGAGAGAGAAAGAAAGAGAAAGAAAGAAAGAGAAAGAAAGAAAGAAAAAGAAAGAAAGAAAGAAAAAAGAAAGAGAGAGAGAGAGAGAGAGGAAAGAAAGAAAGAAAGAAAGAAAAAAGAAAGAGAGAGAGAGAGAGAGAGAGAGAGAGAGAGAAAGGGGAGGGGAGAGAACCATAAGCCACTCAATAAGTTGTTCAATTTTGATATCATCTTATTGCTTCTGATTCTACCTTTTGAATAGATTCGGGAGAAAGCAGCCATAAGGTGTGTAAGGCCCCAAAGAGTGTGGAATCAACAGGGGATTCCACAACATAACACAAGTTAGGCAAGTTGACACTCAAGCTGTATTGTATCATCCGACACCACCACCACCCCAATATCTTGGGGGTCCTTTGGAATGGATGAAGAAGCACATCAGGCAGGCAGCTTTCTTTAGACCTGATACTGCCAACCTGGGTCTGAAACAAAATTCAGTATGAGTTTTGCAGGTCCTGCAAGGATAAAATATCCGTAAAAATATTAAAGGAAGATGAATGAATTTCAAAACAAAGACCAATAAGTTCAGAGTAATAAATGTGCGTATATTCATAAATACTTCTTTCGTAGGGGGAAGTCTCCATAGGTCTCTTTAGCTTCAAGGAGATATGTGTTACAAACGTTTTGAACACTGGCTGTGATGCATGAAACAAACAAAAAAGGCAATTCTTGGCAAGAGGATTATATTTCTTTGTCATTATGTTCTTATGTTTTGGATTGCTGTGACTTTTGTAAACCTTTTAGAATCTGCAAGACAGAAGTGGCAGTGGTGGGATTCAATTTTTTTTACTACCGGTTCTGTGGGCGTGGCGTGGTGGGCGTGGTGTGGCTTGGTGAGCATGGCAGGGGAAGGTTACTGCAAAATCCCCATTTCCTCCCCACTCCAGGGGAAGGATACTGCAAAATCTCCATTCCCTCCCCACTCCATGGGAAGGTTACTACAAAATCCCCATTTCCTCCTGATCAGCTGGGACTCAGAAGGCAGAGAATAGATGGGGGTGGGGCCAGTCAGAGGTGGTATTTACCGGTTCTCCGAACTACTCAAAATTTCCGCTACCGGTTCTCCAGAACTGGTCAGAACCTGCTGAAACCCACCTCTGAGAAGTGGTGTAAAGGCCGCAGCAATAAGTCCCACTTTTTCTATCCTACCAGCAGAGGTGTAACATTAGAGAAGAAAAGAATGTATGTGTAGTTAACTCTTTGAGATCTGAGGGTGGGAAATCCATATTCCCTTCTCCCTTACTAAAGTCAAAGAACTCTTTGACTTCGGAGGAGAAAATTTTAAAAATCCCAAGCTTCTGAGAGGCCTTCCTCTGCACTAGACTTCTGCAGATTTACCAGTCCTGTTTGGGGCCAAACCAATACTTAAAGTGATACACAACAACTGTTTTCATCCTTAATAATAAGACAGTGATTTCCCCCCACTTGTATATATCCAGTTTATAAAATGCTGGGCTCTTCCTCATAGCCTCAATGATGTGCTGGAGATTGGGGGGGGGGATGCATGCCTTTTGGAAAACCACTGCCCCCCAAATAGTCCTTTTACTGAATAGGCCTGTGGAATCTCGTTGGAGATCTTGTGCAGTGGAGTTGAGCAAAAGAGTACAAGTGAGGAGTTCGAGAGAAACAAGAAAGGAAAGCAGAGTGAAAACACAAAACACCAGCAATCTAACCTTCCTTTTGCACTCACCAACCACCACCACCCGCCCTTCCGTTCCACTATGCAAGCTCTTTGGGTCTGCTAGGCATTGCAGAGGCAATAGTTACAGCTCTCCAGAGTTCTTATTATCATTCTCCAGCAGAATTCACACCTTGTATGGAATCATCAGTTCTGTTTCTGTTGGAAATGACTGGTGAACTGCACTCTGTTTTAGAGCAAGAGATCATGGTGACTGGAGAATCGTGGTGCTTTTTCATTAAAAATCCGAAAATGGTTTACAAGCTTCATTACAATATTCTAAAATAGCAATAGCACTTAGACTTATATACCGCTTTACAGTGCTTTACAGCCCTCTCTAACTGGTTTACAGAGTCAGCATATTGCCCCCTTACAATTTGGATTCTCATTTTACCGACCTTGGAAGGATGGAAGGCTGAGTCAACCTTGAGCCCCATCAGAATTGAACTCCCGGAGTGAGCAGTGAGTTAGCCTGCAGGACTGCATTCTAACCACTGCGCCACCACTAGTCTTCTAGAAGCAGAATAAAAACATGGCACAAACAATAGAAATGATCAAATGCAGCTCAGATTCTGCTCATAACAATTTTTCCAGAGAGACTATCAACCTTATGGAAGATCAATATTCTTCTTCTCCCCCTTTTCCTGGTCAAGTTTCAATTCTCGGCAACAGCTTCAGCAAATGAAGATGGAGACAGAATCTTGTGGCTGAATGAGGGTAGAGGGTTGTCCTATGGCAGGTCAATTGAAGCACAGCAGGTCAACAGGCCACTGAAGACTCTCCTTCCTATTTATTTAGGAAAGCACCTCTTTATCACTTCTGATGACCTTGATCAGGCTTCAGTCTGTCCCAGAAGCAAGATTGCACTCAGATGGAAGCTCCATTATGCGAATATATCCTCATAAAACAATAAATGAGCTATCTCAAACCTGAATAAGGAGGGTGAGTGGATAAATAATGAATCCTTCCTATATTGTATTGGGCAGATTGAAGCGTTCATTCACCTGGAAAACTTTACCTGCATCCATGTTTTTGATCTTATTATTTTTAACATCCTTGTCTTTTTTGGAAAATGATTAAAAAAGAATCATTGATAGGTGCCGCTGTTTCAGAGCCAAAGTATGCATAGTTTGTTATTGTTCTGCATAATTTACCATGATACTATAGGCGCTTGATCCTGTAAATCTGTATCTTTAATCTTTAAAATTTAGATCTAAGAATGATTTACTGAATAAGAGTACTAATTGATAATTTTAAAAAACTTCTCAACTTAGTTTATATAGTAACAAGTAGGAGGAAGATAAATTTATATATGATTGAGATATATTGTCATATCATGATCTATTCACATTGACATCTCTTTAGGGTTATATATGGCATTTTTGATTAGGCTGTAAATCTACTCTGTGTTAGTGTCACAGGTTTTTATATATTAATTTTCCATGCTTTCTGTTTTTAAATGGATTAATAGAAAAAAGCACTTACCATAAAATTTACATCTATTTGTAATTCTCAATTTTGTTGTCCAATGAGCAGAATGAAGGGTCCTTAATGCTCTCTGAGTTTGATTGTTTTCTTGCAGACATTTCATTATCCAAACTAGGTAACATCATCAGTGCTAGTAAGGAGAGAGGTATGCTCTCAGTTTATACTCTAGTGGTTTGCCATGTCAATATTGGTGAAGGTGGTCTTAGAGATTTTTTTGTTGGGTTGCTTACTGTTAGCTTTGGCAGTTCCTTGGTTGGGGTTTTGTTTACTTCTTGAACAAGGGAACAAAAAGACCAAAACACCTCCCCACTAGCAATCAGTACCCAGATTAGTATAGATTAACTCCAAGATTGACATCAAACCAACAATCAAGAAGTAAACGATACCCCAAACTGCCAAACAAGTTATTAACATAGAACACTAACATAGGAACTGCCAAACAAGTTACTAACATAGAACACTAATATAGGAACTGCCAAACAAGTTACTAACATAGAACACAGAATAACAGAGTTGGAAGGGACCTTGGAAGTCTTCTAGTCCAACCCCTTGCTTGAACAGAAGACCATATACCATTTCAGACAAGTATCTGTCCAATCTCTTCTTAAAAGTCTCCAGTGATGGGGCACCCACAACTTCTGAAGGCAAAGTATTCCACTGGTTAATTTTTCTCACCAATAGGAAAGTTCTCCTTAGTTCTAGGTTGTTTATGTCCTTGATTAGTTTCCATCCATTGCTTCCTGTCTTGCCTAACAGTAAACAGCACAACCAAAGAACCGACTAAGACCACCCTATGGCAAGCCACTAGAATATAAACAAAGAACAAACCTCACTGGGATGCTTCCAAATAGCCTCTCCGAGGACACAAATCCAAGGGGACTGATCAGATAAGCACCTAATCTGATTCCTAGATCAATGCCGACAAAAGGCAAGAAGCAGAAAAGATTAGGCCGGAGTATATGTCTATGTTTGTGCCTACACATATTATTCAGTGGGAAACCAAAACACTGAAAAAGAACACCCTTTTTAGTACAACATGACAGGTCATTATGAAGTGTTATATAACAATGTGACACGTCAGGATGATAAAAGACTTTATGAAATCTAAAACAAGAGAGAGAGAGAGAGAAAGGGAAAGCGAAAGAGATACAGCCTCTTGGCATCTGGGAAAGTCACTAAATCATCACACAATTCTCCCAGCCTGCACTAATAATGTTAGCAATGTTAAGAAGGATCGCTGTCATTGGCTGTAGTTCAGCTGGCAAAAGGGACAAACTGTGTGTAAATTACTTTTCCTAACACCTTGGGAAGCATCAGCTATTCTAAAAAAACAAAGGGAGGAACTGCCCCTTGAGATTGCACAATTATGCAGGCTATGTAGTATCTCATTGGCAGGACCCATTAAAAAAGCAACAATTCTGAATATAGAAAGGATTCTGGTCAGTTCCAGCATATCCATCTAGCCTAACAAACCTAGTCTACCTGCTGAATAATTCAGGAGAGAGAAAGAGTTTGATTTTATTCCTGATAGACCCATGCAGTTGACTCATGAGAATAGAATTATGAGAACAGACAGATGTCCAAAAATCACCAAGAATAGAGCTCTACTTGAAGGAGAGTTTGCCTTTTAAACATCATGCTTAAAAGTTCATACTGTTTATGTGTCTTCATAGTATAACAACTTTAATTGGATTGATTTATGATTACCTTCTACACTCTATTGTGAAATAAGTTAAAATTTTATTTCTATTGCTTTTACTACAAAGATCGATTGACTTCCATAACGTTGGTGTTAACACTCAGCAACCAAATGGACCTCCTCCAGGATGTTCTGTGAGGATGTCCTTCCAGATATTGTAGTGGTGCAACCACCACCAGTGTAATCAGATCTATTCATCTTGCTGCTGGTTATCTTCTCTTTCTTTCCACTTTTTTCAGAATTATCTCAGTGGTGCTGGGTATTCACATAATGTGATCAAAATATGATAATTTGTGTTCAGTCTTTGTGTTTCAGGTGAGAAGCATAGATTAATTTGTTCTACAATCCATTTGTTTGGGAAGAGTGGTTTTGTTTTCCTGATAATCTCAGGATTACAATCTCATCCAACCCCAAAACATTAATTTCTCTTTCTCTCCTGCTTCTTCAACATCCAAATTTCACCTCCATTGAATGTCACAAGAATATCTTGCATGCACAATTCTGATCTTTGTAGACATAGGTATTTGAATATCTTTTTCAAGCCGTCATTGCTACTCTACCAAGTTTGATCCTAGGTAGAGGCAGATATTTCTCTCTCTGGGAACAATGAGAATATATCTGCTGAAACAATCTCTGCATTGGCAACAGGAAGGGCATCCGGCCAGTAAACACTCAGCTCCATTCGGTTGCCCAAGACTCCACCCTGCAAGGGATTACGGGGTCTTTAAAACAGTGGTGAAATCCAATTTTTTTTACTACCAGTTCTGTGGGCGTGGCTTGGTGGGCATGGTGTGGCTTGTTGGGTGTGGCTTGTTGGGCGTGGCAGGGGAAGGATACTGCAAAGTCTCCATTCCCACCCCACTTCAGGGGAAGGATATTGCAAAATCCCCATTCCCTCCCCACTCCTGGGGGAAGGATATTGCAAAATCTCTATTCCCACCCCACTCTGGGGCCAGCCAGAGGTGGTATTTGCCAGTTCTCCAAACTACTCAAAATCTCTGCTACCAGTTCTCCGAACTACTCAAAATCTCCGCTACCAGTTTTCAAGAACCTGTCAGAACCTGCTGGATTTCACCCCTGCTTTAAAAGAAGATGATGATGATTGCTACCCTACCAAATGTTAATCTCCATTATATTTCTTAGTTGTTGGTTCCTTTATTGTTCATGGTTGATCCTAAAAGGCAAAAACCATCTACCATATCAGTATCTTTATTATCACTTCTAAGGCTGATTGCTATATGTGTTATCATTAGTTTGGTTGTCCTCATCAAGGAGAAATCTGCAACGTCTACAATACTTGTGTGATTGAGTGCAACATGTTTGTGTCTTGTGTGAAATTCTGATGTATTAGATTTCTCTTTCCCACCAGTAGGTGGAGATATCAGAAGTACCTCAGGGAACCTCAGAGAATATCTTGTCCCATGGCAGGTCACATTGTTTGGTGTCTTCAATTGAGGAAAGGAAACTGAGAAAAATCAGTACCAATTTTAGGAATTCAGTTAGTTATTCCAACTTTAAAAACACAAATAATATTCACTAATTGAAGACATTTGCTAAGGAAGTATTGTTAAATGTTATCTTACCTAGAGAGAGGATTGTTTCTTAATATATTGACTTCCGCATAACTTTGAAGCACTATTGTAAAATCTCTTTATTCATAGTTCTCATGTCTGGCAAACAAATAGTATTTTCCCCTGTCATATTTTTCTGTACATTACTGTCATAATTGCCTATGCTACTAAAAACACCAAAAGCAATATTGCAGAAGATAATTTATTAATTTTTTATGCAGATTAACTGGATAAATAATTACTTGCAAAATTGTGCAGAAGCTATATTAAATTGCTCAGTGGGTAAATTTGACACTGTTTGTATTTCTCTTCTCAAATTATTAAGCCTCCACTTATGAGTTTCTGCTTTGTAAAATGCTTAATATTTTTATGGTATGTCATTTTAACTTTGAATTATCAACTAGATTAATTGACAGGGGTAAACTTTATTTAAGGTGAACATACAATTGAGAAGGAGGGCAGGTGGGAGGGAGGCCTCAATGATGAATGTTCAAAAGCACATTCTTGCCCTTCATAATAATCAACAGTGAATTGCTTCTGAAATGCTAAGTCACTGTTTAACTAATTTCTATGCAAACCAGAAGTAGAAAGATTGTGATTTGTTTATGTCAGATGGCTTATGATGGATCACTGTCTTTGGTTTCATATCCAGACAGGGCAAAGAAAGAAGGACAATAGCAGAGAAAAAAGATAAGAAAAAGAAAATGGAATTTGAGCAAGATTTCTCAATGGTATAAAATAAAACTACCCTAACATGAATGTTATAAAATGAAACAATTCTTAGCTTTACCCCATACATTGGAAGGGCTCATATATAAGTCTCCTTCGTAGACATGTACTAAATTTTCACAGCATCTAAAATGAAATCAAAATGAGACTGAAACATTTGTTTAAATTCCTTGGTGCACAATACAAAATATCACATTTAAATCATAGAAACAAAGGAAATTTTGAACACCACATGAAGCTATCCTGTATGAGAGCAAGAGTTTCTAATTAGCATTGTTCATTTTGAGATGGAGTAGCTCATCAAAATGGTTTTGTTTCCTCAGATAAAATCACTTGGAAGGTTCATTGATCCAGAATGTAACAGCATGAGGACTTATGGGTTTATTTCATATTGCTGATTTGACACTTACTGTTTATCTTTGGCTACCGGGTTCATTTTCTATTGTGAAATGATAATGCCATTAGGCCTGGAAGTTTCATAGAACCACCGTTTTACAACTGTCTTTGCCAATCCAGTAAATATAATAGCAATAGCAATAGCACTTAGACTTATATACCGCTTCATAGTGCTTTACAGCCCTCTCTAAGCAGTTTACAGAGTCAGCATATTGCCCCCAACAATCTGGGTCCTCATTTTACCGACCTTGGAAGGATGGAAGGCTGAGTCAACCTTGAGCCTGGTGAGATTCGATCTGCCAAACTGCTGGCAGCCAGTGATCAGCAGAAGTAGCCTGCAGTACTGCACTCTAACCACTGCGCCACCGCGGCTCATAATAAGGTTGACATGCTCCAGGTCCCATAACTCCCATCAGTTCAACAATGTCATCTTGCAAGAACTCTTCTCTGTGTTTGTCTTCTCTGTGACAAACTCCTGCCCTTTTGAATAGCATTTCTCCTGAAGTCCACAGGGCTCCAGATTTGATGTTCTTCAGAAGAAGAAGAAAAAAAAACCTTTGAGGATTTGGTTTTTTCAATAAGCCCTGAAAAAGGTTCATTGGTAAACCCAATTGGTACATATATGTTATTTTGCATTGTTGTTTTCCCAGCGTGGGTGGTTTAGATTTTTCTTGCTATTGACTGTGTTTCATTCCATATTATTGAAACAATTGTAGTTATCAAATTATGTTTAAAATGACATAAAATAGAGGTCAGTAGCTCTACCTGTCTGAAATTTCTTTTATTAGGACATTTTACAGGACATTTTCTTGGAGTCAATATGTAAAATTCTTCTTTCAACTACTTGCCCAACTGCTTTTATTTAAAAATATTTCTCTCTCCACACCTGTAGGAGTTATTTGTCCCACATTTCTTGTTTGAAAGTGCTTGTAACAAACTCTGTGTATATATAACCAAATGAGGCATTCAGAGATGTGGGAGAAGGTTCAAATAAGCAAGTTACTACACAATATTCAAACTGAAGTTTTTGAGCCATTCACAAGGACAACCATCAGAGAATGAAATCCAATAGTCAAATGTCAAAATAAGACATAAGGGGGAAATACCCAGTAGTTTGAATGTTGAAGTGGCAGTTACTAGCAACTAAAGACTATGTCTTATATTATTATTATTATTTATTAAATTTGTATGCCGCCCAACTCCCAAGGGACTCTGGGCGGCTCACAACAATATAAAAAACCGTTAAAAAAACCATAATAAAAACAATTAAAAACAGTTAAAAACTCATGCATACCGTTTCATGGCCGGACCTCGCCAATTACAGAGGCGAGATCAACGGCCCCAAGCCTGCCGGTAGAGCCAGGTCTTCACCGCTTTCCGGAAGGCCAGCAGTGTGGGGGTGGTCCGGATCTCAGGGGGTAGCTGGTTCCAGAGGGCCGGAGCAGCCACAGAGAAGGCCCTCCCCCGTGGGCCCGCCAGCCGGCACTGTTTAGCTGACGGGACCTGGAGGAGCCCAACCCTGTGGGATCTTACC
>QLTV01004416.1:2400157-2428176 GCA_003457575.1 Thermophis baileyi | reverse complement strand
TTTTTTTCTTCAGGGGAGGCCGCCTGTAAGGCCGAAGCCATTTTCTTTGGATCTTTGGCCTGCCACACTTGATGCTAGTTTAAAATGTATGCTTTGCTATGGGAATGTGGGAGGGGCAGTTGCGGGAGGGATGTCTGCATGTAGCCACAACAAATTCCTTCTAGATCGTCAAGGTCATCCTTTGTCATGCACCTGCACGGAAGAAGGTGGAGTTTCAACCAAGCTACCAGAGGATGAAGCAATGAAGATTGGTTCATGTGATGCACTTGGGGGTGTGGGGACAAAGGCTTGAACTTTCAACTGGGTGGAGAAACCCCGAAGGCTTCAGATTCGGGATTTCTCCCAGCCGTGCTGACATGGCTCTGTTAATAAATTGGAACTTAGAGGAATGCTTTGCCTCAGACTCTGATTTAATTCCAGATGCTATTCAGAACCCAACCAAACAACCAAACACCCTCATACATACACAAACGCACACCCCCCCAGAATGAGATTAAACGGTAAGTTAAAACCGGATGATAAGTTTGTGTTGTAAATGCAACCCTAGATGACTTAAAGGGTAGTAAATGAATTGTCCACTAAACAACACCAACACCCTCATACATCCACAAACGCACCCCCCCAAGATAAGATTAAACTGTAAGTTAAAACCGGATGATAAGTTTGTGTTGTAAATGCAACCCTAGATGACTTAAAGGGTAGTCTGTAAGAAAATGAATTGTCCTGCAGTTCTCTATGCAAAGGATCCTCAAGCAAAGCCTGATTGAAGGCAATGTCGTGCTGACTAGGGAAACGGAGTTTATCCCTCTGGTGGAAAAAGGCCAGTCCTTCGTGCTGCCTCTCTTCAATCCAGAACAGCCCCTCCAGGCCCCTCCAGACCGAAGGCGTCAGGCACAGACCCCATTATATATGCTAATTTGAACAGTAATTACGGTAAAAAGTTGAAACACCTCAAATGCTTTGAAAACTATTTGCCTTTCCTACCATATTTTGAAATGTTTGAAGAGTTTGAAATTTTTCAAGGTACATGTTCAGAAATCATCTAGCTGTGTGATAGCAATAACAATAGCAAAATCTAAATAGCATTTAGATTTATATACCTCTGCACAGTGCTTCACAGCCCACTCTAAGCAATTAACAGAGTCAGCATATTGCCCCCAACTATCTGGGTCCTTACTTTACTGACTTCAGAAGGATGGAAAGCTGAGTCAAGCTTGAGATGGTCAGGATCAAACTCCAGGCTGTGGGCAGAGGCCTTCTGTCCTTCCAAGGTCGGTAAAATGACCCAGATTGTAGGGGTCAATATGCTGACATTTGTAAGCTGCTCAAAGAGTGCTGTAAAGCACTATGGAGCAGTATATAAGTCTAAGGGTTATTGCTACTACAAACAAAATACCAGAAGCATACCAAAATACCAGAAGTCACTCTTGGGGTATAATTCAAAATACCAGATACAGTATATCCTATAAAGTCCATATGGTTTAGATCCTAGATCTCTGAGCATGTATCTGATCTCACAAGTATCTGCTTATTTGTGTGTAGATGTGTGCGCGCGCGAGAGAGAGAGAGATGTCATGGAGGCAGCCCTATCAAACAACTTGTCTCTGAGACCAGGATGGTCCTTCCCTTCTAACTCTTGGAAACAAGGTAAAACAATTCTTTTCTAAGAGCATTTGGGGATATTATTATGAATAGTGGGCTAGTTTTATTTGTGTTGTTGTTGTTGTTATGTTTTTAAGATTGGTCCTTTTATGGGTTTAGATGTAAGTCACTCAGTCAATCTACATTATTAATTATGTAAATAATAAATATTTGAAAGACTAATGACTTGCTGGCACACACTGTCTTGTATGAGAAGTCATTTTTTAAATATTCCAGGTCGCTTGATTGTGTATAGCATTTTATTTCATCTTCAGCACTGCTTCTGAATACTCCAGGTGGTGTTTATAATAGTGATAATAATAATGAGACCAATAGCAACAACAATGACAATATGGGAAACATCTTTTCCATCCTAAATCCTGCTGCAATAACTAGCTGATAACAAATTGGGAATCGATGATTAAATAGCGCATAGCTTTCCATTATGCCAAACAATTGGGATATCTTTTCTATCTGGGCCTAAAGGTTGCATTGCTGGCTCAAGGCTTGAACTAATCAGACAAGACAGTACTTTATCAAATTTTCTCCTCTTTTTCTGGCTCCAGATCAACAATCCCCTTATTACAAATTTGAATTGTCTAATGTTGGCTTTGTCAGATACTACAACTGTTGGCAATATTTATATACCTGAATACTGTATAGAAGAACATCTGCTCTATTAAGATTCATGAGCAGAAGCAGTTACTTGAAATAATCCTGAGATTTCAGCATGTATTTATTGAACTACAGATTTGTAGTCAAACAAATAATTAAGAATGTATTCTTGAAAGCAACATTAAAAAGAAAGGGAAAAAAAGTATCTTTTACACTGTTTCTTGAAATTTGCATTAGCATGTTAGTTCCACAGAGTTAAAAATAGTCTATTATGCCGAAGCTTCTCTAAGCTAATGAAAAGTGTGACTGTTGTTAACCAAGCTAAATTGACATCTTCATGATGCCCTCCATACTGGTAGTTCTTGTTTAGCAATCACAATTGGAAATTAGCAATTCAGTCATTAAGCAAAGTGGTTCCTAAGTGAAACCATGATTGTGTTTATGATCTTACTTCAGTTCTTCTTTGCTTTACAGACTTGCAAAGGTCATAAATACAAGGACTGGTAGAAAAGTTACTTTCTTATCACCTTCATAATTGTGAACGGTCACTATGCAAACAATCACTAAGCAAGGACCACCTGTGTACAGTACTTTTGCCATGCAATTACCTTATTCTAAGGATTCTAAATGAAAGGGTCCCTCTTCTGTCTACATTAACCGATGGAATATCTACAGAAATATGGCAAGTGACAGAAGAAGAATATGTAATGATTCTAACTGTTAGATTGCGCGGGAAAGAAGAGGCGAGACGTAGGAACTGTTCAGCACCTTTATTACTGGCTAGCTGGATACAATATGGACTGGCGGCAGGCTGCAGGGAAGCCGCTTTTAAGGGCTTCCCTGTAGCTAGCCGACCACTGACAGCGATTTAATTTTCCTGCCGCTATTTTGGCCAATCAGCAGCGGCTATGCAAATTTACTACGTACAGCTGTACTGGCTTATTATCAGGGGATGTCTTATTTTGGGGGAAACAGGGTATAGTGCAATTGACTCCTTAACACTTAACTAAGATCCTGACAACTCTTCCACAGGATGGTGTATTTATCTTTTCTAGTTGTTGAATTTATTCCTGAATGATTACAATCCCATGATGGATTACAGGTATTTTTGTTCAAATAAAATTTGATGATGTAAACTGTCCAAATTGGTGATCTCATTTCTAGATTGGTATCCAAACTACTATCCAAGATGAAGTGTCACATTGTCATTTTAACTTAACCTATTGCATGTGAGGCTCATGGTGTTAAGCATCTTATGTTTTACAGCACAATGGATGCATGGATCCATCAAGGTTGGTGTCTCATAACCGAATCTCAGCGACCATGTAGACCTTCTCTAAGATGAAACATTTATTACTATAATAACAAACTAGTACTCTGTGAATTGTTGTAAGCTTGTCATATATCCCATATAATATTAAACAGGGAGTATTATTGTTTAGTTATTTATATGAACCAAAATGAATGACACCACTCAAATGCAAGAGGAACTATGATGAGGTTTAAAGACACTACAAAGTTTGAGGCTGCAAATGAATTAGTTAAAAACTGTTGAAGGAAGGAATATGCTTAGCAATCATATAGTTCTGATTGGCCCCTGGAGAAAAAGTGGGAAAGTCTGGAAAGAAATAATGGAATGGAGCATCTAGAATACTAAACAGCAGGATCCCCCACCATGGTATTTTGCTTCAGTTCTCATTGATCACTGTTGAAGAGGATACCCCAAACTTCAGATAATTAGAGGACTCTACATGTGGGCATTCTATTGATCATATAGTAGACATATTGTCAATGTGAATTATTAAACTTTCACGTACTGTAGAGGGGAGTTGGATAATGAGGATTTTTTTCTGCCCCCATACTAAGATGCTTGTTTTTATTCAGACTGCAAACCCAGAAACACTTTTTAATAAATCCAGTGGGGCTTGCCTTTGAATAGACATCAAATTTGATTGGAAGTGCAGCTGTTAGTTATTGATAGAAATATAAACCCTTAGGAGATAAGTCAAATATTTAATGTAGTCATTGACATTAAAACAGAAAAGAACATGAATTAAAATTAATAATCAATTAAAAATATACAAATTAAAATAATATTTCTGTGCAGTCAAAATATAGCTCCTAAAATTTGTCCATCTCAGTCGTTATTACGAAGGTAGAAGCAGCAAACACATAGTCAAAAAATGTCATAGATATTTATGTATTGTCATCATAGAATCCTGGGGAATATATAGAAGAAGGCCTAAACACACAGGTCAGAATGCAGCTTATAATTCCACCTGAAATATTTTAATAGCCTAGATCTTTTAGCCTCTGGGGATCAAATGACTTAATGTCTAGTTTATTTAAGGGCAACCCTTCATGAATTATTTGCTTGCATGGAGACTCACTAGTAAAATTTTGCCCTTAGCCAGAATGCGTTTCTTTTATATTCACTCATAACCATATTTTGGACTTAAAATTCAACAGCATAGCCACTTGCCTGTTATAATACTCTGGCTAGAAAAATGAATGAAGGTCCCAACTGAAGGATTTACACTGACTTGGAAGCAGAAAACCACATCAACTCCCCTTTGCAAGCAGAACCCCAGTCACACCTTTTCCTTTTTGACCAAGCAGAGGAAAAGGAGATCACTGAATTAGTGCATGCCTAAGCTTATATATCTCTTTATAAAGAAGAGAAGGCCTGAGGCTATAGTGAGGTGAGATGACTCCCCTCGTGTTTTTCCTTTATAATTCAGGTCTGAAGAACAGCCACAGCAACCATTTTAGAATTCTTCAGAACAATATGAGCTCCCTGGCCCTCTGGTGCTGTGAGAGTGGGCTTTTTTTAAAAAAAATAATAATAATATTAGCCTCAACTATATGAGGAAGAAAATATATGTAAATGAACTACAAGAAAATTGAAACTTGCCATTTTTGTACATGTTTTCTAAAGACATTTTAGTTCAGTCATAATGATCACCTCTTGCTTTTTATTCAGCTTTTATGATCTCTAACGTATTTACAAATATATTCCAAGATTGCTTTTAAACAAGCTGAATAAATACTAAATGCAACAATCCAAGCACATGAATATTGCTGGTGGATTAAAGATCAGCAGATTATATAGGTAGGATGACAATTTTATAAAGCACACTCACCAAAATTATAGTCCATAGATTAAAAAGCAAGAGTATAATTTTCATGGCTATATAAAACACAAGGCAAGCAAATCTTTGGAAACAATTTCATAATTTGCACACTACTGGTAAAAAGTCCCCAAAGAGCCATCAGCTGAATTTAAAAGTTAAAAGGCGCTTGGAGAGCCTCTTGGGAACATCTTCAGAATCATTTGGCCACCAGGCTGTCTTTTTTCTTTTCTTTTTGCTTCCCTAAAGAAATCAGTGGAGCAAAAGCCACATCACCTTTGTTGTGGCCCCCAAAGCCTCAGAAATGGTAGGTCTCAAACATGGAGAACTTTCTTTGGGATTGAGAGTTAGAGAGCTCCAAGAAGCAAAATGGGTATCTTAAACTTTGCAGTTGCTTAAAGTTCCTATTCACCCCTTAATCCTATGGAACCCCTCATCACCAGATTTTATTAGGTGGCATAACTATTTCATAGAATAATCTGGCACAGTGATTCACAACAATACAAAGAGAAAGGCAGACACAATCTAAGTGTGTTTATAGCTTTGCCATCATTTATCCTTAAAATAGTTAATGTTTAAGCCAGTGGTTTTCAACCTTCCTAATGCCACGACCCCCCCGTGACCCCCACCCCGCCGCCGCGACCCCTGCCCCGCTCCCTCCCCGTGCGCGATGAGGTGACAAAGGGGGCGTGGCACCATGGGTGAAATGCTCCCGGTTCGGGCTTGCCCCTCTGCGCATGCGCAAAGCGTTCTGCGCATGCGCAGAGGGTAAAAGAACCCAAATGGCGGCATCCGGGCGGGTGGGCAAAGTCTCCCGCTTCCGTCGCTACCGGCTGTCTGGCGACCCGCAGGCATGGCCACACCGGGAGCATTTCACCCCTGCTGACAGTGGCACCAAGATGGCGGGCTAGCACATGCGGTGACCCCTGTGAAAAGGTCATTCGACCCCCAAAGGGGTCACGACCCACAGGTTGAGAACCGCTGGTTTAAGCCAATGTCTATAAGTGCTAACCTGACACTCATTCACTCATTTTGGAAGATTAAGCCTGCCCAATTTTAATCCACAAGTGCATAGTGGTCTGGTTAGGCCTGAACCTATCACACACTCAATCTGAACACACCAGCCTTGCCCATAGATTTCTTTGTATATAGATATTATTTTCTGTAATAGCCCAGAAGCAGTACAGATTTTGCAGAGAGTTTTAAAGGGCCACAAAGCACTTTGAAGAAACCTGAGTAGATTAGATGCTTCGATCTAGGTCCTCACTTTGATTCATGAACCTGCTTCAATGGGATAATTTTATCAAAAGGTATCAATTCCTCAAAGCTTTTCCCAGCAGATACCATAAATCACAAACACAGTAAATAAAAGTGTATTGTGATTTTGAAAGTGATAAAAGATATAGGGCCAAATGTGTAGGTTCTTATCAATCTTATTTGCACCTATTCATTAGATATTATTTCCAAGCAACAGAATGCTGGGTAGAAATTATGCAAAGATACTTGGGATTCTGTCCATCCATCAGCAGAATGGAACAGCACAATATTGGGGTGTTGGGAGAACCAGACAAAAGATTGGTTAAGTACAAATGGGGTGGATTTGCTCAGGGATTGCAGGGGAAAAAAGTCTGAAGTATCCCTTAAAAAGAGGCAGATGTGCAACTGCTCACAAGGTTGTCGATTGCTCCATTCTAAGCCTTCTTCTGCTTCGCTCCAAGTCAAGTGACCCAAAGAGAAACTTCTATTAAGCAGTAGGAATTGATTTCACAAGCTTTACTCTACATACCTTCCTTATCTCATTTTATTTCTGGTATTTGGGAAATGGAGGACCTACCTACCTGTTTTGAAATGCAATACATGCTTTCTCCAGAACTGCCATTTAACAAGGCCAGTGTCCCAAATCTTGTGTCATTTCGAAGCATTGTGCATTAATGACTGCTAGTGGAAGTAACTCCAAAATGTCCTAGAAAGACTAGGGTAGGGAACTACAAGAGCTGCTGCCAGATGAAGGAGACAGGAAGCAAACCAAAGTATGTTAATAGGGCATACTGAAATGAAGAATATTGATGCCTTCAAGAAGTAATTTTCTGTAGCTTTTTTGTTATCCTAGTTCACTCAAGATGAATAAGGTCACCTGTTCTTTCTTTGGAAAATTGCCTATGGGGAAGTCCTAAATTAATGCTGAATGTATAGTTATCCCAGCTCCATTGTCAGACTTCATGCAGACACAGCTTGATTCACAACTCTTTAGATACTTAACCCTTACCCACCCACCTCTCACCATTCTCAGTAACTTGCTAATCATAATATTCAGCACAGTTAGATAAACGCTTTATTGGAAACTAGAAATCATATCTATGCAGAAAATCAGCTACTGCAGAATAAAGCAGTCCATCTTGTTTGCATGTTTGACAACTCTAAGCAGTTTATAAATGCAATAGCTACTACATCTAGTGATAATAATAATAATATACAATAAATGAATTACAATATATAATTACAGTTAAAATTTACAATTAAAATAACATTCCTGGCACTTGGAATGCTGCAGCACTCAGGTCCCAAAGGCCTTCCAGAACAGTAATTTTTTACAAGCTCCTAGAAGACCATGAAAATTACAGAGAGTTGCTTCAGGGTACAATTGTTCCAGAGGAGAATAACTCCCACATACAAAGTCCATTTTCAGGTTCCCTCCACTTTTGTGTTCCTACATATTGGACAGATAGAATCCACTTATACTTATATGGGAAGATATCCATGTCTTGAATTATATAATCCTTTGATATTGAAAACCAGCATCATGGATTTCACTTGCAAACATATCTGCAGCCAGTGCAGTTCTCAACAAAGTGCAGATAAGAGTAACAAAGATGATTGGGGGCCTGGAGGCTAAAATATACGAAGAATGGTTGCAGGCATTGGGTATGGCTAGTCTAGTGACCAGGGGTGACATGATAGCATTGTTGCAATATTTGAGGGACTGCCACAAAGAAGTGGGGATCAACCTGTTTTCCAAAGCACCTGAAGGCAAGACAAGAAACAATGGATGAAAACTAATCAAGGAGAAATTCAACCTAGAACTAAGGAGAGATTTCCTGACAGTCAGAATAATCAGTCAGTGGAACAGCTTGCCCTCAGAAGTTGTGGGTGTCCCATTACTTTTAAGAAGAGAGTGGACAGCCACTTGTCAGAAATGGTACAGGGTCTCCTGCTTGAACAGGAGGTTGGACTAGAAGACCTCCAAGGTCCCTTCCAACTCTGTTGTTCTGTTCTGTTCAATGGTGTTACATGGCAGTAATAAGAAATGCAGTAGGTGCATTTTGCAGCTACTGAAATTTCCAGGTGCTCTTCAGAGGCAGTCCCAACTAAAGTGATTTATGGTAATAAAAAAATGACAAGGGCATAAGTTACAAACATCAGTGTATCCTCTTCTTTAAGCATCAGTTGCTTAAAATTTTAAATGCTATCCTAGCAAGGGCTTCCACTTGTTAGCAGGATCCCCTGGTGTCCATGAAGAACCACACTGTCAAGTTAAAGAAGGTAAAATCACAGAATAAATGGACTTCTGGATAAGGAACCATTTTCTCTTGCTTGGATTGCGTTTAAGTTTACTCTTCCCATCCAGACCCTTTTAGTTTCCAAACTCTGGATCAGATCTTCCCCTGCATTTCCCATTTGGCATGGGATGAAGATTATATTATTGGTATCGTATTGATGTTACCTCACCTTAATTAGTGGGGTACTTTGTCTCTCAATGCTTTTATATTAAACAGGATAGATGTGAGGAATCAGACATGAGGCAACCCATAATGGAGGGTCCACCTCTCCCCTCCATGACAACTGACTAGATGTGGAAGCATTTGCATAGTCTTTACATAATAGTCATGTTTGGTCTTAGGCTCTTTGTTATATGCCTTGATAGTCTCAGATCTCATGTTCTCAAAGGTGGAAATGTTCCATTCATTCCAAAAGGTGGTGGGTAAACTGCTAGAATATCTTCGCCAAGTAAACTGGGTGACCTAATTTCACCCATTTCAACTGTTTCCAACCCCCCCCCAAAGTCCTATAAATGACTGAAAGTCTTGTTTTTCACTATGGGAAAGGCACAGAGCCAAAAAAAACAGCAATGGGGTTAACAAAAAGACTATCTAGCTCTACCTTGGATATTTGCCAAGATAACAGTGAACACCCAGTATTGCTGTCAGGTTTATTGAAGGTACTGAGCCTTTCTACCACATCAATGTGATCAGCCCCTGAGAGGACACAGGAAGTACATAAGACAATATTATTAGTTTGTTGCCATTCTTTTCAGAAACATACAAATACTTACATAAATTACCTGCAATAACATTATGGACAGCCACTGATCTATTGAACTCAAATTGGAAACCATTGCATTAGATTACATTAAGTTTCAAACCATAATATAATATGTGTACATTTAGGTGTCATGCCAAAGAGGGGATTCCAGATGTTCGATCCACAACAAAGAAAGCAATAGCGAAAGCACTTAGATTTATATAGCGCTTCATAGTGCTTTACAGCACTCTCTAAGCAGTTTACAGTGTCAGAATATTGCCCCCAACAATCAGGGTCCTCATTTTACTGGCCTCGGAAGGATGAAAGGCTGAGTCAACCTTGAGCCAGTCAGGAGTGAACTCCCATAGGCTGTGGGTGGAGTTACCCTGCAGTGCTGAATTTTAACCACTATACACTAAGCAGCAGATCTCAGAACCCCAACAGGATAAAACTTAATTTGGGAAATGTCTCTGCTTCCTCTCCCATTCCCTAATTTTTTGCATAATGTCTAAGCAATTTATGTGTTGTGAAGAACTCAAAAGTTTCATTGCTCTTTTCAGTTATTTGATTAGTAACTAACTGCATTTTAAACATGATAAATTAGTATTCACCAAAAAAGAAAATAGCAATAAGCTACTTCAAAAATATAATAATCAAGAGTTATGCTCAAATATCCAGTTCTTCTAGTAAAGCTGTTATCCTATAAACTGCTATATTGCAATTTGTGTAATCCACAATTTCCTAAGCTATTTTGTAAGAGCAAAGTAACATTCAGAGAACTGTTTGTCCATGAGGAAATTGACTTTTCCTATTGCAAATGCCCATAGGATTTGCCATAAGAGATCAGACAAATTATTCATCAAGTCTAGCATTGTCTAGCTTCATCAATACCTTAGAAGAGGCAACTTTCCCCAAAGGCAAGTTCTTAATGTTAAGGATGCAAAGATAAATTATTTCCTTAACCAATCTAGCAGATCATGCTAGATTTTTGATGCATGAGATTTCTTCACCTTGCTCTAAGCACTTATCTCTACATAAATATTAATTAGTTATATAAATAAATATTGCATAAATATTAAAAGGTTCCCTCTGTCATCTAGCAAGGAGTCAGTGCATTCTCAACTATCTATACTAGAATCTATCAGAATGTATGTATTTAAGAAAACACTAGCTGAGTGGACATGTTACTATATGTCAAAATTTATTTAATCTATAAAGCTGATTTAGTACTTTGAGCTCAGCCACAAATGCACTGTGGCATAAGGGTTTTGTGTCCAGGCTGACTGCTGCTAAGCTGTGCTAAGTGAGTCCAGAGAAGAAGAAAAAAAGCTATAGCTTCAAAATATAATTGTGCTATCAGAAAGACAGATGTGCTGCCTTGGCTGCTAGCCAGGTCTGTGTGGGGCAGATGGAGAAGCATTCTGGTTGACCAAACCTTGTATGTAGGTGTTGGGGTTCTAAAACTCTGGGAGAAAATGAAGCCATCTCCACAGTTATTTGGGGAAATGCTGGTGAGGGAGGGAGGGAGAGAGGGAAGGAGGGAGGCAGGGAGAGGTTGCCACATTTGAGCCTATGTTGATCTGAGGCACTGAGGTAAAATTGCAATAGCAATGGCAATAACATTTAGGCCTCTATACCACCCCATAGGGGGCTGCGGTGGCTCACGTGGTAAAGACGCTGGGCCTGCGCACCGCTGAGGTCGGCGGCTCGATTCTCGTGAGCGAATAAACCACGTAGGGACAAGAAAGGAGCCTCCCCCAATTACCTACTGGCATTCAGGCATCCCGTGGGTAAAGATAACACCACCCAAAAAATCTCCTTTCACAGAGGCAGCCAACCACCTCGGTGATCCCTGGCTAACACGTGCCATACACTAAAAAAAACCCAACCCCACCCCATAGCACTTTACAGCACTCTCTGGGTGGTTTACAATGTATTTTATTTATTTATTTATTTATTTATTTTTATTTATTTTATTTGTCAAGCGTATATATGATTACAGACAAAGTATAAACAAAGTATAAGCATGGTTATGAGTACATGATATTTTACGAATACATGGGTACATTAGGACAGGGACGGTAGGCACGATGGTGCGCTTATGCACGCCCCTTACAGACCTCTTAGGAATGGGGTGAGGTCAACAGTACACAGTCTAAGATTAAAGTTTTTGGGGTTTGGGGAAGCATTATTTGCACATTGCCCCCAACAATCTGGGTTTTCATTTTATCGACCTCGGAAAGATGGAAAGCTGAGTCAACCTTGACCCCTATTAGGATCAAACTCCAGGCTGTGGGAAGAGTTTGCCTGCAATACTGCACTTTAACCACTGCACCACTGCTTTGGAGTAACTATGTGGGATATCATTGTGCTGGGCCATTGGGATGGGTACTTTATCTTTTCTGGCCCAAGAGGGAAAGGAGGGGTGAAAATGTTGGCTGCAGGCTTCGCTAGAAGAGAAACAACAAAAGAAAGACATACTTTATCCAAAACCTAGAAGAATGCCTGGAGATCTTGGGGAAGCCCTAGAGTGGGAAGATCTGGACAGAAGATCCAGAGGGAGGTCTTACATCACATCAAGGTGAAGTCTGAAAAAGCACAAAGTAAGTACTCACCAAAGTAAATCAGCTAATAGTTTTATCCCTCTCTCTAAGCCAAAGAGTAGGGAAGAGAGGGGGGGGGCAGTAGCTAAACAATAGAGTTGGATGGATGGTTGCTAACAAATAATTCTGGCAGAGAGAAAGTTAGACCCTGTCAATAGATAGGAGGAAAGGAAAGATTTTCTACTAGGAAGTTTGGACACATGCTATAAATAGTTTTTTTTTTGTTTTTCCCTAACTCCTACAAATATTCTTGTACATAATAAAAAAAAAAGTTTTTACAGTCTCTATCTCTGCAAAGAGACAGAATTATTGTTCACTTAGTCACTTTGTCTCCCAGTTGTATAAATACCATCATTTATGCAGCGACAAACAAGCCACAAATCAAATGCTGGTTTACTGCAATCTGCAAAACCAACACTGGAAGAACGGTAGCTTGTTTAGAAAAATATATATACTGTATATAGCCAGTCAGACTGCAACACTTGGCTTATTTGAGCTATACCAGGCTTTTATCAGTGGGTGTCAGGCAGCAGCAGCTCCCATGTCTCTTCACTACCGATGTCAGTATTGTGCAACTTTTTCTGGACCAAAGGACACACTCCAAAACACAATGTGTAGATCAAAATCAACAGCCATGTTTGAACAGTTTGCTTACTTTTAAATAAAACTAAATACAGTGAATATTGTGGCTCTTTGATCATATAATTTTCTGATCTTAGCTTATTAAAAGGTAAAATTTGGTGACAACATACCACTCTAGACTATCAGTGTGCAATTTTGTGCAATTTTGATTTAGGCAAATGATATAAATAGTGCACTATTAAAAAATAAAGGATTGTCCCTGTTAAAAAAGAGAGACCAATGTAATCTTGCGGTCTGTAAAAAGCAGACAATTTATCACTGGTAATCATAGCATTTTGAAGGATAATTGGTGTCTTGAGCAAAAGCATTAACCTTTCATCTCTGAGAAACTGCCAAATAGTTTAAATAGGTGACAAGGATTGATCAGAGCAAGCATTCTACCTCCACTTACATTGTGACTTTCTGGTTGTATTATTGCATCATTTTTTATCCATTCTTCATTATTAAGAAGGATCCCTAAATACAGTGAGGAGAACCCCCCTAAGGACAGCTTTATCACAATACAATCTTACTCATTCCTCTTTTCTTTTCCAATGTAGGTTTGTTCCATGTAATTTCCTCAATAGCTCTCGGGGCTGGGGGGGGGATGTTTGCATGAAAATGTGTACACACAAGGGGAGTAAGAGAGGACAAATAATAAAATATGCATTCCCGTCATACAAAATGCTGCAACCTAAGAGATTTGCATCAAACAATTGGAACATGATGGTAGCATTTGCATGATGCTGTGTGCATGTCATTTGGCACTTGTGTAATGCTATGAATGCCATAAAATACTCTGAGTTTGATCTTACAATTTCCTCTAATATAACTGACTTTTGTACATTTTCTCTCTATGCAATTTTGCATGAATTTCTCTTTATTAATAAATGGTTTTTTAATGTATTTTTGTAAAGAGAATAACAAAATCCAGACAATACAAATATTGAAAACTAATTACATCCCTGTTTTCAAACAGGTTCAGAAACAGCAAAATAAATATTTTCTACATGTAAATGCAAACTAATACCTATTCATATCATGATCATTATAAGATAGTTTGCCTCTCAGCTCCAAAACTAGGTTTCCTGACCTTTTCTGGAACTGACATAAGATATGAGGGGGGGGGAATCACCCTTCCATATATACTCTGTTGCCATTTAATCCACCTTTACTTATGTACAGGATCACAATTGCACCACCATAGTAAGTCAGATGGATTAATCAATTTAATATTAAATCTAAGTAACACACAAACACATATTTCCATCCCTCTACTTGCAGCTTAGTGGTACTTGGGAAATTGTTTATAGTAGCCTAGAGACCATCAAAGCAACTAATTTCCAATCCACTCTCTATAAACAATAGCCTCACCCTCCCACAGTGGTTAGTGAAAGGAGCAAGATCCAATAGAAGTGTGCAATCTATTATTTATTACCTTAGATTGATAGGTATTTATTATTTAGTTTGGTAGCTCTCTCCAACACAGGCATCAGCTTCTTGCCCCATACAGAGGGACTGCTGCTTTAGAAGTAAATAATTCTACCTATTTAATATTTTATCCCATAGCTGAGAGATATCCGTGAAGCCTGTTCACTATCTTCCTAATCCTAGAATGGATGGTTATACAAGGATAATGTTTATATATCAGAATAATTGCCATTATGGACTCTCTTCCATCTTGAGATAATTAAATTTAAAGATCATCCAGATTCCCTAAAATACGTGTTCCTTAGCTAATGACAATCTTTTATGTAGATTTCCGGTCTGAATATTGTGTGGGGATCATAGAAATTGTACCCTAACATATCTAGAGTGGCAGGAGAAAGAATTCTGTGATAAATCCATTCTTCTGCCTCATAAAAACCACACTGACCAAAATCTGAGATGGCAGAATGAAAGAGAGTTGCTGAATTTTAGAAAACGCAGAGTTATAGTACTCAGAGAAAAAATCAGGAGCTGAGATTCCAGATACCCATCAGAGTCAAGAAGATCTTATTATGAGAACAGAACCTTCTATAGTTCTTTCTTTCTATAGTCTAAACCAGTCTTTATCAACATCAGCAACTTTAAGATGTGTGGAATTTAACTCCAAGAATTTCCCCAGCCAGCATTCACACATCTTAATGTTGCCAAGGTTGAAGAAACACTGGTCTAAACTGTCTTCATCCTTATATGACCATCTTGTTAGTGGAGCTAAAATTATAAGGAGTAAGGGTTTTCACAAAATCCACCGACCTCATCCTTTGCTCCTTCCTCTACTTTTAGTTAAATTTAATTTGTATTATATATAGATATATATATATGTGTGTGTGTGTGTGGAAAAGGGGTATGAATATTCTTCAGATGCAGCCTTCTTATAACAGGTTAAACCGATGGCTTCAAGTTATTCAATTTGGTTGGGTAAGCTGATGATCAATCAAGACAGGAACCAGAGCCTTGGAGGAGCAATAAGATTATTTAATATATTGGCCTTTGTGAGCAGAAAGGAAGCATCATTTGGATTGCAGTTTAGGCAGCACAATTTCTTGGTATGATGCTGTGAGGTCTGTCACAGAATAACTGATTCAGATGAATAACTGTCCCAAAAGTGCTTTTGAGGAGGAGGAGGAGGAGGAGGAGGAGGAGGAGGAGGAGGAGGAGGAAGATGCTGCTTCTGGATGAGATGCAGAAACATCTTGAAGAAAAATCAGAAAGTCCAGTTGCCTCTTCTGGATAGAATAAAAAAGTAGAGGAGGTACACACCGTCCCTGTCCTACTGTCCTATTGTCTTCATCTATCTGTATTCACTTTGATTATGTTTATGATTATACCTATACCTGCTATCTTGTACATGTTTGACAAATAAATAAATAAAATAAAAAATAAATAAATAAACAACATGTGCAGAGATGTTCTCTGTTAAGCTCAGTGGGTTACATATTACAAAGGTCTGTTCTTTAATAGTATGATCAATGATCAGTATCCAGGTCAAATCTGGCCTATATCTCAATTTTAACTCTCACAAACCTGCTTACCAAATTGTAATGTATTTCATTATTTTACTGCAAGTGAACTATCTTATGAGAAATTGCTTTGCTTATTTTAGAAGTCTGTTTCAATTGGCCCATTAGTACCTATTTCTTTGCAGTATGACTGACTAGGAATTGAATTTGACAATTGCTCCATCATGTCTTAAATTGCTTTCCTTCAGTTCATGGGATGGCAGGAAAGTTTGCTGGCATACTTTTCACCACCTTCATTGCTGAACCCTATTTTGTCTCAATTATGAGGTCAAGAAGTGATCCTAGTTTTAAGGTGGGGGAAGTTAAGAGAGGTGATTGATGTATTCCCTTGGTTTAATTTCCCACTAAATGTTGCAAGCCAGTAGAGAAAACCTACCAATTGCTTTTCTTAAGGTAGACTTAGATGGGGCCAAGCAGCTGGTGAGTTATGACAGTTGGCTAGAATTGTAGGTTTAGCCATTGTCAAGACTTGCTCTGGTATTGCACTTAATCGGCTGATAATATGGACGTATTATAGGGTGCAGAAGCAGCAAATGGGATCAAGCAACTCAATGCACCTCCCCCAACCCCCGCAGGGTCCATATGGTGGTATGACTGTACTTATAAATATTTCAAATGTCAATGCACAAGGCTACGATCAGAGCAAGCTGTTTATTTTACTAAGAATAATCACTAGCAAAATATTTGTTATTCTGGAGCAACACTTACAAATCTGTTTTGCCCCTATGTTTCCTTCTCCAGCCAGTATACTCCAGTAGTGCTTTTAAAATCACAAATGAAGTAAACAAATAGTAGGTTAAAATGGATTTTGTGCATCTTCTATGCAGAGAAGGTGGAGCTTATTCCTATGGTTATTTCACGAATACATTTGATTGCAACATGGGCAATCGCTGACAGTATAGAAGTAGCTCATACTGTGGAGCACAAGGACTAAGAACTCTCAGCATGGATAATGGAGAATATGGCAAGAACTTTGAAAGGAGTCCCTGCTTTAAATCTGTGCAAGACAGAAGGACCTGATGCTGCAGTGTGAAAGCCAGAAGAATGGCCTGATGGCAGATGATTCTTTTCTCCTTTTGAAGCTGAGCATGTCTGGCTCGGAGCATCACTTGGTTGGGAAGGCCGTCTGTGAACCATATGTAAGCCATTCTGAGCTCTTCGGAAGGGGAATGGTTTACAAATGCAATACATAAATAATTCTCCAAAGCTCTTTTGCCAAAACCCAGAAGAGGAACTAAACAGTTCTTTGTATAACAACCCAGAAGGGGCTAAGAAGGATCAGCTTTAAGCTGCCCCAAATGGTCTTGCTGTTCTATCTCTGATAATGGGCTTAGTTCCCTCTTTTCCTGAGACTGTGCTATTATAAAAAGGTTAAACAACTCCAGCCTGATTTACATAATTTAATCCTCCTTCCTGCTCTCGCGCTCTCCCCCCCCCAACCTTCAGGTCTGGGAATGAAAAATAGAAGGATGCTTTCTGGAGACAGATCAGAAGATGCAGGGCATTGCAATATAGTCATTAATCAACTCACCTCCCCCTCACTTGAGCAGCTTTGGACGACCTCTAAACTATTGACACCTCTTTCAAAATGTCCATCTCTTAATGAAAGACCATGCCAATTTTGCTGCTCTGGACACAACTGCTCCATTTTTAATATCCATTGGTAAAATAATCCTGATCAAGAAATTCTATGCAAACTTAAAACATGACCCTTTCTGCCTCTTGTGTATTTTCCTGTCTCATTAGAACTGAGTGTAAAGGATGAAAATATGTGTCATTGGTTGTTTTTGTTATTAGAAGGATGTTTGTCTTCAGCAAAGCCGTGAACATGGGGGTTGCAATCCAAAGTGGGGGGGGGGAACTATCCACCAATGTTTTGTTATATGGAGTCTTTCTCATCCTTCTAGAAACACAGTAAATAGAATAACCAGAGCTTAACATTATCCTACCTAGGACTAGTAAAACATTTTTTTTCTCATGCTGGAAGAAATTATCTTGATCAAAGTGGCTTCAGAATGTTCACAGGGCTGAAACTGCCTTGGTCAGCAGGATGGATGATTTTGCAGAGGGACAGAGTGTGATTGTGTTAGTTCTTCTCAAGAGTGGCTTTCAATACCATCAACCATGATGTCCTTCTGGATCACCCGAGAGCTCTAAGGACAGAAGAACCTACTTTCCAGTAATTCCATTCCCACTGTATCTATCAGATAGTCTTTATATGGTGTCACAAGGAGATAGTTTCCTCTCAAAATGGATCTCATAATATTAAATCTCATAAAATATCCCTTAAAGGTTCCATTGTGCTTTCCAATACCTACGTACATGAAATCAACAGACATGATCATAAAATAGACCAGCTGGACTTCACCTATGATAGTTCTAATTGCTAGAAAATGCAAAAACTTCAATATTTTACAGTACTTAGTTTTCCTTGCTGAAAGGAGTATGCTGGGAGATGACATTTTTAAAAAGTCAAAGATACTGAGTACCAGTAAAGGTAATCTTCCTTTAGCTCATGGTGTCAAACTTGATTGTGTCATGTGATGTATCGTGATGTTTTTTGCCTTTGCGGAGCTGGGGTGGGCATAGCCTGTGTGTGATGCATCCAGGCCATGGGCCGCCAGTTTGACAGGCCTGCTTTAGCTAATTAGGGTAAGCAACACCATCACTAAGTGAACTGGTCACTTAGAGAATCATCATAATCGTATTGACTGACAACAGCAGTTCTAGGAGTCTGGTTGTGATAGTTAAGCAAGATATCATATGACCCTATTTTGCAATTTCCTGTTGACATCTCCATTGACTTTTCTTGTTGGAAGCCAGCTGGGAAAGTCACAAATGGTGATCACATGACCATGGGATATGGTGACCATTGTAAATGGACAATGGTTGCCAAGTACCCAAATTGTGATCATGTGACTACAGGGACATTGCAATGGTCATAAGTACAAGGAATAGTAAAAAAAGTTACTTTTGTCAGTGATAAATCATAGATACCAATAGAAGAAGGTAGTAGAAAAGATGAGAAGATGAAAAGGATGAGAAGGATAATATCA
This sequence comes from Thermophis baileyi, assembly GCA_003457575.1. Lineage (NCBI taxonomy): Eukaryota > Metazoa > Chordata > Lepidosauria > Squamata > Dipsadidae > Thermophis > Thermophis baileyi. The sequence goes on along the minus strand of QLTV01004416.1, from coordinate 2,409,205 downwards.
ATACAGCCCTACTACATGAGTAAATATATTTAGGCCTAAGACAGTGCTGTGGGAATTAGGTGTTCAGCAGAGTGATGGCATGGGGGGAAAAACTATCTTTGTGACTAATTGTTTTGGCATGCAATGCCCTATAGCAGCATCCAGAGGGGAGAAGTGGAAACAGATTATGTCCAGGATGTGAGGGCCCTCTTTCTGGTTCATGCAGTATACAGATTCTCAGTAAATGTATAATAATGAATCAATAAGTTAAGTTAATATATGTACATATACACAAGTATTATTCCGTCAACTGTAGTAATAAGTAGAGAAAACTCAAACAATGCCTATAAATATAGAAACACAACATATCTGGGAATCATAAACATTCAATGATAGTCTAAGATGCTGCAGGGTACTCCATGAGGACAGAAAAATAACTAAAATTAACCAATCAGGTTTTTTTTTAACCTGTTTTCTTGTTGAACATTCAAAAGGTAACTCCTGAAATGATGGATAGTTGAATTTGAGAAGATAATCTTATATATGGATCACACCCTTCCAAAAACTCCATCTCCTTTGAATAGATGTAGACTTCTCAGTGAAGAATTAAGGACCATAGAAAACTAAACGATACATTCTACCTGTTTCTTCTGACCTACTGTAATCACTGAAAATGCAAGTAGAGTATCTGAGAAAGTATTATTACATTATATTAAGCCATGAGTTGTACAACTACAGTTGTGGAATAAACAATAAACCTTTGATGGGTTTCACATACTAAACTATAGACTATGGCTTATAAACTAAGAGGCTGGCTTCACATGATACTTTAAATCAAATAAAGTGCATTATACTTTATCGGAATAATGTGCCTATATAGACATTGTCAAGCTACAGATTTCAAAGTTTCCCAATATTAAAAAAGACAGAACTGAGTATTTGATTCTCACAGCAATATAACATAGAGTTCCCTGCATGGTAATTGCAGGGGATTGTCATTCTAATAATCTATTATGGCTAAGTTTGCTCTGTTAATAAGGGGATAGATGGGAGAGAAAGAGAGACCTAGAGGGTATGATTGACAACATGAGAAAATCAGTTGGCTTACTACTACTTCCATTTCAAGTGAGTCATTCCCACCAGCAGCTGGCTTCATTGTTTGAAGATGCAAATGTCACCCAATCACCACAGAATCAACAAAACTTTGAATCTGGGCCTAAAACTCTTTCTGACTTCTGGCATTCCTTGCCTAATTAGAAAATAAAACATCAATTCAAACAGATCCTTCACATAATTAATCTGCAATTGTTTTAATGAACATACTCCTGTTAGCATAACACACATGCCCCCCCCTTGTCAACTTATCACTTGTCCTCCACTCTTGTGTGTGCATATGGTATGCAGGTGGTGTGACAAATGCACATTGAAGTATTGAAAGTGAACTGATAGATATCAGAAAGATAATTTGAAAGGGGAAGAAAGAATAAAGTATGTGGGAAGAATTATTTATATTTGTGGAAATTGAAAAAGCAAACTTTGATGGTGCTTTTATTACTAGTCTTTGGTTAGAGTAAATTGATATTAGTATGATCATTAGACAGTCCAAACAAAATTGTGAAATTTACTCTCTACAACTCTCGTTTCTGTGCTCCCCAGTTTAAAATTGCTAGGAGGTTTCAGCTTCCAACAGCTGCAGATACACAAAACACATGAAAGAAAGCAGGATTAGATCAAGATCTTTCACTGTTTGAAGTAAATAGATAGCTAGATAGATTTTATATGTGTGTGTATGTACACACACACACACACACACACACACACACACACATTTAATAATTTTGGTTTTGGAGGAAGAATACTCTTTTGTTGCAGAAGAACAAACTTGATTTGCTAATACAGCATGGAACAAAATACTTAATAAACTAGTTAATAGTTAATACTTTAACATCAGATGTACTGAAGGAAGGATCCAGAAGTTAATTTTAAGAATGTCTGTTATTATACACAAGACTGTGTTTAAAAGATGTTATGGAAGAAAAACAAGTTTTACCTGATAAGACTGATCTGAAAGTGGATTTAAAAATGACAGGGTACAAGAATGATATGGAAAAAGAAGCTACACTGGATATACAAATGAAATCAGTTGATGTCTTAATAATTAAAACTGTTATACAAATAACAAACCAAAAAATATAGGATAACTTTCCTATAGATAAAGTTAAAGTTTTGAAGGATTTTGTGAGGAGGGACAAAGAAAAAAATGAAAAGCAATGAAGTTCTAGGACATTATTTGAAGGGATTATAGATCAATATTGTTAGACGTGAAGGGAAGAATATAAAGTTGGTTTATTTGATCAAGGTTAAAATAGATATGTTGTTATCTCTAGTAACACTTAATGGATTTGCTGATACTAGGACTAAATGATGAGGTTTTAAAGATTTGTTCATAGAGAAGAGATGAGATGTGGGAGGAAGAGATCACTTGTATTTTAAAAGGTGATAAGTTACTAAAATTGTTTATGCTTGTTATGATGAAGGAAATTGTTTCTTTTCTTATTTTTTTCCTCTCTTTTCTACTTTTTGGCATTATTTTTCATTTATTCATTTATCTTTTTAGTTTGTATTAGTTCAAATCTTTTTAATTATAATGTTTAATACAATTATTATATATAAAAGACTTTGTCTCCTTGCTTCAGATACTGCTGCCCACTTTTTTCTGATATTCTTCACTATGAGTAGATAGAAACTATAAATATTCACACTAATTTTACAATAAAATTAAATATTTTGGGGAATGATAGGGATTTTGCTATGTACAGATTTTAAGATGTATGTGTGGGTTTTGTGATTTCAATTTCCCCTCTAAACATTACTTTAAAGTACCCAAATTCTGAATTAATCTGGCAGTTTTTAATTCTGGAGTTAGAATAGCTTCCTTTAGTACACCTGCATCAGCCCAGTTTCAGAAATCAGGGCTGAGCACATGAAAAACAGCTTTGTTTTCCAGAAATAGGGAAAAGCTGAGTTGTTAAGAATAGTCATAAAGATTGTAAAGTTTGCATCTGGCATCTACTACTCTTTTTAGTAGGACAAGTATTACAACCAGTAACCTCTGCTTGAGAAGAAAAGGTGTCAATCTGCAGCAATCCTGACACTGACCATTAGTGTGCTGAATATGGTATTCCTGGAGCTATCAGAAGCAAGAGAATTTGTAACCTGATCTCTGCTCAGAATTTTGGATAGTTGACTATAGTGGATTAGATGGATTATGATTTGAACTGGGTTATTAATCGTGTTGAGGTTGACTGTATAAGGTTATATCAAGAGTCTTGAAAATGGCATTCTGCTTTTAGAGGGAATGAGTGTCTTGTCATCAGATTTTGCCTAAGTCTAGGCAGTTTTAATTCCTTCTCCTTCCCCCTCCCCCCTCATCTTGTTGGCAGTGAAGGTATACTGGAGATGTGACCAGAGGTGGGTTTCAGCAGGTTCTGACCAGTTCTGGAGAACTGGTAGCAGAAATTTTGAGTAGTTCGGAGAACCGGTAAATACCACCTCTGACTGGCCCCGCCCCCATCTATTCTCTGCCTCCCGAGTCCCAGCTGATCAGGAGGAAATGGGGATTTTGCAGTAACCTTCCCCTGGATTGGGGACTGGGGAGGGAATGGAGATTTTACAGTATCCTTCCCCTGCCACGCCCACCAAGCCACGCCCACAGAACCGGTAGTAAAAAAATTTGAAACTCACCACTGGATGTGACATTAATGTGATAAAGGGATTGGGCTATATAGGCATCAACAAAAAAATGTTCATAGTACTCATGATAGTTTGCACATTCCAAATCCATTATTCTGTATCAGCTTCGGATAAGTGCCAAAGACGGAGGAGAAAGGAAGAAGGAGGCAGACTTTCCAGCAGTAATCCTCAATGGCTGCCTTTGAGCATGACAAAATCATGAGTCCTTAATTTGCCAATTTTTGTTTCCCTGTGCCTAAGGAAATGAGAGCAGGACTGCAAATCAAGCAGAGCAGCTCAATGGGGGTGGCAGATGCATGGTCCTGATCCACTGAGCTTCACTGACAGCCTTTTGAGGAACAGGCTCTAGAAAGGTACAGATGTCTGATTTGCCACTGGGAAAGTCTATTCAAAAGAAAGGTCAACACTGCTAATGGCTGCTCTGTAACAAGGACAAGCTGCTTCTTGATGTTGCCAAGATAAGTGGAGAGAGATGGACAGAAACCAGGATGGGTGAGGGAGGCAATGCTTGCAAATGAGCTCCAAGCTGTGCACCCTCCCCAGTTCCCAATTATACCTTGGCAAGTCCCTGCCTCTTCTCCAAGCCAGGCTGCTCCCTGGGAGTGTTTCAGGGTGAATTAACACACACCAATGCTGCTCTGGAAGAAAAAACGAAGGAAGTGACAGATTGCTACCTTTGCCTGAATATATTTACCAGATCATAATGAGGAAGCGTCTTGCCAGAGTCAAACACAATGGCCTTTGGAGAGGCTGACACTTAGTTCTGGGACTTCATCTACATGTTTTCAGAAGAGTTGGAATTATCACTGAGAGTCATTCTGATGAACCTGCTGATATTCAAATGAAGTAAGTGGAGTGGAGCAGCAAAGGATACTGCCTCAGGGGCATTTAGAAATCTGGAAAAATGGCCAGAAGCCATACAAAGTAACAGCTTTTTTTGAAGCTAAGCAAATCTAAATCCAATCATTGAATGAGGGGAGGGATAAAAAAAATGTCTGCCACTTAAGTCATGGAATAGTGCCCAATGTGCCCAATTTGGGGGCCTTTGGGTTGAGTGATGCGTTTACGGCCATACACATCCATTATGAGTGAATCAGGATGAAAATTAAAGTTGAATTGGTATCAGTTACTTTAAATAAAAATTAGATATAGGAATGAAAATTGCTCTCTGAGCTTAAATTTTATACTAGAGGCAGACAAGTTTCAACTTTTCTCCTTTGCCCAAACTTCCCTTTTTAGGGAATATTTTTGAAAAGGTTATAAATTGACAGTTTCAGAGACTTCTAGAAGAAACAGATTATCTGGAACTTTTTCATTCAGGTTTCTGCACAGTTTGTAGTACTGAGGCAGCATTGATTGTGCTCATACATATTTCTGGTGGAATTGGAATAGGAGTGATACATTTATCCAGGCCCTCCTTGACCTCTCAAGCAGTTATCAATCATGGGTGTCCCAAAGGTGCTTTTTCAAGAGGCAACTGGACTTTCTGGTTTTTCTTTGAAGACGTTTCACTTCTCATCCAAAAAGCTTCTTCAGCTCTGACTGGATGGTGGGGAATGGAAGGATTTATACTCCTTGCAGACAGCTGGTCATTTATCTGTGTCATCTACAAGTGACCATAACGACTCGGTAAAAGAATGAAAATGACCAGTGAAACGTCTTCAAAGAAAAACCAGAAATTCCAGTTTCCACTTGAAAAAAGCACCTTTGGGACAGCCATGACCTGGATGACTGACAATCGCCATAGACAAATCAATCATGGGATTCTTTTGGACAAATTTTGGAGTTTGGAAATGGGAAAATGGTCTTGTGGTAATTATGCTCCTTCTTCTAGTCTAGTCTCTGTTGGTCTAGTGTAGTGCTTCCCAAACCATTTTCCTTCATTAGCCAAGTCATTACATTTGGTAATGGGGCTGTATGTTGTTGCCCAAAGAAAAACTTTTATATTTTCCATTGTTGAGTTTGGAAAGTACTGATCTAGTAGGTCTAGTCTCTGTCAGTAGGAAGGGAGAAATTTAATCCTAGAGCCAGACTTTGTAAATCCCTGGGGGTCTACTCTGTCTGCTCCTATTTAACATCTGGGTGAAGTCATTTATTGTCTCATGATTAAATATCATCAATGTGTTGATGATGATTAGTTATATATCTCTACTCTGTACAACTAAGAGGTGCTTTCAAGAGCTTTTCCCATTGTCTGGAGTTTGCAGACATATGGATGGGGGATGGACAGGCTTTAACTTAATCCTAGAAAGACTGAGTAGCTGTAGGTTTTAAGACACACACACGAAATTTCATTTTCTGAATGTGGTAACACCCCCCCCCCCAGACAGAACTGCTATGCAATTTCTCTTGGGTATTGCTTTAAGAGTAGGTAACAGCGGTGGCCAAGAAGGCCTGTGTGCAAATTCATATTGTGCATTCCTGGATGTGGAGGTCCAACTCACAATCACTCATGTCTTGATCATCTCTATTTGGACTGTTGTAACTTGCTCTACATGGGGTTACCCTTGAAGACCATCCAGAAATTGCAACTTGTTCAGAATTAAGTGATTTAGGTCATGAGTGTACCACAGTATTCCTATGTAAGCACCTGTCCTTTGGAACAGCATGCCTTGATGGCACCAATGTGGTTGGCTTTCCATAAGGCCTTGAAAACCTGGCCTTTTCCTCAGGTATTACACCAGGCTGAACGTGCTTCTTTATAATGGTTGAATCTGAATGATTGTGGTTTGACCTGGGTTATGTTGTACCTTCTTTCATGTTGTTTTTATCTTGTTAATTTATGTTTTCTGATTTTAATCTTATGTTAGTCACCCAGAATTGTAACTTCTAAATTGGGTGGCTATATAAATCAATGGGGAAAAAAAACAAATAAATTTCTATTTTCTGTTATATTAAAATAGCGATTTGATAACAATTTATGGATGTTGGATGGTTTTCATAAAACACATGGCTTTCCATTCATCCACAACAATCCAAAACCATCAACTGGATGGGTTTCCTTAATTTGGCCTGGTAGAATGAAATAAATGAAAACTTGCTTTAAATTTGAATCTCATTATTCCTTATTGGGGAAGAAAGTATGAGTAACAACAACAACAACAAAAGACACAGTTCTATCCTTGCTAAATCAACAGATGAAAACCATCTTTTTAAATGAATTTGCTCAAATGTTTTGCCTGCCAACTGAAAAAATGTTTACATGATAAAAGGTAGTAATTAGAGCCTAAGATACAGTAGAAGCACCAAAACAATAGGCTTAGGAAATTTATTTTGATTCCTAAAACACACATGCCTATTACTTGCTCAAAAGTCACATCTACATACAAGAATTACAGTAATTATTTTAAGTGGGAAAATCTGAATAAGTGCAATGGGCTTTTGCTAGCATATAGTAGTTTTTCCACAAGTATAAATGTTCTTTAATGATCCACTGTAATATTATAGTTTGATTTATACCTTGCATTTCTGCTTGACTGTGTGCTCAAGGCAATAACAAAATTTAAAAACAAAAGCCAAATATAGAAATTGAAAAAATACATTGTAAATTATCAGAAAATATTAAATTCAACTAACAATTCAAATCCCTTTCAAAATGTATATTTGCAGATTTCCTAAACATAAAGAGTGTTATTATCAACTCTCATGAGCACTCTCTCATGTCTCTATGAATGATTAATTAGTATTTCTACCCTTTCTCCCATAAACATGCACACCACCCAATGTTTTGTAACTCTCATTAGATTTCTGCCTCTAGGTTGTCACATGGAAGCTTATTCTCCAAATGCCAAATAATATTGAATTCCATGGCCTTTCAGTCCTACACATTTCAGATGCAAATAGATCAATAGGGAAAATGCAAATTTTTGAACAAAGATTACTTATACTTTTATTATTTTTTTAACCGTTTCTAGGGAAGAACATTGCTATAATTAGTAACTGTCTGCTTTGGCCACTGTCTGAAACTGCAGTTAAACTGACCTTTAATGCCTTAATCCAGAAATAGCAATCTAGGTTGCAAAAGCAGATTGAGATGCACCCAGTTAATATAGTCCAAGATAGTTTAAGTTAGCTTTTGATAATGGAGAAGAATTGGAAGGAGAGATTTGAGAAAAAGAAATAAAGTGAAGAGATATAGTTTTGTATTCTCAAATATTACTGACGTTTTTAATGGAGAAATTTTGGAAGTGGATAAACCAGATCAAGTAGGTATGAAATGGTATAATGAACAGGGTTCTCTGTTCCATCAGCTTTCCAAGGTGCTTTGCATTAAGCAGCATTTTGCTTTGCTTTCGTGAATTGGAATTGGTATCCAGTACATTTTCACTTTGTTCAGTAAGAGTGGTGGCTGTGCATTGTGATGTTCATGCTCAAAAAACACTGTTAATGGAGTGTGAATTATAGTATAGCAACATGTCTTTCCAAGGACCTTATCAAGGGGAATCATGGATGGCTCCTATTTTGCTTTTAGAAATGCCTTCCTCTATCTAGAAATTCTCCAGTCTGGCTCATTTATAATTTCATCTTTTCTTCTGACATATTTCTGTACCCTTTAATTCCCTTCTCTTCTGAAAGACAGGGATGTTATTTGTATTATTTATACAATCATGAATATATATGATGGGATTGCTTTGAGTCCTGGACTGTTCCAGGAGAGTAGATCTTGGGGGAGGTGGGGGGGAGGGGTTGATACCTCACAATTTCCATTACAAGATCTTACCACATTCATCCTGAAACAGATGCTCTATATTATATGACTCAAAATCTCCTATAAAAAAACTATGTTTATTAAATCAAAAGCCTATTGTTCTGCTTTAACTTTTATTGTACTCTTTGCAGAAGTTGAGACCAAAGATATGCACAATGAAATCGGATTGCAGAACCACAATCCAGGTTTTGTAAAACATTTCAGAGAATATTGCTTTAGGGGAAAGAATGGTATGTTTGTGACAAATAACACCATGTTTTGAAATCCTTTTAAAGCCAGAGCTCTTGGAACAGCTTTCCTTCAGCATGAATGGCTATGTCCATCACTTCACCATCATGTTCTTATTTATAACTACATGGATGTGAGGGTGATCTGGACGACATCGATCATCTCACCACAAACTTCAGGTAATAGTCTTCTTGAATTATTATTGATCTATTACTGATATCCACAATATCAAATCTTCCTTGTTGGAATCCATAGGTAGATTTTTATTTAGAATCATACTGGGATGTTTGTTATTTAAGTGTGTGTGTGTGTGTGTGTGTGTGAGAGAGAGAGAGAGAGAGAGAGAGAGAGAGAGAGAGAGAGAGAGAGAGAGGGAGGGA
>QLTV01004416.1:2377342-2390564 GCA_003457575.1 Thermophis baileyi | reverse complement strand
GCTCAAACTGCCCAAGGAGCTGCTGATACAGTTCTACAGAGGAATTATTGAGTCTGTCATCTGCACCTCTATAACTGTCTGGTTTGGTTCTGCAACCCAACAACACAGACACAGACTTCAGAGGATAATTAGAACTGCAGAAAAAACAATTGCTACCAACCTGCCTTCCATTGAGGACCTGTATACTGCACGAGTGAAAAAGAAGAGATCCCTCACATCCTGGACATAAACTGTTTCAACTCCTACCCTCAAAACGACGCTATAGAGCACTGCACACCAGAACAACTAGACACAAGAACAGTTTTTCCCCGAATGCCATCACTCTGCTAAACAAATAATTCCCTCAACACTGTCAAACTATTTACTAGGTCTGCACTATTATTAATCTTCTCATCGTTCCTATCACCCATTCCTCCCATTAATGACTGTATGACTGTAACTTGTTGCTTGTATCCTTACGATTTACATTGACTGGTTCCTAATATGATTTGATTGCTTATTTGTACCCAGACTATCATTAAGTGTTGTACCTTATGATTCTTGATGAATGTATCTTTTCTTTTATGTACACTGAGAGCATATGCACCAAGACAAATTCCTTGTGTGTCCAATCACACTTCGCCAATAAAAAAATTCTATTCTATTCTATTCTATTGAGTCCAGTCCACTATTCCAGCTGTGTATCTATTGACTAGAAGTGCCTATATCTAATGATTGGAATTGCCCAGGAAATACCTTCAAATACTTTGAAGGTATTTTCTCCACTGAGTTTGTACTTTAAGATCTTCTTTATTCTCTTGATGTATTCACTACCATATATACTGTATACCACAATGTGAAATCATAGCTGCCAATTGTTTGGTTGGTGTGGTCCTTTGTATGAATTGAGTTCTTCCCAAAACCTAAAATATAATGTGTTGGAGTTGTATATGTGCCAGTTCAAGCAGTGTGGCCTTTTGTAATTGACAGATGCAAATACTGTCAGTGTACAAATTTTCTGAGTGCCAACCAAGATTTTATTATTATTAATATTTTGTAGTCCTTGAATCAAGAAAAAATTAATTAATTTTAAACTGCTAATTTTGGGTTAGACATATTAAAATTCATGCATTTAGATAAAAAAGCTACATCAAATGTAAGTAAAATGAATATCTGCTCATTAAATGTGACTTCTTTCTATACTCCTTTCCTTTCCACTTCATGAACATTATGAAAACGTTACATTGGACCTGCAACTAAAGACATAACAAAGATAAAAAGATGAATATAAGAATGAACTGTGGGTGTTTTACAAGCATGAAGGACGCTTCTTTTGGGAATCATCAGCTAATAGGTCCATGATAATACAAAGATGCATCTTCAGTTCCTTAATTGAAATTAGTATGTTTGAGGGAAAAATGCATTAGTGCAGATAGCAACTTTCATATCAGAGTACCATGTAGTCCCAAAGCTAGTTAGCTAATGACTAATGTGTTTTTTGGATACCAGTTATGAATCAATTACTGCCACTAATTTTACATTAAGATTATCACTTTTTGTTTTTAGGATAAGAAAAACCACAACCTTAACTTTTAACTCCAACTCCTAACTTTATGGGAACTGGAAGAGGTGCAGATATGTTATCTACTACTCAGTATTTACTCTGCAATAGCAGTGTGTGAAGCTTCTGATCCCATCCACAGCTGGTGTTGCAGCTGGCCTATACATCCCACCAGACTTTATTTAGCTGAATATTACAGCAGTAACATTTCATTATAGCTCTGCTCAGAAAAGTCATACTCCATTGGTTTTATTGAAGCTTACTTCTCCCTTGCTTCCATTTCACCCAAAAGGACAGCTGTTTAAATGTGTACTGGGTGGAACACCTAAGGGCTTTTTGATGTTAATTAAGTTCAGAGGAAGAGTCTTTAACAACCACCTTTCTTTCTCTTTCCATAAATGCCAACTTGTTCAGTGTTGACATTAAATTCTGAAATTAACACATCAAGAAAAAAAGGCCTTGATAATTTTTCACATGTAACAAAGAACTTTTGGTTGAAAGCTGGGATAAAAAATGAAAAAGGAGAGTTTATTATGTTTTATTTCTATAACCTCTATCCTTTATGCCACATGCCATACTTTGTATATTTCTCAGATTTCTTATCCTACCATTAAAAATCTGTAGAGATTCTCAGTCATCCAGGTCATGGTTGTCCAAAGGGATTACCTTTGGGATTACCATTAAAAAGATTTTCCTTTATGGCTACAAATAGAGAAGCAAGACTCTAATTCATTTTTGTGTCTACTAGGAAGACAACTCTTTTCTACAAAACAGCCTTCTCCAATTGGATGCACCTAAAATGTGGTTGATGGCATAAAGCATGGTTATTTAAGGGATGGCCTATTTCCAGTTACTTCTACCCATCCAGTGCGTTTAGGCAGAGTGGGTGGACTCAGACGCCAGGTTCTATAATTTATAGAATGTACCTCCATTAACTTGATAGAGCTTGCTCAGCTACAGTCTAGTTCAGGTTGAATCTGAGTGATTTTATCTATCATTCAGATTCACCTATCTCAGATTCATCTATCAAGAACACTCTCTGCAGCATCCATGATACAACATAGGTCAAAATAAGGCATAAGCAAATGTTCCTTTTTGCTTTCAAGTTCTTCTTTACTGATATCCTCTGTCCTTCTGGTCTTCTAGCATGCACCCATTGCCACTGTAATTGAATACATCCACACTACGGCTAGGCATCCTGTTCTCTTTCCTCCCACCTTTCCCAGCATTAAATGGAATCCTTAAGGGACACAGGTCTTTGCAAGACACAATCATTTGAGCCCAGTTATTTAAGAACATTGATTTGTTCTAGGATATGATCCATTTGTTTGTTTTCTTGGCTATCCAAGGTATTTTCAAAAATTTCCCCACACCAATGTACAAAAATACCAATACTCATTCCCACCTGATTTTTCAAATCTAGTGCTCCTTAGAGTGTCATAGGGATGATCATTTTCTGCATGATTCTGATCTTTGGAGATATAGACATGCCATGGCAGCTGAATGTCTTTTCCAAGGCTTTCGTGGCTGCTCTACTGAAGGCTAGTCTGTGGCGTATTTCTTGACTTCTTTTTCCTTTCCTGTGGACAATTGATCATAAAAGCAGAAATTTTCTACCACATCAGTGTCTTCATTGTCGCTGCTAAGGCTGGTTGATGTACCTGTGGTTATTAGTTTTGTCTCCTTTATATTTAATCATAGACCCATTTCTTTCACTGAGCTTCTTTACTTTCACCACTAGAGCTTCCCAATTGTTTGCATTTTCAGCTATCAGAGTTGTGTTATCAGTATAGTGCAGGCTTTTGAGTTAAAAAAAAAAACAACCCCCACACATCTTCATCCAAGCCAGTTTCCCTTGGTATTTATTCAGCATATAGGTTGAACAAATAAGGATAAATAATGTATACAGCCTTATGTCACTTTGCCTTGACTTGTTTTAATTGTTCAGCTGGAATCATCATAGCACCATAGGTGGTTTTGCTGAGAATATATACTCTCAGTGCAGGGGTGGGTTCTAAATTTTTTTACTACTGGTTCTGTGGGCATGGCTTATTTTGTGGGTGTGGTTTGATGGTCATGTGACTGAGTGGGCATGGCCAACTTGACATCACTCACGCCCACGCCCACTCACATGACCCCCCCACCAAGCCACGCCCACAGGAAAAGGTAGGAAAATTTCCCCTCCTTTAGCAGCCCTGCCCCGCCCCATCCCCTGCCCAATCTGCCACCCCCAAATTGTGCCCCACTTCGAGATGCACGGAGACTGGCAGCTCTAGGTCATCTCTCAGCTGTTTCGTGCAGGGAAAAACCTTGCAAAGTAAAGAAAAACTTCTCGTGAGTGTGAGGCAATTAACAACTTCTCGCACTCACAAGAAGTTTTTCTTTACTTTGCAAGGTTTTCCCCTGCATGCAATGGCTGAGAGACGACCCAGAGTTGCCAGTCTCCAGTAAGATGCACGTCTTGTGGCCCTCCTGCCCCATCTGCCAACCCCAAATTGCGCCCCACTGTGAGACATGCATCTCTCCCACCCCACCCACCCCCACCCCGCTTCCCTTTTACCTTTCTTTAACGTGCCCCGCTTCCCACCCCAAACCTCAGGAGGCGGCCATTCCCGTCCTCACGGCCTGTGGGGGAAATGCCTCCGTGCCGCAAAGCCCTCATGGCGGCAGGAGGGAAAAGAAAAAAAAGGCTCGGCCTCTGAAGCCTCTCGAGGGAGACATCCTTGTGTGTGTGTGTGGTGGCACTGTAAGGAGAGCCAGGTGAAGGGAGCCCGGGAAACCACACCGGATGTGAAGCAATTGGCCCCTTTCCTTCCACTGCCACTGCCTCTGCCTCTTCCTTCTCTCCGCTAACAGAAGTCAGAGAGGAAAAGGCAGTTGCTTCGCTGGGCGTTTCTCCGCATTTCCATCCCAAGTCAGCTGCAGCCGCCACCTCCCATCTGCTTTTAGGAAGGTGATGCTTGTGGCAGGATGCTCCTCGATGCGTGGAGGCAGGAGGCTGCGGTTTTGTTTGCTGCCTGTGAGCTGCAGGCGGAGAGCAGCAGAGCAAGTAAGCCAGTGATCTGCCGGCTGCCTCTAATCTGCAGTTTACGCATGAGCACCATGCTCACAAGTAAATGTGCTCATGAGTAAACTGCAGATTAGAGGCAGCCGGCAGATCGCTGGATTACTCGCTCTGCTGCTCGCTGCCCGCAGCTCGCAGGCAGCAAACGAAACTGCCACCTCCTGCCTCTGTGCATCGAGGAGCATCCTGCCACAAGCATCACCTTCCCAAAGGCAGATGGGAGGTGGCGGCTGCAGCTGACTTGGGATGGAAACGTGGAGAAATGCCCAGCGAAGCAACTGCCTTTTCCTCTCCGACTTCTGTTAGCGGAGAGAAGGAAGAGGCAGAGGCAGCAGCGGAAGGAAAGGGGCCAATCACTTTACAGACGGCATGGTTTCCCGGGCTCCCTTCACCTGCGTCTCCTCACAGTGCCACCACACACACACACAAGGATGTCTCCCTCGAGAGGCTTCAGAGGCCGAGCCTTTTTTTTCTTTTCCCTCCTGCCACCGCGAGGGCTTTGCGGCATGGAGGCTTATTCCTCCACAGGCTGCGAGGATGGGAGTGGCCCCCTCCCAAGGTTTGGGGATGGAAGTGGGGTGCATTAAAGAAAGGTAAAAGGGAAACGGGGTGGGGGTGGGAGGGGTGGGAGAGATGCGTGTCTCGCAGTGGGGTGCAATTTCGGGGTGGCAGATGGGGCGGGAGGGCCACAAGATGTGCATCTTCTCACTGCAAGAAGTTTTTCTTTACTGTGGCAAAGTCTTTCCCTGCATGCAATGGCTGAGAGATGTGATGGAGTTGCCAGTCTCCAGTAAGATGTGCAACTCGCAGTGGGGTGCAATTTGGGGGGGCAGATGGGGCGGGAGGGCCACGAGATGTGCATCTTACCAGAGACTGGCAGCTCCGGGTTGTCTCTCAGCCATTGCGTACAGGGAAAAACCTTGCAAAGTAAAGAAAAATTTCTCGTGAGTGCGAGGCAATTAACAACTTCTCGCCCTCATGAGAAGTTTTTCTTTACTGTGGCAAAGTCTTTCCCTGCATGCAACGGCTGAGAGATGCGACCGAGGACCAGTTCAGGGGCGTGGCCAGAGATCACTACCGGTTCGGGGAACCATGCCAAATTTCCACTAACAGTTCTCCCGAACCGGTCCAAACCGGCAGCAACCCACCACTGTCTCATTGTTCTTTGCTCATTCCTCTTAGGAGCCAGCCACCCCTCCACTTCACCTACTTCATGATGAGGTAGAATAGCATGACATTAATATGTATAACTGTCTGTCTGTCCGTCCGTCTGTCTATCTCTATCTCTATCTCTATCTCTATCATCTCTATCTATCTATCTCTATCTATCTCTATCTCTATCTATCTCTATCATCTCTATCTCTATCTCTATCTCTATCTCTATCTCTGTCTGTCTGTCTGTCTATCATCTCTATCATCTCTATATCTATCTATCTATCTATCTATCTATCTATCTATCTATCTATCTATCTATCTATCTATCTATCTATCTATCTATCTATCTATCATGTTTTCCTGTAAGTTATATTATTGCTACACAGGATTTAGATTGCTTTATAAGGAGCCCTGGGATAAATATTTTTAGAAGTAGCACATAAAATGCCTCTGATTGTTTGAGTAATGATCACATCACCATCTGTCAAGTAAGGATGCATTTTATGCATTTGATGTTGCCCGCAAAGATGTATATCAGAATAAATCTTACAGTGTATTGTATGTTGGTTTATATATTCACACATGTACTGCCTAATACTTTCTCGGGGGAGGGGGGTACTAAGATGAAGTGCATTTAATTGAAAGACTCATATTCTTCACCTATTTACTCCTATCCTTCCTTCCTTCCTGAGAGCCTATGGGGGCAGAGACCAGTAATCTATGGTAATGCATCATGCATAGTGCCACCATCATTATTGCTGATCTCCAAAGTGCTGTAGCCATCTCTTGTGGGTTTTTATTTTGTTTTTTTCCTGCAAGTGATTTCTGTCTTTATAGGATAGGTGGGGATAACAGGAAAACATAAAACTTGGAAATGGAACAAGTTAGCAAGCAACAATAATAACAGTCAAAATCAATACTGAAAACCAACTTGCCTCCAAGTGATTGGGGGGGAGACATCTGAGTTTACAGAAAAAATGAAAAGTGGTTGCAGAAGATCAATGAATTGTCCCTTGGGGATTTCACGTGCAGCACAATTCTACCTCAAGTGACATTTTGAAGAGAAGTTTGAGCAAAATACTTAGAGAGGTTGTTGTGTCAATATTTCAGTGAATGAAAGAACTGCTCATTTTTAGATTTTCAAGAAGATTTCTAAAGAAATCTATTTGCTGGCTGAACTGTAAGTCAGCAGTGTTTGAAGAGTTGTTTGGTTTGCATGCCCTTTGTTTATATATTTATTTAAAAATTTTATTATTTATCTTACATCAGAATTTCTATTTAAATGTAACTTAATATAAAATATAAGTGAGCTCAGAGCAGTGTATAAATAGCAATAAATGTAATATTATGTGTTACATTTATGTTCTACTTTTTGTATTTGTTTAGGATGGTAACATGTGCAAATAGCCTCTTGCCATTCTCCATCCTAAGGGAGGTAATTTGATAACATATCTCTAGGAGGAATTACATTTATTCAACAGTTTCTTGGGAGTGAGGACCACTACAAGATGTACCAATAGCTCAGCTTTTTTTCTAAATTGAAGAGGATCACTATCTCTGCAGTGGGCAGCAGCAGCATCCTTAGTGCCACTTAGCCCACAATTTTGCATCCCCGACATGCCAGGCAATGTGAAGGCAATAATTCTGCAGCGGGAGTATTTAATAAGAGCCAGGTAGAACTGCCAATTCATAGCATCACATTACCGAATCTGTAGTGAACTTCAGTTTCAGCTTCAGCTTCTTGGTTTTAGCTATGTATAACCTAAATTACTAATTTTTGGCAGAGCATTCCAAGCAGTAGTAGATTCTAAAACCCGTTGCTACCGGTTTGCGTGCATGCTTACGTGCGCACAACACTTCTGCGCATGCGCAGAAGCATCCTGGGTGGGTGGGCGGAGCATCCCGGGTGGGTGGGCGGAGCATCCTGCCCCCGCCGCTCCCGGTTCGCAGAACCAGAAGCAACCCACCGCTGATTCCAGGGGAAATATCACAAAAACAGTGGATGACGTTAAGGAATGAAATTGTAGCTCTCTCATAAAAAAATTGTAGGAAAAAAATCTGCAAGACTTTCTTCTTTTCCTAAAATCTTTCAACAATTTTGACTAAGACAAATCAACATTACTTCCTTTTCTAGGAGAAACCGATCTCTTACTGAAGGCTTTCAGCTATTGAAAGAATAAACTTAAAACCCACCTCATTAATAATTAAGCCCTGGCACAGTTAAAAATATATATTAAAAGATCCGTGCTATCTTCTCTTCAGATCCAAAGAAAAAAGATAGCCAGTTTGAATTAACAAGCTATTTTTCTCCCAAAGGTGCTTTTTCAAGAGGCATCTGGATTTTCTTTCAAGAAACTCCAGTTGCCTCTTGAAAAAGCATCCTTGGGATAACCATGACCTGGATGACTGAGAATCTCCATAGACATCAAGCTATTTTTCTCATCTTAATTTAAACTACAGAACTGTTCAGAGGTACAACTACATAATCAGCTGTTTGGTGATCTATCGTTCTATCTATCATTCTGCAAATATCCAAAAGCAGTGTAGAATATGGTTTAACTAGGCATTTCAAGGGGATAAATATTCCCTGAAAGCTATGTATGCATTATGACATAGCATTTTGACATAGTTAGGACTTTTGCTATTTTTTAAATTATTATCATAAAACTAGAATGATATAACACTTGTCTAAGGTCTTTGAATGCATCCTATCGAACAGCTGTAGCCATCTTCTACACACATTAAAACCTGCCATGATTAATTTCATCTGTAATGAAGTTTTATAAGAAACTTAGCAGTCACCCAGTTTATCGCCAACATTATCAAATTTTTGTGGTGTCACCAAAGGAGTTACAGGATATAAATCTTCTGAGAAAGAGATAAAAACAAACAAATCATAACAACAGGGAATTAAGCAAGTATCCCAGCTTCAGGGTATATAAAGTCATCTTATAGATAAGCACAAGAGGCTAATATAAATATGCCAAAAATTCTATTGGAAAAAAGTTATATAACAAGAGACAAACTGATTGGGCTTTGACCTACAAGTCTAGCCATAAATCTGCTGGAAGTTCTGTTAAAAAGAGTCCTTGTTTTGTTTTGTTTTGTTAGCAAGAAATACTCATATGAATCCTATATAGCCAAAAAGTCATATGTGTGTATTTCAGAATGATTGGGCAATAAGGAGCAGAACAAAGAACAACAGATTTCATTCCAGGAACATAAGTTCCAGCTGATTGTTAGGGGGAAAGTTTTAATAGTAAGACCAATTTGAGAGTAATCACTCAGAGCAGTGGTAGGTATCCCAGTTGTATGGTGGCAAGAAAATCATGGAATTTTCCATTAAGAAAGAATTTAATGGCCTACCTATCAGCTGCTATGAACCATTATCCTATGGATCAGTAGAAAAATTGTTTCCAGATATAAAATCCCATTTATTTATTTAATTTCAATAGCTGCCAACCTCAATCAATCATTTTAGCTAAAAAGTTAGAGGGGAAAAAATTGTTGGAGACTCCAGGAAATCCAGTATTTTGCAGAAGTGTAAACAAATATCTGTGGAGGTAAAGCACAATAAGCAATAAATTTGTTGAACATAGAATCTCCCAAACATGTTTGTGAAAGTCTGGGAAAATGTAGAGGTTTAGAAAGACTTTTTTGGAAAAAGATATAACTGGGCTGCCTAATGGGCTGTAGAGTACTGCATACTGTGACAAGTTATCCAATTATATGGGATATAATCAGTCATTATTCTGCATGTGTGAAATTAACTCTGAATGCTAGGGAAGTCAGTGAAACCTTATTTATTAAGTTATTTTTGTCTTGACTACATAGATATTCAATAGATCAAGGAAAAAAATTTCAAAGATAACATTTTCCAGAGAAAATTTCTCTGTTTCTTCCCTTTTCCCTACTCTGCTAGAAAAAAAAAATGCATAGAATATACTCCAAATATTTTCCACCCCAATTAAATGGCATGGCTGCTCTTCCAGCTACTCTACATGCTAGATGAGATATCAGGAACAGCAAAAAGTAGCAAAAAATGTACTGTATAGAAACAAGAAAGCAAATTTAAATAGGTAAATCACTTGAAGCATAATCAAAAAACAAAACAGACGTTCCAAGCTGTGTATAAATCTATTATCCAATACCTGTGTTGAAATGGGGCTCTTCTTTGATCAGCCTAACCACAGTACTGTATTTTAAAATTCATTTTACAGATAGGTTGAACCAATAAATCTCATACAGCCTAGATACGCCCAAAGAAATGCATAGATTTTATCATAGTAATCCCATTGAGAAAGAGAAAACCCAGGAGGCAGACTGCAAGACAGAGAATTCATGAACCTTATTTATTTCATTGCTTATTTATTTACCACTGCTGATGTCCAAAGTTTGTTGGCAGTGTATAGTAACATGAAACCAAAATAAAAACAGAGGTAGTAGGATCAAAAAAATTTAAAAAAATAAGTTTAAATGATCAATAATTAAGAATGAGTTTTTCTCTTTTACAAATGTTTGTTGAGCCAGAAGTTAATCCTCTCATCTCAGCAAGGTGTGCATTTCAGAGATTCGGGCAGCTACAGAAAAACCTTGGCTTTGTTGCCCTTGAGATGAATCCACAATAATTGTGGTCAATCTCTCCAGTGATCTCAGTGATTGGGGGTTGGGGGTGGGGGTGACAAAGAAGAAATAATTTTCCCATCTACTCTGAACCCAACCCTCCAGATTGCTCAGCTTTAAAGGTGAGCAACCTGCGTTTTCTATTTTGCAAGGAAACCCAATGGCAGAAAAAGAGAATTTTAGTGGGTGTAGTTGATCATAACATTTAGTCCAGCAGAAATTTTCCCCTCTGCAGGATTAGAAGTATAGGACCCCTGTGCTCCTTTGCATCTGGAGACTCTAGCATATACCCTTGCAACCAAACCAAAGGAAAAAAGGGGGGTGGGAAATCACACTGATTATAGATGGCTTGCTGGATGTTAGATTAGGCATCTGCTCTCCTTTGAAGCTAAGTGATACAATGTAGAGATTGAATGGCTCTTTTCTGTCTAAGTCTGAGGTTTCTGTAACCCCTTTTGATTCTTCTGAAATGGTGTCGTGTCATGTGTTTGGAGTTACAAGTAAATGCAAATCCATCTATGTGAAGAGTGTAGAGAAGATTCACAAGAGAATCGTGAGAGGTTTTCCTCTCCCTCTCCCTCTCTCTCTCTCTCTCTCTCTCTCTCTCTCTCTCTCTCTCTATATCCTTCCGTTCTCGCTCGCTCTCTCTCTCTCTCTCTCTCTCTCTCTCTCTCTCTCTCTATCTCTCTCTCTCTCTCTCTCTCTCTCTCTCTCTCTCTCTCTCTCTCTCTCTCTCTAGAAATCCCTGCAGAATTGCAATGGGCATTAGAAAAGGAAGAGGAGACTGCTGTTTACTTTAAAGAAGTGTCTTATCATTTCAGTTGAAAAGCAGAAATGACACAAGTAGGTTGAGTAAGCTAGGACCAAAACTTTCTTAAATGAACAATGAGAAATCTAAAACAGTATATAATCTACAGACATTATAAAAGGATAGCAAATTAGGATGATTCTGATCCAGGTCTTGAAAATATTGTTTGCTGTCTTTGTCCTTTAGCCATAGATTTAAAAACTGAAGGATCTTTTTTGAGTCCTAAATCACTAAGTGCATAATCCATTTAGGTTGTAAGGGATTTTTTCCCCCTATACATCGATTTCTATATCCCATTTTTCAAGTTCTTAGGTGATAGTTCCCAAGAATTTCTGTTTCTAGCCACTTAACTATTAATATATTCAACATATACTGTGTGTTTGGGATATTTTAATATATTTATTTAACAAAATTTTATTGGGTGAAGGTTTCTCCTAGACCCAAGGCAAGATAACTCAACAAAAAAATCAGCATTTATTATTCCCCCTTTTATCAGGCACCTTTAGCAAGGTAAGCTCTTGAGATCTCATTAAGTCAGAATGTATACCCAACTGACATGTACCCTAATCCCTTCTACATGGTACATAGTATAGAAGCCCAGGAGGAGCAGGTAACTACATTCCCGAACAGGCACAGCTTCTCAATACCTTGTTATTAAATACAGTAGCTAGAGAGGAGTTTCCTTAGGGAATCTTTTTTTTTTTTTAATCTTCCTAGGGCAACAGGAACCTGATTTTGGAAAAGAATTTTAATCCCTCTTCAGTGAAGTATAAATCTTCCTGGATTCAGGAAGGAAAATATACAACATACCCAAGCTTCTAACTGTAGTAAATAATCAAAGAGAATGTGTGTTAGATGTTTTATTTTGCAAGTGCTCAAAGCCCTCCTCAATTCTTTACAAACCTTTTTCCCTGAGCTTCAAATTCTATTTTGGTTGCATCTTTCACTGATCCTTTTCTTACTCTTGCTTTTGGACCCCTAATCCTTCTCTAAGGGCTGTTCTGTATAACATGTTAATCTGCATTCTTTCTGTCCTTGAACTGGCAGAA
Source organism: Thermophis baileyi (assembly GCA_003457575.1). Lineage (NCBI taxonomy): Eukaryota > Metazoa > Chordata > Lepidosauria > Squamata > Dipsadidae > Thermophis > Thermophis baileyi. The sequence goes on along the minus strand of QLTV01004416.1, from coordinate 2,378,325 downwards.
CCATAAAACAGTGTAATTTTTGGTCCCCCGGCCACCAAGCTCTAATCTGCCTGTAAAGAGATTCAGAATTGGTTTTGTATTATCGCTTTTACTGCAGAACAATTTAAAGGAAGTGATCCATCTCCCCACTTATAAATTGGTAAACCCGTATCAAAAGTTAGTCTAACAGTTTGCTGGGAAGAAAAGTGCAAGTTAAGTGGAAGAAAGCTTATATTGGTGCAACCACCCAGAATCATTTGATTGAGTTGGGCAGGTATAGAAATTGATTGATTGATTGATTGATTGATTGAGTGATTGATTGATTGAATCAATCAAAATAGGAGACTCTTCCTATTTTATCCTGGACCCATCCTTTGTCCCACTAATCCTTTGTCCCATTGACCTATCAATTGGACTATTTGGGGTATGGGTTTACCAGTTTTCCCAATGGTGGATCTCTACTGAGAAATAGCCTGAGGCTGGTGGAGGACTGCAAAGGGCATTAGAAGACTCCTTTCTGCCTTGAGTCTCTGACCAAGCACCAAAGCTGAAAGAGAAGCAGGCAAACTCTTGCCATCTTCACCTCAAATCTCAATGAAGGGTGGTGGGTCGGAGCATCCCAGTGGTGGTTGGGAGAGGTAGGTATGGCGGGAACCGAAGGGCAGACCATGTGTGGAGAACTAGTACTCGCTGTATCAAAGCGATTGCCTGTTCTGACCCTTCTGGTGACTTGGGTTTTCAGGGCCCTGGCCTCAGGCTGCTGCTGCTTAATGCCAGATCGATTGTAGGGCCCTGGCCTCAGGCTGCTGCTGCTTAATGCCAGATCGATTGTGAACAAAGCCCCTCTCATCCGGGATTTAATCCTGGAGGAGAGAGCAGATCTGGCATGTATAACCGAAACCTGGCTGGGACAGGAGGGGGGTGTTCCCCTTTCAGAGATCTGCCCAGACGGGTGTCAGGGGCTGCACCAGTCACGACTCGAGGGGAGGGGTGGGGTAGTGGCT
>QLTV01004416.1:2341344-2366834 GCA_003457575.1 Thermophis baileyi | reverse complement strand
TCATCTGTGTGTGGCTTTTAAGTGCAGGTTGGTCCTTGACTTACAACTAGTTATTTAGTGACTGTTCAAAGTTACAATGGCAGTGAAAAAAGTGACTTATGACCATTTTTCACACTTAACGACCGACGATCGTTAAGTGTGAAAAATGGTCATAAGTCACTTTTTCACCACATTTTACAAGTTGGCCACTCCCACCCAGTCACACGACCACCAAGCCACTCCCACCCAGTCACATGGCCATCAAGCCACTCCCACCCAGTCACATGGCCGTCAAGCCACTCCCACAAAATTAAGCCACGCCCACAGGTAGTAAAAAAATTTGAAACCCACCCCTGCAACATAGGTAGTTACAGCATGTCTCTTTCTATCCTCCCAGGGTGTAGGCTAAGTGTATTGTCATTGCTGCTGAATTAAGAGAGGAAGGAATGTAACCCATAAGGTTGGCCCTGACTGCATTGTCACTAGATCTCTGCACTATTTCCCCTCTTTAGGCATAACTCAGCCAGTGCACTTTTCAAATGCACTAAAATACCCCAGCTGCATCCAGGGTATTCTGACTTTTTGGCTACTATTTGAATAAATCAAGACCAGTGTGTGAAATGTTATTGAGTCCATAACTCTGTGAAAGTCATTGAGCAGGATAGCTTAGCTTGATATATGAATCTAAATAGATAAACTTTCTGATATAAAGTTTCTTTACTTTGTAAATTGTGCAATTCAATATTTCCTCCTCTATACTCTATTAATCTTTTTATAAATAACCCTGCTTATCATTTGAAACCATAGAGTGTTTGTTTGTTTGTTTAATACCTTGAAAACATACAAAATTCTCCCATGTGCTTAGACTGTTTGAAGACAATCAATGGGCCTGGAGTGCAGAGACCAGGATTGCAAAGCATAAAAAGGAAAGATAAGCTTTATTCCCGTATCAGGCTCCCAATGACATTTTCCCTCCTCAAACAGCTGCCAGTGTCACTGGAAGAAGCTCCTGTTGGTATAGCATTGCTGCTATTAACTCAAATCTTTTTTATTGCTGTGTTATTTCCTACATTTAGAATAGAATAGAATAGAATAACAGAGTTGGAAGGGACCTTGGGAGGTCTTCTAGTCCAACCCCCTGCTTAGGCAGGAAACCCTACACCACTTCAGGCAAATGGTTATCCATTCTCTTCTTAAAAACTTCCAGTGTTGGAGCATTTACAACTTCTGGAGGCAAGTTGTTCCACTGATTAATTGTTCTAACTGTCAGGAAATTTCTCCTTAGTTCTAGGTTGCTTCTCTCCTTGATTAGTTTCCACCCATTGCTTCTTGTCCTACCCTCAGGTGCTTTGGAGAATAGCTTGATTCCCTCTTCTTTGTGGCAGCCCCTGAGATATTGGAATACTGCTATCCAGGGGTGGGTTCTGAAAATTTCTACTACCACTCTATGGGCATGGTTTAGGATTACGCGCGCGCACGCCCCCCCGGTGCAATTCTGTTTCCGTGCATGCTCAGTCACTGTAATCTGCCCGAAACACAGCTGAGGAGCTGATCAGCTGTGCTTTGGGCGAAGAATAAAGGACAGCATTAACCCGGGGGCAGGTGGGAGGGTCCTTTCCGAAGCAGCAGCAGAGCACAAACGGCCCAAAACATAAAAAAGCCGCCAAAAATTCACGGAAAAAAATGGCGGCACCCACGGACCGGCACTGACCAAGGCGGGTCCACGACGCCATCATGACATCACCAGCGCCTCGCTACCAGTTTGGGTGACCCAGTACAAACCGGGAGGAACCCACCCCTGCTGCTATCATGTCACCCCTAGTCCTTCTTTTCATCAGACTAGACATTTATTGCAACCTCTTCTGAGATACACTTATCCAATGTGGCAGGATATAAGATCTGAGATGAATATATGATTGAATAAAGACAAATGAAGTAATGATTGAGCTTTTGTTTCCTGACTGGATGAGCAAAGTCTTGGAAAGAGATCACAAGATAATTCTTAGTGGAATAGAATATTCTAAGATGATCCCCAGGCTTCTTTATGGATAATCCATAAATGCATCTGATGATCAGCATTTAAGAAAGTTATTAAAGTGATTATCAGTTTGGGAAGATCTAGTATTGCCACACAATAAAAGATGCATGTAATGAGTTCCCAAGGCAAAGAGTGGCTGCGGTTTCTCAATAAGTGGTGCTGTTAAATTTGGTAGTTTTTCCCCTCCTCTGATTACTAGTTATGCTGCCTTAGCTATCTATATGACATTTAAAAAAAACTATACACATCTTTAAATAGGCAATGGCATGTGGCATTATATAATGGCACTCTAAGGTCATATAACTGATGCACACCACTGAATGATGAAAGGTTAATTGCTTTGTTTGTTTATTTATGGTTGCAGAATAATATTACCTGGATGGTTCTGTAGAAAAATGGTCCATGAATGGGTTTTAATGTTCCTTTGGTGCCAACTAGAGACATAATATTACTTTGCAAAGCAACATGCAGAATATTCCAGGAATAGAGAGACTTATTTCTAGTACATTTATACCATTTTGCTATGATGATTGCATCCATTGGGTCCCAAAATTTAGCTTGCAATATCTAAGTGTTTCCTCCATTCTTAGCTTGAAAGGAAAAAAATGGAATTGTAACAGATTCATCCACTATTTATTCTAGGGCCTTATTTCAATCTGCACATCCCAGTTGTTTTGCTTTTTATAAACTGTAATTGCTTTTATGAGCAAAAGGCCAAGCTTCTGTACTGATAAAATATTCCAGAAATTTTTTCCATCACCTGTGATACTGCACTTTCACATACATGTGAGTGTGTAGGTGTATATTTTTATTATTTTCTTCACTGATTTGTAAGGTAGTGTTAAATTGCCAACAATCTTCAATTGGAAAGTAAGGTTACAATCTCCCACAAGAAAAACATAGTAAAAGTAAAACAGATGTATGCTCATTCAGTTGAATGGAGTCCCTGATCCCTGAAGAGTTTCCACAGACCTAGAAAATACATAAAAGAGACAGATACATGATAATTCTTCACAACTTTGGATCATCCATATAATTGATGTCTATGGATCTAAGCCCCAGAGCTCACTGTAACAGCATTGCCAAAAAGGCACAAAGAATTGTTAACCTAATCTTGCGAAGCTTCTTCTCCGGTAACATTATATTGCTAACTAGGGCATACAAAACCTTTGCCAGACCAATTCTTGAATACAGCTCATCCGCCTGGAATCCACACTGTATATCGGACATTAACACGATTAAGCGGGTCCAGAGGTATTTCACGAGAAGAGCACTGCACTCCTCTACTCACAATAGAATCCCTTATGCCATCAGCCTTGAAATTCTTGTACTACTAAGCATAGTACACAAAATTGTCTGCTACAACGTCTTACCTGTCAACGACTTCTTCAGTTTCAACCACAATAATACATGGGCAAACAATCGATACAAACTCAAGGTAAACCGCTCCAAACTCGATTGCAGAAAATACGACTTCAGCAACAGAGTGGACAATGCCTAGAATGCTCTACCCAACTCCATTGTTACAGCCTCAAACCCTCACAGCTTCAACCTCAAATTGTCTACCGTGGACTTCACCCCATTCCTAAGAGCAGGGGTGGGTTCTGGATCCTTTTGCTGCCGGTTTGCTCAGGCTTGCGCCGTGGGTGTGCGCACGTGCGCCTACCTGCAGCAATCAAAAAATAGCTTCTGTGCATGCGCAGAAGCAAAATACAAGATGGCGGCGCCCACAGAGACACCGACAGAACCGGCTCCATGACGTCATCGCCAAGTTACTAACGGTTCTAAAGAACCGGATAGAACCGGTAGAAACCCACCTCTGCCTAAGAGGTCCGTAAAGGGGGCGTGCATAATTGCACCAGCGTGCCTACCATCCCTGTCTTAGTGTCCCCATTTATCTGTACTTACTTCCTTTGTTTATGTTTATGTTCATACCTTTACTTGTTATCTTGTACATGTTTGACAAACAAACAAATAAATAAATAAATTTTCAGTCATGCAGGTCATGGTTGTCCCAAAAGTGCTTTTTCAAGAGGCAACTGGACTTTCTTTGTTTTTCCCTGAAGACGTTTCACTTATCATCCAAGAAGCTTCTTCAGTTCTGACTGAATGGTGGGAAATTGAAGGATTTATATCCCACTCCTATTTGCACTATTCAGGTGACCCTGTGGGCACAGAGAAACCTCCAAATGGTCTCAACAACTCTCAGAAATAGTGCTAATGGCCAGATGACTGCAAGGAATTACATCCATGTAATTGGGTCACCTAAATCTTTTCCCATCAGTATGAGAGCAATGAGGAGCCATGGTGGTGCAGTGGTTAGAATGCAGTACTGCAGGCTAATTTTGCTGACTGCCGACTGCCATCAGTTCGGCATTTCGAGTCTCACCAGCTCAAGGTTGACTCATCCTTCATCCTTCAGAAGTTGTTAAAATGAGGACCCAGATTGTTGGGGGCAATATGCTGACTCCATAAACCACTTAGAGAGGGCTGTAAAGCCTAAGTGCTATTGCTATTGCTAATGAACAATTGATTCCCATGTGATTGGAAAAACAGCCAAAGGACATCATACACAAACATATTTCAACACTACATCTTTTCTCTGGAATCATTGTTCTTTGCTCACACATATTTTCTGGGGCATTCAGATAATATGGAATGCCTCTATTTTCTTAGTTCTCCATTCACACTTTTTCAGACCTGCTTTCTTCTAGGATTATGAGGAATATCTGAGACCTGAATCAATGGGATGTTTCTCTTCAAAGAGATGTTGCGTGACTACAGTGGAGAGTTGAGGCATGGCTGATCTACCTAGCTCAACCACTTCACTTCAGTGATAATAGGTTTAAATAAATAACTAATTCCTATTTGGTTTATCCTCCTCACACACAAGCTATTATTGTCAAAGCAGCTGTTCTACTTCAAGCAAACAAAAGTGTTGTTTCTCTCAGTGGCTTCACAAAGAAAAATGTGACTTCAAAGAGAACCACTGTTGCCTGTGGTGATCACTTTGCAATTCATACTAGTCTATCTAATAAAGAATACACAAAACTTTCAAAATCCAAAGGCATTTCTGCAAAAAATATATGAAGAAGCAGCCTTGTCCTCCACAAACCTACAATGCCATCAAATGATACCAGTTCTGGCTCATTGTAGAGGGTATAAAATGGTGGGCAAGCTACAAACACAATTGCTGTGCAATTTGTAGTAGCAGAAAAAAGAGCAACCTTGCATGAGTAGAGAAAGTAGTGATCCTGCCATTGCTAATGGTGAGTCTCTTCATCCAAGAGACTATAATGAAATTTTTCTAACTCCCACCTGAGACATGAGCCTTCCTTCTCATTCTCTGCCTGCACATAAGAGGCAGTTTTTCTAATGTAAATAATACTGGTGATGGTATTATTCTGGTTTTAAGGAGTCCCCAGTATATGTATATTTTATTATTGACACTAGCTAGTGAAAACTCACAATCCAAGCTACGTCTGTCAGTATAAATCACTTCTCCATCTTAACAGTCCCACTGCTTTGCACACCGATTTTATCATGTAATCCTTTTAATCCGTTAAGAGGGTTCTTTCTTTCCCTCTCTCAATCTCATAACCCTTTAACACCAACAACATGGCTTTCTTTTTTTAAATAATAATTTTATTAAAGTTTGTAATTGAAAGGATAAAAACTAATACAAAGTAAGAAAATGTAAGAGTAAAAAGAAAAACTAGAAGGTGCAGAAAAGAGAATAGAAAGAAAAATAGAAAAGAAGGAAAAAGAAATATATAAAGAAGCAACTTCTCTTTCATCATAACAAATATAACCATATGCTAACTTTATCAGCTTTTGATTTAGAAATAGAAGGCACACCATGTTTATCTTCATATGGAATTGTACTTGTGGGATTTCTTTTTTAAAAAAAATCGGTCACCATTGCAATTATTATTTTGTTGCTGACATGTCAACATCTGGGTCAAATCTCTTTATAGAGAGAGAAATATGGCCTCAACAGCAGGAGAAGGCAGGCACAAAAGAGAAAGCCAAGCACCCATTGAGGCCTATAAAATTGTTTGTGAAAATAGGGGGAAAGTAATAGTGATCTAAAGGTTGCTGTGGTATATGGCAGGCTTTCAAGGGTTTTGGGGGTTTCTGCGTGAACAACTGTAGAAGACTAGAAGTATAAAGCAAAGACATGAGAACTGATTCTGTTCTTTCTCATGGGAGACTTCTAAAGAGCCTTTAAAAAGAGCGAGATTGATGATTTGGTAGTTTGGTAGTTGCAAAGGTCTCAGAAAAAAACATACAAGCCTAATACATTTTTTTTTCTTGCTCACATACACACTAATAGTCTCATGCTATCCAGCTGGTATATGTGGGACCGTGGCTGAAACACAGCTGGACAAAGAGAAGCCAGTACAAAGGGGAGCTGCTTGGACTTTACTTGCAAATATTTTAGTGTAATCTGAAGCACACTTACATCCAAATCCAACATGGACATCAATTAAATATTTTAGTGGATTTAATCTTTTTTTTCAAATATTGCAAAGGATTCATGTGATCACTCTATGTGTCAGCAGGAATGTGACCTGAGCAATATTTAGTGGAATACGTTTTATGAGTATTACAGAAATAAGATGCGTTTCTCAATTACAAATAATTATTTAAAAATTATTATGTAAGTACATTTTAGAAAAAGGGAGGCCTAGCATCAGCTAATTACATTCTGCCAGGAGGACAATCCATGAGCATGTTGACTTTTAGAAAAAGGCAAAGGAACCGATCTAAATTAGCAATCTTTCAGGCAAAAAGAGAGCCATTTTGGTATAGTGGTTAAGGCATCAGGTGAAAAATTGGAGGTCAAGAGGTGGTCTATGCACTGGCATTTCAATTAAAACCCACCCTGTGGTGACCAACCTGAATCCATGTAGTTAATTTACCATGGCTGTAGGCCTTTGGGTTCACGTTGTTACAAACATCTACCTTTCCCCCACAAGATTACAAAAACAAATGGGGAAAAAAACCTGGCTTATGTTGGAATTACTGTATATGTGACATCCTTAACAGAGCACATTCCAAAGGTTTGGGTACTACTAGCTGGTGACTTAAATGCCAGGACTGGCAAAAAATGATTATATTCTTTATGAGCAATACTGTGTCCTCCATAATCCCATTAATGTGCAATTCCAAAGACAGATAAGTAAATTATGCAAGATAGTGTGCACCCAGATGGTTAATAATTGAGACCTGATAACTGCCTTAAATGGTAGTTGGGAGAGCAATACCTCTGGAGATTTCACTTATTGGGGCTCCCTCAGAGGAAGTATAATTGATTAGTTCATAGTTTCCTATGGGGTGACAAAACTGATCTCTAATTTTAATGTGGGGATATCCCCAGTAGTGATTACTTTCCTCTAAACCTGTGTCTAGTTTTAAAAGGAAGATACATAAATGCAAGATTTGTTACTACACAGAACTCCCATCAAACTGCTAATTCTATTCGTGTAAAATAGACAGCAGAGATGGATAGAGCAATACAGCTTGTATATAAATCAGGTAAGGTTTCATAGTTTATATATTTCTTTAGTTAATGAAATGTCCCAAGAAAAGATCTACTGTATAATTTGTACTATAGCCTAATCACTATATTCAAAGATGTACTAGCCAGTAAATGTGGAATAAGTGAAAGAAAATCCCAGCTCTGGTTTGATGAGGAATGTGTAAAAAGCCAAGCACTCCCTAACTGAGTATTTTAAATCATATAAGAGTAAAGCTGTTCACAGTTCCTGAAATCTCCTCAGGAGCAAAGAAAAAAAAAGAAAAAAACAGGACAATAAAACTGTGCTGAAAAAGAAAAAAAGGATATGCAGAAAGTTCTCTGGGGGAAAAAAAAATCCAGGCTTTTAAAATAGCAGATAATAGCATATTTTGGTATATCATCTCTGACCATATGACAGAAGCTAACCCTAAATTAGTTTCCTGTTATGGCTTCCACATGGAAACTTTATTACCAATCACTTTATGGTTCTGAAAGTTGTAACTATAATTACAAAGAGATTCAGGAGAACCTACCATATTGGCCTCGTGTCATCCCAAATGAAATCTCCAAATTAATTGCATAACTGAAAAATGTCAAGCTCCAAAACCCAAGAAAGACCAATTATCCAATTATCATTGTGATTCTTCCAAGCAGATTTCTTTATTGTTCCACACCTATAGACAGAATCTTGTCAAACTAAAGCATGCTATCTTGGCCATAAAGCATATATTCTGAGATCTATTTGGGATTCTTTACTATTAGAATAGAATAGAGCTGGAAGAGATCTTGGAGGTCTTCTAGTCCAGCCCTCTGCTCAAGCAAGAGAACCTTTATCATTTCATACAAGTGACTGTCCAGTCTCTTCTTAAAAACCTCCAGTGATGGTGTGCCCACGATTTCTGAAGACAAGCTGTTCCACTGGTTAACTGTCCTCACTGTTAGGAAGTTTCTCCTTAATTCAAGATTGCTTCTCTCTTTGATTAGTTTCCAACCATTGTTTCTTGTCTTGCCCTCTGGTGCTTTGGAGAATAATTTGACCCCTTCTTCTTTCTGGCAGCCCCTCAAATACTGGAATATGCTATCATGTCACCCCTAATTCTTCTTTTCTCTTCTTTTACCCTTTTCCTCTCACACTAACTATCTGAACCAAGTTATCTCTTATTCCTTTGTAATGTACCTCATTCCTCCTGGGAATCCAGACTACATTCCATCACATGAATTGCCAAGCCCCTGGGAGCAACATCACCTGACCCAGAACTGATTAAACTAAGCACTGACTGGTGGGCATGAATTCTAGCAATTCTAGTTTACAGCTATAAATTGTACATTAAAAATGTCTCCTGAATGGATCACTTCTATTATTGTACCTATATTTAAAAAGGTGGGAGAAGTTGGATCCTTCCAATTATCATCCAATTAGCCTGTCAAGAATTATCAATAAGCTCTATAGTAGACATCTTTATTGGAAATCAGTGGACTGATTAGAAGAGGATTAGGCTTGTAGAAAAACAAGCTGGGTTCAGGGTAAGGAGATCAACCATGAATCAGTGCTTTATTCTACATCTAATTGAGAAATACAGTATATATTCCCACCCAGGAGGGCTTTGTATGTGGCTTTTGTTCATTTTAAAGCAGCCTTTAACTCAATCTCCAGAGAAAACTGTGATTGAAATTGGCTAGATATTCTATTGATAATTTCTTGTTAGCACTCATTAAGATGCTGCACAACAATACTTACATCTAAATAAGACTTGACACCCAAGGACATCTTTCTGACCTGAGACCTAGTTACAGGGGTGTAAAACAAGGTCGTATTCTAACTCCCCTTACTAGCAATAGCAATAGCACTTAGACTTATATACCGCTTTACAGTGCTTTACAGCCCTCTCTAAGCGGTTCACAGAGTCAGCATATTGCCCCCAACAATCTGCGTCCTCATTTTACCCACCTTGGAAGGATGGAAGGCTGAGTCAACCTTGAGCCGGTGAGATTTGAACTGCCGAACTGCAGCTAGCAGTCAGCTGAAGTAGCCTGCAGTACTGCACTCTAACCACTGCGCCACCTCGGCTCTTACTATTTAATTTCTATATTAATGACATGATAGCAAAACTCAAAACTGGAACATCATCCTCCAAATCTGGCTGATAGACCAACTGCACTTCTCTTGTATGCAGATGATGTAGCTATCATTTCAACTTCACCCATTGATTTGAGGAGAGCCCTAAATGAATTGTCTCCTAATGGATAGAAAATGACTTAATTATTAATTATGAAAAACCAAAGTTATGGTCTATTCAAAGAAACCTAGATTCCATCATTTGTTGTTGTTGTTAATCGCGAAGTCATGTCCGACCCATCGTGACCCCATGGACAACATTCCTCCAGGCCTTCCTGTCCTCTACCATCCCCCGGAGTCCATTTAAGCTCACACCTACTGCATCAGTGACTCCATCCAGCCACCTCATTCTCTGTCGTCCCCTCCTTCTTTTGCCCTCAATCGTTCCCAGCATTAGGCTCTTCTCCAGTGAGTCCTTCCTTCTCATTAGGTGGCCAAAGTATTTGAGTTTCATCTTCAGGATCTGGCCTTCTAAAGAGCAGTCAGGGTTGATCTCCTCTAGGACTGACCGGTTTGATCACCTTGCAGTCCAAGGGACTCACAGGAGTCTTCTCCAGCACCATAGTTCAAAGGCCTCAATTCTTTGATGCTCAGCCTTCTTTATGGTCCAACTTTCACAGCCATACATTGCAACTGGGAAAACCATAGCCTTGACTATACACACTTTTGTTGGCAGGGTGATGTCTCTGCTTTTTAGTATGCTGTCTAACTTTGCCATAGCTTTCTTCCCCAGGAGCAAGTGTCTTTTAATTTCTTGGCTGTAGTCGCCATGTGCAGTGATCTTGGAGCCCAGGAAAATAAAATCTGTCATTACCTCCATTTCTTCCCCATCTATTTGCCAGGAATGAGAGGGCCGGATGCCATGATCTTAGATTTCTTAATGTTGAGTTTCAAGCCAACTTTTGCACTCTCCTCCTTCACCTGCATCAAGAGGCTCTTTAGTTCCATCATAGGTGAGGAATAAAAGGAATGACTGTGGGGTCTTTGGTGCTCTGTGAGCTGTGTTATTTTTTTTCAGACATTTCATTATCAAACTATATAACATCAGTGCTAAAAGGGAGTGGGGTTTGCTCTTATTTTTATATACTAGTGGCTTGCCTTGTCAGTGTTGGTGGGAGTGGTCTTGGTGGTTCCTTGATTGGGCTGTTGTTTACTATTAGCTTGTTTTTCTGCATTGGTAGTTCCTTGTTTGGGGTATTGTTTAGTTCTTGATTGTTGGTCTAGTGTTAAACTTCATGTTAATCTCTACTCACATGGATATTGATTGCTGGTGAGGAGGTGTTTTGGCCTTTTTATTTCTTTTTGAGCTTTTTGATTATCTGTTTCTTTTGAGTGGTATGTAGATGTCATTGATGGCCAATTTGTCTGAGTGCTGGGCCTCCAGGAATTCTATGGTGTTTTTGGATTTGGCTTGATCTAGGATGCTCACAGCTTCCCATTTGAAACCATGTTTGAGTCTGTTCGTGTGTCACCTTAGAACCGATCTAAATGTAGTTCATAAAATTATCTGCCACAATGTCCTACCTGTCAATGACTACTTCAGCTTCAACCACAACAATACACGAGCACACAATAGATACAAACTTAATGTAAACCGCTCCAAACTCGACTGCAGAAAATACGACTTCAGCAACAGAGTGATCAATGCCTGGAATTCACTACCTGACTCTGTGGTTTCTTCCCCAAACCCCAAAAACTTTAACCTTAGACTGTCTACTGTCGACCTCACCCCATTCCTAAGACGTCTGTAAGGGGCGTGCATAAGCGCACCAGCGTGCCTACCGTCCCTGTCCTACTGTCCTATTGTCCTCATCTATCTGTATTCACTTTGATTATGTTTATGTTTATACCTATGCCTGCTATCTTGTACATGTTTGACAAACAAATAAATAAAATAAATAAATAAATAAATGTCTTCTGACTGCTAGTTGGTGTTCATGGATGCATTCTGCTAGTCTTCTGCCTGTTTGTCATACATAGTGGTTGTTACAGTCCTTTACATTGTATGTTGTAGAGGACTTGTATTATTTTCTTCTAGAGCTGCTGGGTCTTTTGATTTACTTAGGATGTTTTGGAGGGCTTTAGTTGGTTTCTGTGCTATGGTGATGCCATATGATGGGAATAGTTTGTTGGTTGGTTCTGAGATGTTTTTGATGTATGACAGAGTAATGAGAATGATATTAAACAAGTTCAGGTCTCCAAATACCTCAAGATTGATGTTCATGTCACTGGCTCATGGAGATCCCAAATTCAGTCCCTAAAATAAAAGGTCAGAAGAAGTGAAGCTGTCATATTAATATTTTTTTATACAGTGGGAGGTAATTATATGCCTGGTAGACTAAAAGTATTTTAGGCCAGAATAATAGCATAACTGTTCTATGGCTTACAAATATGTGTATATAAGGACCCAAAACCATTAGAAGTTACACAATCAAGCTTCTTAAGGAATCTGATTTGGTTCCTCATTGTGTTCCTAGCTCAACTCATTGTACTGTAACTGCAATGGTTCCAGTTAAAACTCATGCCCAAATAACACATGTTATAATGTTTCAAACTAATTTTCAACTCAGGTCGTCTGGCTTCTTTGCCTCTTCAAGACAAATTTCTGACTTCTTGGTGAAAATGACTAGGTGCCACCCTAAGGCAGTGTGGATTTTCCCCCAATGAACTGATTCCAAGGGATTTGATCAGGCCAGAGATATGGCCCTACAAAATGTTCTTAGCTAGGCTCCATCTTATATTAATTCAATGAAATCACAAAGAAGTGTTGCTTCTACACATTACCTGTACAGTATTGTCCACTAAAACACCAGAATAGCTTTTACTCTGGCTCACTGTTAATGTCCTGCCCTCCACCTTTTTGGACGGAAGATTCTAGAACATACCAAAAGAGCTGCAGCTCTGTCCTTGTGGTGAGGGGGGAATTGAAACTGTGCCACATGTGTATCCAGACTGTTGTGGTCCGTCAGTGGCCTGCGGAGCTGGCAGCAGAGTCGGACAGCAAGAAGGCTGGGGAGGAACATGGGCCAGTCCTGGAATCTGGAGAAGGCTCGGTGTCAGAGGGAGAGATCCAGCCCGGGCCATCTGGGAGTTCTGTGCTGCCTCAAGAGCCTCCAGAGGCTGACATGAGCGAGGCAGAGGAACAGGGGGAGCTGTGCCCAATGCGCGCATGCGCAGAGCTGCCAGAAGGCAAGAACAGTTACGGAGGAAAAGGGCTACTCGGGAGTAAGGCTTGGAGATGATTGGCCCCTCCCATAGGATATAAAAGTGGAGCAAACGGATGTGCTCGTTGCATGAAGCAACTTGGTTCAATTGTGTNNCTTTGGACTTGCAAAGTTCCTTGCCAATTAGGTCTTTGGCAGCTTGTCAAGAGAGATAAAGGTTGGTGCTTATCAGCCTTCTTCCGAAAGACTGTGACAGACTTCTGTCAGACTAATTAACATTGTTTGGGACTTATTATGGCTGTGAATGAACATAATTTACAGCCGTTGAAATAAAAAGAGGTTTTTTGGGACTACGTTTGTGTTTTATGATTTATCAGGAAGCCTAGGTCAGAACACAGACAGGCCAGAGGTTGATCACCTTTGTCTCTTGCTAGTTGATGACATACCAAGGATTTCAGACAATGTTAGATCTATGTTAGATCTATGATTAAACATGAATAACTCCTCCAAGTAAAGTGGTGCTAAGCCTTAACTAGACTTCCGTAACTCAATAGGTTTTCTTTCTACCCCATTTTTTGTCTCCTACTCCCTCTTATTCTTTTAAATATACACATACCACTCTGTTTTATTTTGCTATTTCTTCATTATAATTGGCTGGAACAGAATGGTCTTAATTGCAACAAACCCTAGCAGGATGTCAAGAAGTATTAGAAATAATGCAGGTTAACATAGCCTTACATTCTTATACTTTTTAATAATTCTATAATTACATCTTTTTATAGTTATTTGTCTTAGTTTGTAGCTTCTAGATTATAGATATATATATATTTAAATTTAATTGTCATTTTATAAAACTCGTGTTTTAATAGCTACACCTTGCAATTTTATTTTAATAATTTTACCTTATTTTATTCTATAAATGATTTTTTTTAATTTATATTTTACTTTAACTGTTATGTTATTAGTTTTATGCTGGTCTATGACCAAAATAAAAATTGATTGGAAAAAATGATGAGCTTGATTTGGTTTTTATAACTAGGTAAAATTCACAAGTGTTCTGGGATTTTCCCTAAATCAAATTTCTTCCTTTCTTTCCTTCCCAACAGAGGATGATTTATTTTCTTTTTCTGGTCCAACAGTGAATGATTCAGATGGAAAAGTGTTCAGTACAAGTCAGTGGAGTGGGGATCGTGCAAAGCCTCTATCAGTGGAAGCCACATGTTCTCTGCCCTTGGAAAAGAAAGTAATCAGTGCTCGCTTTCCTGGCATGGGAAGAAGGGATGAAGAAGCTGGGATAATTGCCAGTCAGGGGCTATCATAAGCACAGCCAAGAAAGGACATCTCCATGGCCAAAACAGAGGATAGGACTGAAATCCAGAAAGGGATTTTTTTCAACTGGCTTCCTTTCCAGACAGTTTATGCATGGATATCAAGCAACTTGAGTCTTCAATTAAAAAAAAAAACTTGGGGATATTAAAGAGATTAAAGTGCCATTGGTCACATCTAGTTAACTGTACAGATGTGGAAGGAAATTGTCCTGGGCAGAAATTACAGTGCTTGAATGTGCAAAGTGCTGACATAAGGCTTGCTTGATATCTAATCAATTAGAAGTTTAGCTATGACCGAGAAGGACAGATACAAACGAAATCCTACTTGCAGGGTTCTTAATTTTATTCTTGAATAGGATAGTGACCATGTGGAATTGTTCATTTGGTGGTCTAACCCGTTGTCTATTTGGCAAAAAAATATGTTCCTCTAATGGTCCTCATCCCTAGACAATACTGTATGTATGCCCACAATTACTATTCTCTTCAGTTGGTTACATCACCAGGCAGTGTAAGATCATGCAAGGCTGACAAAAAAGTTGGCATTTCTGCATATATGAACTAAGAGTCAGAAAATGTGACTCTTGTGTCACACAATATGGGAACTATGGCGAATCTTGCAGGCAACACAAATGGCATATTTATATCTATTATCAAATACTTCTTCGGAAATATAGAATGCATTTCAAATATAGAGACTGCAAGAGGTGTTTGAGAGACAGAGGAATAGCATGTTCTCTCATTTTCCTGGCACATTAACTGTGCTGACTTTGGAAGGATACTTTTAATTTCCAACCAGTGTATGATGGAAGAAAAAAAAATGCAGGCCTCTAGTTTAACTGACAGGGTACCTTTCTATCACTCACACGCCATCCATTTAATATACAAAACAGTACATCTTTATTATGCTAGGAATCACCAGATGGTGAGGTCACACTTAGTCTTACACTTCCCCCTTCCCTCCCCCCCGCATACACAGGCACGTGTTCATTGTTTAAAAGAAATGGGTGGCAGGGAGAGAAAGGATCACAGATTTTCAGGATAAATAGTATTTCTATATCAGTTCCTAAAAATGACATATAGGACAAGTTTCGAATGCTGTCCTGCATCTCTCACCATTTCTGAATTCAAATATTATAACATGATAACTCCTGAGGCAGTGAAATTCATTGTTCTGTCATGCCAAGGAATGGAGATTTTGCAGTATCCTTCCGAGGGGTGGGTTCTAACTTACCTCGCTGCTGGTTCGCTTCCTCCCACGCCGTGTGGCCGCACCTCATGGGCACGTGCGCGCAAAGCACGCGCATGCATGCGCAGTGCAAATTTTTTTTAAAAAATCCCCCCCCAAAAAAGCTGAAAACAAGATGGTGACGCATGCGCAGTGCCAGAAACTCAGCTTCTGCGCATGCGCAGAAGAAAAAAAAACCAGAAAAAAATGCAAAAAAAAAATGCAAAAAAAAATGCTATTTTTTTTTAAAAAATGGCGGCGTCCACCGACCGGCACTGACCGAACCGGATCTGTGATGTCATCGTGACATCACCAGCGGGTCGCTACCGGTTTGGGTGAACCGGTCCGAACTGGGAGGAACCCACCTCTGATCCTTCCCCTGGAATGGGGTGGGAATGGGGATTTTGCCGTATCCTTCCCCTGCCACGCCCACCAAGCCACACCCACCAAGCCACACCATGCCCACCAAGCCACGCCCACAGTAAAAAAAAAATTGGATTTTACCACTGCTACAATTCCCATCATTCTGTTGGAAAGAAATCTTACCAGGTACATTTCCAAGTCGGGAATAAAGAACCAGGCAGATGCTTGAATGAAAGGTGAAGTTTATTCTGAGAGCACAATATACAAAATCAGCTGTCAGAGGCAGCTACACTAAGTCTTTCTCAAAAGCCCTTTATATTGAAAAACCTTGTTTTTGTTCCTCAAAAGAGTGTGAAAGTGTGCCATCTAGAAATTCCAAAAAAGCACTTTGGCTTGTATTCTGAGAGGGGCCACTTTGTAGCCAGGAACTCTACTGAGTTTGGGTTTCTGCTTTGTAGATTGTAGATTGAAAATGGTAATCTCTTAGGGGAAAGGACCTTTTTTCCTATATGAACAAGAAACCTCAGGTGAAGCTCAGGCAGGGAGGAATGTTGACCCAATTCTATTGGCGTTTCCCATTGCATTTTAATCTTTGTCTAGAGCAGCGGTGTCAAACTCAAGGCCCGGGGGGCGGATCTGGCCTGAAGGGTGCTTACATCTGGCCCATGGGAATGCCCTGGAAACAGCAAAGGACTGACCCGCGGTGCCTCTGCTAGCAGAAACGGAGCTCGCGAGGGCCGTGTGCAGCCCTGGTAAGCTCCGTTTTCACTGGCAGAGGGTTGCAGGATGCCATCGCAGCCAAAAACGGAGCTTGTGAGGCCCGCGGGTGGCCCTCCTGAGCTCCGTTTATGCTGGCAGAGGGTTGCAGGAAGCCATCACAGCCAAAAATGGAGCTTGGGAGCTCGTTTTCACTGGCAGTGAACTCGGGCCACCACAGGCACCCCTGACATGAGTGACATCAAGCTGGTTATGTCCACCCTGGCCATGCCCACTCTGGCCCACCCGAGGTCAAACACAACACTGATGTGGACCTCAATGAAATTGAGTTTGACACCCCTGGTCTAGAGCCTATTCTAAGTTGTGACTTTGAATCTTTTGTCCTGATTACAACAGGTTAGGGTAGAATGTGTGGCAGGAGGAATTGAGTTATTTCCCACAATTCTTTGCCATTGGTCATGTTGGCTGAGTTCAGTGTGAAGGTATCTAGATATATTAGATTTTTGTTAGAATTTTGTGGCACAATTTTAAATTCAAACCACCACATTCCAATCATTTTTCTCTGTGTGTGTTCACACTCACACACACACACACACACACACACACACATGAAAATTGCTGTGGAAAGCAAATGTAGATTTGCTTTCTTCTAGATGCACCAGCTAAAGTTTCTAGGCTGATAGGGTGCATAACAGAACCTTTTTGCCAGAACAAGTGAATCTATTGAGAATGTCAGTAGAAGTTCTCTGTATATTTCTGAGTCTCAAAACTAGGGTGAATATTTGGGACAGTCAAGGCTTCTATTGCCTTCTATTGCCTGACTCGTATTTACAAAAATAAAACCCAGACAGATCACGAAGCTTATATATTTTGAACTCTTATCCCCATTCATTGTCTTCCCTTAATGTTCCAAGAGTATGGTCATTGGTACTGTTGGCTGGAACTCTAGGGGATGTAGTCTGACTTATCTCCAGGGTCCAGATTGAGGAAGTCTGCCCAATAGATATTGTATTTCAATTCCAAATGCTTTGGGAAGACAACTAAGAGAAATATATATTGCTCAAAATAGCCACATTGTGAAATAAAAATTAAAGCCACCACTCGGGAAACAAAGGGTTAATGAAAAAAAGAGGAGAACAAAACCTCCAGTCATCCATAGCAAAGTCTGTACAGGCTTCTTTGTTGGCTAAGCGAGAAGCAGCAGGTTTAATGATATGGCTGGAACAAGACTCATCGCTAAAGATGAGGTAAGTGTTATTTCACACTTCCTCAAAGCATGTGAAAGCTGCCATGAACACACAATTGTGCACTGGCTGCCACTCCTTGCTGCAATACGTGCCAGATCAAAACAGATTCTTCACGCTTTGGTGTCTCTCCCTGCAAGAGTTAAAGGAAAGGATCAAAGATTTTCGAAAGCTAGAATAACAATGAAATTCACAACTCCATTTTGTTTTACAAGCTTCTGTCTCTCTCTCTGCTGCCACTCTCTCACCCTCCCATTCTCTCCAGCAATTCTTTCAGAAATGTAATTTCTAAAGCAGAGAACAAACCATCCAGCTCCAAGAGAATAGAATATGTTGTTTGGATGCCATCTAGTCTGTGAGACGGGCACTCAGCCTGCCAGCTTTTGACTTGCCTGAGGCACTGTCAGATGGTTAGGGAGGTGATGGGGAGTCCAGACAGCTTTGAAGTCCTGCTAGCTATTTATCTTTCAGTCACCATCCATTGTGAGGATGCTGCTCTTATTTGTTCGTGTCTTTCTCAAGTTCTATGCAGAGCCTTTACAAAAACAGCATTTGCCGGATATGAGCCCTGTCTTTTGTAGGGAAGTCAAATCAAATCAACTCTTCATTACAGTTATAGGCCAGCATAATGCAGAGAAGTCATGTTTACCCTCTGGAGTTATGGCTCACATTCAGTGGAGACTGTTCTATCCTGTAATTCTACCAACTGGGTTCCCATTGTTAATGTAGCCAAGGGAGAAATAGCATTTGAAATATTACTAGTGCTTTTGTTTGTTTTGGTTTCCATTCTGTGCGCACTTCTAGATGATGCTGGCTTTACAATGGAGCAGGCTCCCTCAGCCAGCACAAGTGATTTGGGTCCTTGGTCTTTGCTGGGTAACATCGAGGTCAAGTCTGGAGCAAACTAAGTACACATCTGCCTTTAAATTATCTGGTGGGAAAAAATAGTTTGCATCACTTTTTTTGGTGTCACCTGCAATTCACTAAGGTTCCTCAACTTCATGCGACAACTTCGGCCTCCTTATCAACATAAAGAAGACCGAAGTGATGCATCAGCCAGCTCCGAAAGCCCAACACCAAGAGCCCACCATCACAGTGAAGGGACAAAAGCTGCAAGCAGTGGACCAATTTACATACCTTGGCAGCACCCTCTCCCGTGCAGTGACAATTGATATTGAGGTCAACTGCAGAATTGCCAAGGCAAGCTCTGCATTTGGCAGACTACTGACCAATGTGTAGGACCGCCGTGGGACCTCCAGAATTCTCCAATCAGCATGCTTGTGAACAATCAGCATGGTTATGGAAGGATGGCTTAAGTTGTTTGTAAACTGGATCATTTATTGGCTTAACTAGGCCAATTGTCTATTCAATTCAGTTTATTACAGTTTATTACACGCTGGGCAGGCCATGTTGCAAGGATGCCAGACCACCGCATCCCCAAACAGCGCCTCTATGGTGAGCTGTCTCAAGGGGGACAAAGCTGATTGCACGGGGGACAAAGGAAGCGATAGAAAGACACGTTGAAAGCCTCCTTCAAGTCCCTGGATATCGACACCACCTCCTGGGAAACCCTGGCACAAGATCGATTGACATGGCGCACGCTGATCCACCAAGGCTGCCAGACATCTGAGGACAGAAGAACAACCATAGCACAAGAGAAGCGAGCACTCCGCAAAGCCAGAGCTGCAAATGCTGCAACAATGGTGCCCACACATGTCTGCCCAACATGTGGCAGAACATTTCGTGCCCGTATAGGCCTTACCAGCCACCTACGGACACATCGTGGACAGCGCACAACCTGTTAGATGTCAAGGTCCTCTTCAAACATGATGGACAAACATCATCAACTTCATAGTGGAGAAAAACATCTTAAAATGAGGAATACAAATAATCTTCAATTTATGACCACAATTGGGACTAGAATTTCCATTTCTAAGCAAAGCAGCAAAGCACAAATTTGGGTGCTTGGCCATCAGCATGTATTTATGATAGTTGCGTCATCTCAGGGTCATGTGATCACCATTTGTGACCTTCCCAGCCAGTTTCCAACAAATAAAGTCAATGGGGAAAGCCAGGTTCACTTAAGAACTACACGATTCGCTTAACAATTGCAGTGCTTTTCTTAACAGTGATGGTGAAAAAAAGTCATAAAGTTATGCCCAATTTTATGGCTTCTTTTCACTATCACTGTTAAGCAAAGCATGGCAATTGTTAAGCGAATTGTGTAGTTGTTAAGTGAACCTGGCTTTCCCCATTGACTTTATATGTTGGAAACTGGCAGGGAAGGTCACATATGGTGATCACATGACCCTGGGATGCCGCAACCATCATGAATGCATGCTGATGGCCAAGCACCCAAATTTTGATCACATGATTATGGGGAAGCTACCAGTCGTAAGTCATTTTTTTCAGTGCCATTGTAACTTCGAATGGTCACTAAATGAATGGTTGAAGTCAAGAACTACCTGTAGGAAATCTGTCAAGTTCTGCTTTGCTCATTTTCTCATTTCCATCCTGTTTTTGCATGTTTGCATTTTCTTTCTAAAGCAATCAGTATAAAAAAAAGTTCACATTTTTTAAAAAGATATGCACGTTTTAAAATGCATTTTATACCATACATATTTTTCCAAGCCTCTATATTTAATATGGAACATTTTTCTCTCATGTACACATACAGTTTTTTGTTTGCATCTTTGTATTTGCCATTTGGTAATTATATCTTGGGTAAGATTGCATTAAAATCTCTGTGGAGAATTAGGAAAAGAATTGGTTTACATGGCATCAGTCCCATCCCATGTTTGTAGAGTGCCAAGATTTCTACAGCGATACAAAGCAACATCCATTGTTATGCCCAAGCATCTCCTAAAGGCTGCCTCCCTCAGTACGTACACATATGCATTTGATCTACAGAAACATCTCTTATCACATCTCTTTCCTGAACTCTTTACACATGGGAATAGAGGAACACAGTTTGGAAGCTGGTTCAATACATCTGCTAAATAATGATTGTTGCTGAAATATGTGTATTAAAATGTTATCTGAACCAAAGAGCCTTTGGTTTTCATGGTGATAATGACAGCATCTCTGGTATCATGTAGAGAGAGCTCTCACATAGAAGTCAACAAAAAGTCTACAATTGCCAAACTCATGGCTATCCCCGCTCATTGCAGCAGTAGCTAGGGAGCTACCATGAGACTGAAGCATGAAAACATGCATGTATAAATGTAACTGCAATTTAGATTATATTTTAAACTTGCCCAGGAAAATCCATTAGGGTTTTTCAAAATTTGAGAAAGGAGAATATACTAGCTTTACTCCCTCATTTTAGATTGCTTCCCTCGGAATTTTCATTTACAGTAACTCATATTGTATGTCAATGTCTCGTACTGCATTGAGTGATTAGGACAAATAATTATTTAGTTAACATAAAACCTGGAATTTTGGATATTTTTGCTCAAGCTGATGAATAAATTACCACTAGGAAAAATCATATGGATACTCTTATGGTTTTTTTTAAAATATGCTTATCCAAAGCCTTCCCTCACCTTCCATTGAAACCTAGATTTAATCTGCATTCTAGAAGTTTGGAATTGTGCAAAATTCTAGTTAGAACTGAACTCGAGGCAGTGTTGAAGGATTTGTTATGGCAAACTCAAGCAGTTTTCAGGCATCTGTTCCCAATATTCTCCAGAATAGCCCAGCCCCCATATCATTCCTCTGATGCCTAGACTTCCAGGCCATCAGCCATACAAGCCAAGAAGGTAGAATGATTATTTGTCCACAATAGCACAGGAGGCAATTTATTAGGGTATTGTAGATAATTCTAGTAGTAAGTAGTTCAAAGTTGTTCAGTGCATTAAGGGGATCTGACAGCAGTCGACACATTGATATTGAGGTCTACCAAACAGCATTTGGATAGGGAATGAAAACATCATACACAAGACAAGACACTTGTAATGAATTTATTTAGTGTATGGTGATGGTATAATAAGCCAGGAGACTACAGTGTTAATACATAATAGTTATTTGGTTGCCAAAGAGTGCTAGTCTATTTAGTTCACACTCACATGATCCAGGATGCACCACAGAAAGATGAATGATGTACTGCCATGTCATCCAGGGCCTTCTCTTACCATCAGTAATGCCTTGTATTCAGGCAGGTCCACCACCGACAGGGGTCCAACCATACACATGAAACACCACCACATTTCCCATCAAAGTGGTACCTATTTATCTACTCACATATAGCATGCTTTCAAACTGCTAGGTGGACAGAAGCTGAGGCAAGTGACAGGAGCTCACTCCTCCATGCAAAGCTAAGACTCGAACTGCCAGAGCGGAGACCATCTCCAGCGTCTTTAAACCACTGAGCCACCGCACCTCTACTTGTAGTGAAAATTTGGATGCAGAAACATGCATCAGCAAATTGAATGTTGGCTCAGTCATTACTTCCTTCCTTATTCATTTCTATGTGGGTTTTTTCTTTCTTTCTAACCAGTTGCAATTCTCCATGGCTGGCATTACTTTAGTTCCAACTTTGCCGGAAGCAAAACAGTTTTTAGAGTTCGTCTCAGTGGAAGGTAAGAAGAAAGGCTATAAATCAAAGGTTAATACATGCTCTGCACCAGTCTCAGTTTCTGGAACTGAAATCTAAGCCCTGCTGCCAATCAAAGCTGACTTAGAAAGATGGTAAGCTTGAAGAAAACAAAGCTCTCATTTCATTCAACATTTAGAAAAGGGACATTAAGCGTTAAAAATTTTCAATTATTGAATGGTTGAAATAATTATCTCCTAGGTTTTGCCTTTAATAGTTGTTTTTCAACTTTGTTGTTGTATACATCTTCAAGAAATCCCTGTTGATACTGGAAACATTATGAAAAATGAATAAATAACATACACCAGAACATCAATAAGTTGTTCTGGATGGGAGCATCTGGTTAGGTAAAACATGCTATTTTGAAGCAGCCCATTTAGCAATAGCAATAGCACTTAGACTTATATACCGCTTCATAGTGCTTTACAGCCCTCTCTAAGCGGTTCACAGAGTCAGCATATTGCCCCCAACAATCTGGGTCCTCATTTTACCCACCTCGGAAGGATGGAAGGCTGAGTCAACCTTGAGTCGGTGAGATTTGAACCGCCAAACTGCAGCTAGCAGTCAGCTAAAGTAGCCTGCAGTGCTGCACTCTAACCACTGCGCCACCTCGGCTCATTTATTGTAATGTTAGCAAAGGCAGCCTGTTAATGGTATGGGAAATTTAAATTTTGTTGGTTATACCATTGTGTTCCCCCTAGAATGAGCATTGTCTAGAATGATCTAAAATTCTTAAAATAAATAATTGGTTTTTGTACTGAATATAGGGAGTTCAGTTCCAAGATATGTGTAAGACATGATACATCCCTTCTAGTTTGTATTATTGGCCAATAGTGTAAAAACGAATGAACTGCCTTCTTCTATGCAGATTCCACAGTCAGTCTCCACTTAATTAGCATTAAGATAGAAAAAGATTTGAATCCTGTCCACACTGATTGCATCAATTAAGCTATTCATCTTTTTCTTTCAAATTCTTCTGCTTATTTTCTTCTTTGATTAAGACAGTCTGTATTCATTAAATGGATATATAGCAATTGTAAATAGTCCTTGGCAGCCAGAATACTGCTTCTATATATAAAAAAAAGTTTGTTGAATGCAGATGCTCAGCCAGAACCTAAGAAGGCAGTGTTGAAATTCCTCATATAATTAATAAATTGTTCTTTTCAAAGTCTGTTTTTGAGGGGCAATGTAGGAAGAAAAAATGTGGTTTTTGTCCCTTTCTCGTTTATCTTTTGCTCTACTGAACGAACCAATAAAAGAGAAGTTTTGTGATGATACTAAAGCTAGAGAAGCCAAAGGCATTTCAATGTCTGTAAGCAGGAATGCCAAGGTGACAATTATAGTGAGATTATAACAATAAGATATGATGTGAAATCATTCATAATTGCTTGCCTTTTAATGTAACTAAAATTCCATCTATCAGGGCCATTTGCCTGGGAGCTAGGCCAGCCCTCAAGTCAGCACTGAAAAATCTGTGATGGTGAACTTCCACGTTTTGAGAAATACAGCTAAGATGCAATATTATTAGGCAAATAAATAAACACAGGCAAAAGAAAACAGTGATGTTATTATTTGAGGCAGATATTATTTCTCCATAGAAGAATAAATCAATTGTAATCATTGTGCTTTGTGGTAAGAATTGGTACAGTTTACACTATGGGTTAAATGTGCTAATAAAATGAGGCATTTATATTGTTTCCTTGATTTGAACAAAAGGCAAAGCCACCAATACACCAACAGGTATAACACAGAGCCAATTGTGCCTTTTGCTTAACACTTCAAGAGTTAATGAGGGACAAGCTATAAACCTTGATAATCTCTTTGCTTTTTCTCTCTCCCTATCACTACTGAAGTAACTGTGATCCAAATGCACCCGGGAGTCATTTATTTCACACGCACATCCTTCACAGTCCCTCCAGGGCAGGGCTTTGACCCATTCCTACAACGATACCCCTTTCTCTGGCAGCACCTGTAATGTTATACACAACAGAACACAAAAGGCATGACGGGAAAAGGCTGGGCTTCCTCTTCCTAATGGGCTCTATGAAAAAAAAAAGGGGGGGTGTGCTTGACTGTTTAGATGGAAAAATAATACAGACTGCAAATTGAGTTTGTTTTTCATTCTTCACCCCACCCCACCCCTCTACCACAACCCTAATTCTCTCAGGAAAATTGGTAGTTGAAAGCTCAGTGTGGCAAGCACAAGAGATTAACCTTTTTCAAGGCAGACTCCTCCTTTCCAGTTGAAATGAGACACTGTCACCATGCAAAGTTTGATAAGAGTGACTGTTTCTTTGTTTCAGCTCTGAGCATACTAGCTCAGAAATGGGCAACCTCTTTTTACCAACTAGGAACACACTGTTTGGTGAGAAATTGGAGACCTTTCTAGCACAACTTGAGGGATGAGGTAAAAAAAAGTGAAAAGGGAGCAATTATTTTCAACTCTATAATATATAAATAGAGGGCTAGCCAACATAAGGAGCTATTTCATTTTTCCAGCATCCCAAATAGCTCAAGATAATGAGAGCCAGTTGGTTGTAGTGGTTAAGGTGGTTAAGAAACCAGGAGACTGTGAGTTCTAGTTCTGCGAGTTCTAGTTCTAGTTAAGCATGAAAGCCAGCTGGGTGACTTTTGGCCAGTTGCTGCCTGTTAGCTCATCCCACCTCATCTGATCTCCACAAGGGCACTCTGGGCATTATAAGGCACTAAATATGGTGGCATGGGTACAGCTTGGTGCTTTAAGAACATGGCCACCTAGTCCATAAGACAAAAGTAAAAATGTAACCCGGGGTGCTAGAGGTTCCTGTGAGGTCAATGGACATGGCAGGGGATAACCTCAGTGATTTTTCATCTAATAAAGAGGTCCTTTGTGGAACACTCCAGAATTGTGGGGCTCTAGAGTATATCTTTAAAAGATGTCAGCAAACATCCAATGGTCAACTCAAGAAGACTAAAGTGTAAGAGCACCTTGACCATCTTCTGTCTGGAAATGGATCTGAGTTTATTGAAGAAGTGACCAGTTTAAAACAAATGCATAATAGCCTCTGGCTATGGGCTTCTATTTGCTTGTTAAATGTCCTGTAGCTGAGATCTTATATGCATGATTCTCTCTCTCTCTCTCTCTCTCTCTCTCTCTCTCTCTCTCTCTCTCTCTCTCTCTCTCTCTCTCTCTCTCCCCCCCCCTCCCCCCCCCCCCCC
>QLTV01004416.1:2330471-2341337 GCA_003457575.1 Thermophis baileyi | reverse complement strand
TTATATATGCATGACTCTCTCTCTCTCTCTCTCTCTCTCTCTCTCTCTCTCTCTCTCTCTCCCTCCCTCCCTCTCTCCCACTCCCCTCCCCTATCTTTTCAAAGATCAGAATTATCTGTGTCCCTGCTTCTGGGTTCTCTTTGTCCTTTGCAACTTGTGCAATATCATTTGTGGAATTCCAATCAGTTTTCCTTCTTTTTTTTATCTTTCTTTCCTTGTAGCCATCAATAGCCACACTGTGCTATTTGGTAATCAGAACATATTGTAGGGAGGGATTGATAAGTACATCAAACATCACTAAGCCAATTCTCCCCCTCTCCCCCATCTCCAACATCTCCAGCAACAATAAATCTCTCTGCATTCAGATGCAGACAATATGCAGTTTTATGTCTCTGTGCTTTGTAGGTCTTTAAAAATAGTCTCACATGCAACAAAATGAGCTTCCATGAGTGACATTTTTAAACGCCTTTGCTCAAAGTCTTCCATTGTTTTCCCAGCTTGTGAGTAATGGTTAATGAGTTATGTAATGGGGAAGGAAAATGTTTAATTCAAATTGAGTCTCTAGGCTTGTTGCTCTTTAAATATCTTGCTTAGTGTTCATTTTTGCTGATACTGTAAGTAGGTAGAGGTAGAGACAGATGGGTCTATATTTCAAACCTATGTCAGTTTTACATGTGTTCAGTTGCAAGGCTGTTCTGGCCAATTTTTGCATCATTTAAATTGCTCTGCATAAAATGAACCCATGAAAATGCACACTGATTTTTATATGCAATTTTTACCAACATATTCAGTTTTGGACACAACTTGATATGTTCATTTCTTTATTAGATTTTATTACACCATTCACGAAGGAGCAAAAGCAGTGCACCTAACTATTCGCCTCCATTTGATCTTCACAATAGCAACTCAGTAATATAGGTTAAGCTAAAAATTAGCAGACTGGCCAAAAGTGATTTGGTAAGATTTTCAAGATGAGTTTGAAGCTAGATACCTCTGCTTCTTGTTGAACAGAATGTACACATACAGGCTTGTATGCTGTTTTTGATACAGTATGCAATTTTGCGCACAACTTCCCCTAATATATGCGCATTTTATGCAATACTTGGAAGCAAGAAATGTACTGCCAAAATTACAAGTATGTGTCATCCAAAGAATCGCTGCATTCTCATTAGCATGTTGATCTGGGAAATGCAAATTAAGTCAGCTTGCTTAAACATGCAATTTTATATTTTTTTTCTCCTCATAAACAGCAATTAGAGTTCTTACCATCATCCAGAGCTGTTTGCCTCCAAGGAATGTAAAATCTCAAAGAGATTTGGGAGAAAAATAAATAGGAATAGAGAAGAAAGAGCAACATGAGTGATCTATTCTTTGCTGTTTTCATTGATAAGACTCCTTAAAACCATTTGTTTAAAGACAGCGAGTAACTTTTTTTAAAAAGTGAGTATTCAAATCCTTTTCTATGGTGCCAGTAAGTGAGGCCCCTCTGGGTACCATATGTATTTGGGTAACCCTCCCAAAAGTTGCCACCCTATTGTAATTTTTAATGGCCAAAAAAGAAAATGGTTAAATAAATGAGACCTAGCCTGCATAAAATTAATTTAAATCAAAATTTCCAAGTATTCTTTGGAAAGTACCTCCTGGCATGTCACTCAAAGACAAGTGTAGGCCTACCTCAGCCCAAGAATGTTCATAAAAGTTGTCAAAGAAATCAAAATTGTGGTCAGAGACACACAAGCCAACCCTGTTCCTTTTTTTATGTGTTGGATCAGGGCCTCAATCACGCAGTTGTGGCTGTCCTATAGATTTTTTTTTACCTGTTTAACCCCCAAAAATGGTGCCCTTTTGCTTTACTACTTCACTTGACAATAATTTGGTATAAACTATCTGGCAAGCTTTCAGATATCAGCCAGTCGCTCTTTATTCTCTAAATAGCTGTGATAAAAAGTCTGGGCTGAATTGGGAAATGGAAGATGAAGTGATTTATTGGGATTTCCATCTGACTGATTCTTTCTAAACATAAAGGGAAAATGCACTGTAAAGAATGAATCCATCAGAGTGAATAACCTTTGAACTTTCACATTTTGTGACATTCAGCTTAATGAGCACACTTATCTTGCTTGCCAAATGTTACCTGATACAGATGTAAAGTTTGTATTATGGGCAATTTGACCAGGAAAATTTGGGTGGCTGGGGACATGGAGTGTAACACAATTAGTTTCGCAAAACAAGCATGAGATCACAGTGATCAGAATGTATACAATGTGAGATCAGTTACACCTGTTGCATCTGGCTGAAAAGATAACATGGATTTTCAGTGGAAATACAAGATGTGGAAACAAAAGGGCTTTTATAAAAATTCAAAGAAACCTGTTGCTTGAATCAACAGAATGAGAATCAGAATCAGAATAGAGCTGGAAGGGACCTTGGAGGTCTTCTAGTCTAGCCCCCTGTTCAAGCAGGAGATCCTATATCATTTCAGACAAGTGACTGCCCAGGCTCTTCTTAAAAACCTCCAGTGATGAAGCACCCACAACATCTGAAGGCAAGCTGGTTCATTGGTTAATTGTCCTCACTGTAAGGAAGTTTCTCCTCAATTCCAGGTTGCTTCTCTCCTTGATTAGTTTCCCTCCATTGTTTCTTCTCCTGCCCTCTGCTGCTTTGGAAAATAAATTGACCCCCTCTTCTTTGTGGCAGCCTCTCAAATACTGGAATACTGCTATCATGTCCCCCACAGTCCTTCTTTTCTCTAGACTAGCCAAACCCAAATCCTCCAACCATTCTTCATTTGCTTTAGTCTCCAGGCCTTTAATCATCTTAGTTGCTCTTCTTTGCACTTTTTCCAAAGTCTCAACATCTTTTTTGTAATGTGGTGACCAAAACTGGATGCAGTATTCCAGATGTGGTCTTACCAAGGCTTTATAAATTGATACTAATACTTCATGTTATACTTCATAGTAGAGGCTCTACTCAATCATGCTCTAGTCAGCTGTAGAATTGACTAATGTAATGTGCTCTACATGGGGATAGACTTGAAGGGCCTTTGGAAGCTTCAACTGATGGAAAATGGACCAATACCAGTCAGTATTGGCAGATCAAGCCTGAGGCTCCTGCTTTATGGGGTGCCTTAGAATTGTTTTCACTTCCCACTTTTATTCAACAACTACCTGAGGTCTCTGGGTGAGAACATGCATCTGCTCTGACTGACCAGATAATGCCAACAAGATTCTTTCTCAAAGCCTGGAGACTGTAGATGTTGGATGGGGGAGCATAGATTTGGTTCAATCCTAGCAAGATTGAATGACCCCCAGTCCAGAGATTTTCCATTTCTAACTCTGCCTAGAAAGGATATTTCCTTAGAGTTGGGGGTGGGGAGGTGAACTCAAACTCCTGCTTTAAGACTAGGAGGATCTTTGAACAGGTTCATCTTATGCAACAACTCTTCTCATTCCTGGACCAGCAGGCCTTACCCATAATGATTCATACCTAACTTACCTTCTGTTTGGATGATGTAATGCCCTTTACATGCTTCAAATGCCACTTCGAAGAGCATTTAGAAGTGGCAAGTAGTCCAGAATGCAGTGGTACAGGCAGTTTCTGGTGTTTCTTATTATGGTCCACAACCTGCACTGGCTATTAGTGGGCTTTTGGTTGCAATTCAAAGTGTTATAAAACCTTACATGTCAATGTGACAACCTATTTGCAGAACCACCAATGGTCTCTGCTCACTCTACTAGATGTAGCATAGAGGGCAGGCTCCAGATCTCTTCCATTAAACAATGTCACCTTGTGGTGCCCCTGTATGGTGTTTTATCTGTGGCATTGCCTATCCTATAGAACAGCAGCCCTCCAGAGATTAGGATGGCCCTGAGTTTGTTAACTTTTCATAATGCATCAAAGACCTGGTTGTTCTTGTGAATATTTGTACTAAATGGTTAGGCAAGCTGTGTTGGCTAATACTGGTTAATGTTATTGGCCTTGGATCAGGGGTGGGTTCTAACTTACCTTGCCACCGGTTCGCTTCCTCCCGTGCCGCGTGGCTGCGCGGCATGGCTGCGTGCGTGCTTTGCAGCTGCGTGCATGTGCAGTGCCAAAAATTCCCAAAAAATTCCCCCAAAAAAGCCAAAAACAAGATGGTGCATGTGCAGTGCCAGCAACTCGGCTTCTGCACATGCGCAGAAGAAAAAAAAATCCCCAAAAAAAATTCCCCCAAAAAAAATAATTCCAAAAAAAAGATGGCGGCATCCACGGACCAGCACCGACTGAAATGGCTCTGTGACATCACCAGTGGGTTGCTACCGGTTCGGGCAAACCGGTCCGAACCGGGAGGAACCCACCTCTGCCTTGGATATTATGGTTGTTAAATCACTGTTGTTTTTAACTCCTGTACACCATCCAGAGTCAGTTTTGGGAGATTGGTGACCATATAAATTGTGTGTATGTGTGTGTGTTTTCTCCCACCCTTCTAGCAGATGTCTCTGGATGTAGCATTAGAAGAGTAGAAGGAGATTAAGAAATGTCTCTGCCAAAATCAACCAAATGTGCATTTTAGTCCTGCCAGGTGTTAGTTCCTTGCTCTTCTATGCCAAGCTTGTCACAAAAAAACCTGATTGCACAGGCATGAGGCAGAATCTAGGATTCTACATCAACATTTGGATTGGATTGTTGCTAACACGACTAAACCCAGTGGAATTGTACTAACATAAAAACCCGGTGACAGCTCATGGAATGTAGCCTTTAAATGTTTAAAGACTGTGGCCTGATATCACATAAGATAACTGAGCTGCAGTGTTTCTTTGGATGTCAAGTATCATCTCCTGAATCACTTTCATGAGATGAGTAGGCTATAGAAAAAGGCTGGATTTTCTTCTCTTTTATCATCTTCACACAAACACATCTTCACACACAAAAAAAAAAATGAAAGAAAATGTAAGGTTGATACCATAATTTATTACAATGAATACTCGGAACAAACTTGACATTCCCTCACTAAAGAGGCTTTTGCATCTTGCCAAAGATGAGAGATTAAGAAAATGCCATTGATGCAGGCAGGCATCACAATGGTAGGTAAGCTGTTGTTTTTTTTCTCTTTGAAGCCGTAATATGCTACTGCAGACTTAAACTCAGAGGTTCCCTATTTCTATTCATTTTAAGCAAGCCTCTGCTGCTTTTCCCCCCTAGCACAGCTCCTGGACTAAGGAAGCAGGTTTGGAAGGCAAGTCGTTACAATGTGCAGCAAAATGCTCTGTCATCACTTACTATCAGAGATGCACCTTAAGCAGGATGGCTGGATGGTATTCTGCTCGTGAGCACAATTTTATGATCCTTTAGGAAAGCTGGTCATTATGGGAAACCAACCATGTCAGGTTTGATCTTTTCTTGTGCTGATTTTCTATTTCCCAGTCTATGTTGGTCCTTTTATATATTTATAAAAAAGAATTTTAAAAAAGCCAGAACACTGCAGAGCAAGGTATTGTCCACTGAATGAAAGCAAATTGAGCCTTGCTAAATTAACAAAATTGTCCCTTTTAAGAAAGACCAATAGGCTTGCATAGCTCTTATCTCTCTATCTAAATCTCAGTCAGTCAGCTGGTATCTGATGCCTCATTGAGGCTCAAGGAACTTCCTTTGGTGCTTTATTATTAGATATTTATGTCATTGCCATCATATGACTCTCAGTGATGTACACATGAAACAATATCATTTCATTCATATAAATGTAAAATATCAGTGACATTATTCAACTGGTTAAAAATAATTTTGAAGAAGTCCATTTTAATCTCTATAATCTAGGGGCCAATACTGAGGCAGATAATCTGGCTTCTGGTTTGAAGTCTGGGGGACAAAAAGAAGAATGGTTTCAGGCTCCCTATCTCCATTGTGCTAACTCTGTAAACCGCTTAGAGAGGGCTGTAAAGCACTATGAAGCGGTATATAAGTCTAACTGCTATTGCTATTGCTATTGCCATTTTTAAAAGATAGCATTTGTAAAAAGTTACCAGTTAGTTTAATTAGTTAGATATGATTTATCTATTGGTTTATTGATGTCAGATCTCCAAAGTAGCCCAAACCTGGAAACTAATGACACACAAGTTCATAATGCTTTTATTATAAGGTTATAAGTAACAGAATCTTGCAAGTCTGAATGTGCTTCCCTCCTCCCCCCCCTTCCCTTCCCTCCCCTCTTTCCCTTTATCTTCATGAGAACTAGGAAGGGTTATGTCTGAGATGCTGTCTCCAATTACATTTCTCTACTGGACTCAGATTTTTTGTTATCTGACTGTTGTCTTGCTTGCAATTGTTCTTTCTGTTCCTCGAGGTTATTCCTTCTGCCAATTACACCTGGAGAGGTATTGTGATCGGAAGATAGTAGATAAGATTTTGTTGCATGTATAGCACACCCTTGTTTTAGGACAAAGATGATAAAGGTAGTGTGTTAGAATGAAGATTAGGACAAGGAACACAAGACACACAATGTTGACCATCCCCAGGTTTGCCCATGTTACCCCCCCCCCCCAATTGCATGAGCTGAGCTGCATTGACTCCCAGTTTTCTTCTGCTTGCAATTTAAGGTGCTGGTTATTACCTTTAAAACTCTACATGGCATGGCACCAGATTATTTGCAAGACTGCTTGTCCTTGAGGACATCTTTGTGTTCCACCAGAATGGACAAGGTAGGCACCATACAGGTCCTTTCCCTTAAACATTGCCATCTTGTGGGTCCTTGGAAATGTTCCTTTTCTGTTGCCTTCTTTCCCTTCTGTTGCCTTCTTTCCCTATGGAACATTCTCCCCACCCCCTACTCCCAAGATCCAGCAGGTGATACTTGAAATCAGTTAAAACCAAGCTCTTCTCCCAGGCATTGGGATAGGGCAAGATCAAGATGGAATGAGAATATGGGTATACAAATGAAGAATGATGGTGGCACCATGTTTTTCTATTTCTCATTTTATTGTTGTTGGTTTTATATTGTTGTATATTGCTTTAATATATTTTATATTGTTTTATACTGTTTTATTGGTTGTAAGCTGCCCAGAGTTGTTTTTAAGATGGGTTGCTATGTAAACATTTTAAATAAATAATGTTAGAACTTGGGCCAGTTGCAGTTAGAATGAGGCCAAGTGAAATCATGGAAAGAAGTGGAAAGAACTCCTCAGAGGCTCTAGATGTGCTATTGAATTCCAGGTCTGCTTTAAGAAAATTGACTTCATCCATAATCTTACTGTGGTTCAGATGGTAGACCTAGTTTTTAGAGTAGGAGGCTAGATGAACCTTGTTAGTTAATCTGTTAAATTCTAGTCCTATGAATGGATATGGGATTTGTTTGTTTGTTTAACATTTCCAAATAGTCTCCCGTATCATTGAACTTGACTCTGAGTACATACAACTAATAGTTAAAACAATATCACAACCATTAAAATACTTTAAAAAGTAAATAAACATCAGATAGTAAAAACAATATTGTGGGAGAACATCCATCTAAACACAATATAACCACTGTGGAAGCTTCCCATGGGATCTCCAAGACTGGTGGAAGAACCACGTTTTCAAAGCCTTTCAAAAGGCTAAGGGAGATGGAGCTAACCCCATCAATACTTTCCATTTCAGGCAGTATAGCAAACTAAGTATTTTCCATTTTCTAGCACATTTCCATTTACTGGATGTTGGTTTCAATAGATAAAACATAACAAAGAAACAATTTACTTTGACATACTAGAGGATGTAGTAAAAGAAGAACAGGAACTTAAATGGATAATGTATCCTCAGGCCTCCTGGAGTAATAAAAATCCTACCACCACCACCCCACTTCCGGAAACAAACATAGTTAAGGGATTGCAGAATCAATCATTTCCATAAAAAAATCCATAATCTATAAAATTAATTCATCAAGGAACAGCAATACAACTTTCCTCCTTAAATTCACTGGTCAATATTGTCTAAAATGCTTTTACTTGTAGAATAATCTGCTTATATTCTATAGCAACATATTTGAATATGTTATTTTATACCTTCAAAAGATAGGTTCATTCAAAAAGCCCTCAGATATGTGAATATTTCCTTCTATCATTCACGTATTCATTTGCATAAAGAAAGAGTTATATGTCAATAGGTTCCAGCTGGAGATTCTCAGATCCAGTGCCTAAGGTTAAAGGAGTTGTACAAATATGGCCTGGAGAAAAACATGTTTAAAAGACATATTCAAGGTAAAGTCTTCCAAAGATTAAGCTCAACTCCTCATGTTTGTGTAGCTTTCTTGGCAACAATATGTACGTATTGCCTGGAAGCTGCCCAGAGTTGGTTATAAGATGAGATTTATTTAAATCTTTTAAATAAATTAGATAGATAGATAGATAGATAGATAGATCGATAGATAGATAGATAGATAGATAGATAGATAGATAGATAGATAGATAGCTAGATAGATAGATAGATAGATAGATAGATATAGATAGATAGAGATACAGTAGATATAGATAGAGATATAAATATAGATATAGAGATAGATAGATAGAGATAGAGATAGAGAGATAGAGAGATAGAGAGATAGATATATATATAGATATACCCTGTTTTCCCCAAAATAAGACACCCCCCGATAATAAGCCCAATCGGGCTTTTGAATGCATGGCAATAAGGCCAAGCACTTATTTCAGGGTTCAAAAAATATAAGACAGGGTCTTATTTTTGGGGAAACATGGTATATAGATATATAGAGATAGATATAGATATAGATATAGAGATAGAGATAGAGATAGAGATAGAGATAGAGATAGAGATAGAGATAGAGATAGATAGATAGATAGATAGATAGATAGATAGATAGATAGATAGAGAGATAGATAGATAGATAGATAGATAGATAGATAGATAGATAGATAGATAGATAGATAGATAGATAGATAGATAGATAGATAGATAGATAGATAGATATAGATAGATAGATAGATAGATAGATATAAAATAAAGATATGATTTGTTGCTGCCTTCTTTTATTGTATCTTTTTGGTTTCCCATTATAGCCCTCAGTGCTATATTTTTCTGACAATCAATCATGTGAGTATTAATCTGGTCTGATGCAGGGAAAGGGGATTTCAACTAAATTTTAGGAAGGATTGTATCATCATATAAACAGATCAACTTGGAAATCAACGACATTTTCTTTGTTGGAAGATTTTAAGCAGAGACTTTTGGTCATGCACCAGTTTACCTGCAATGGCATGGAATTGGACTAGAGATGGTTAGGATCCCTTCCAATAATGTGATTGATTCCATGAAGAAGTTCAAACTTGGTTCAGCAGATGTGCTTCTGCTTCCTCTATCTATGAATTTATATAGAAGGAAGTCACTACTAATTACTAAATACACTAGATGTGTCATATCAATCTATTCATACAATAGCTCATGTGTGACAGATATTAAAACATTTTTCAGAATAATAAACACAGATGCATGCATGATTTATATCAATCATAGAAACATTAATATGACATGATAAATAAATTTCAGAAGCACAAAGAAAAAGAAGGAAGATGCATCCTCAGACACTTACTTCTGAGTGCTTATTTCTGACCCACCCAGGACAATGCAGATAAAGTTTAATCATATAATCCAATAAAAATAATAATAGTGAGATTCATGCCTTATAGTCTGAGAGAATATCCTGTACTTGCAGGCCTGTCAAACTGGCGGCCCATGGGCTGGATACGTCATGCACAGGCCACGCCCACCCTGGTTCCACAAAGGCAAAAAAGTCACGATCCGGCCCATGACATGAGTTTGGCACCTGTGCTGTAGAGTATCAAATGGGATGGGCATCTCTGGGATGGGATTTTACCCTTCCTGATTTGATGATTGTCTAGAATCTTGGTGAAATTTTGAAAAAGAACCACCCTTATCAGAAGCCTAGTGAAAATGCTGATGGGTTTTAGTCAGTATATGGTACGGTCATCCAGGTCATGGGGGGGGAAAGGTAAACCCTATTGGTATTACCTTTATTGCATTGCATTGAGTCTTATGAAACTGAATAGTTTATGTCTTACTTTGGGCACTAGAATTAAGTTCAACACTCTTTAAGTCAATAGTGTTATTAAAATTAGCTGTAAATGTAGACAGGACAATGTCTACATGTCAATGTAAAAGGCAATGACATTTTCATTTTAAATTCCAGAATTGGGAGAAGTGTTACACAGCTTTCCCCCTTTATAGCATTTTGAAACAAGTTTTTAAAACATTTCTTATACATAGGTAAGCCTTAAAATCAATAGAAAAATGAAAACAAAAGAGAGGAAATCATAAAAAATAATGGCAGGGGAAACATTCTGATGGGTTTCAATGATCAGAAGATTAAATCAGCAACATCAATGAGGCCAGCCCTAGATGCAACAATCCACCATGTTCACTGAGTCATAGGTAATTAACAAAAGTCTTGAAGAGTGTCAGGAAGGAATTCAAATGATGTATAGCTGTGGTCAAGCAAAAGTCGACCTTAGAGAAGTTCCATTTGAGAGACTTAATCTTCTCAGTGTCTCTTAAGTGGTGGAGGAAATATTCAGTAGAATTAAGGATACATTAGACATATTACAGTGAAAAAGCAAAAAGGGATATTCAAGGCAGTTGAATAAGAAGGAAGAAAAATATTGAGGTACTTTCATCTGAGTTATGGATCAGCATAAAATAACATTCAATGATAACATTATAGCCGTCCCATTGTGGTGGTAGTCTAGTCAATATACTCTAAGAAATTACTAAGATTTGTTACTAGTGCAAACTATAAAAGGATGACACTGATATCATTAGCACTAAGATTAAAATTAAAGACAAAAATGGGTACAATATAGATTTACTATATATGTGTGTGTGTGTGTG
>QLTV01004416.1:2288286-2299106 GCA_003457575.1 Thermophis baileyi | reverse complement strand
CTTGTTTTGCTTCTGCGCATGCGCAGAAGCCGAGTTTTTGGCACTACACATGCATGGCCGCATGTGCGAAGTGCACGGTGCGGCCACACAGTGCGCAATGCGCACACAGCCACGCAGCACGGGAGGAAGCGAACCGGCGGCGAGGTAAGTTAGAACCCACCCCTGCTTCAGTGCATGTTGCAGGACTGTTTTGGCTAGGAAAAGGAATCATAGCACCAATTGAAAGTTCTGCAAGAGAAGGTAGAAAGTGGTAAATATATAGTGCTCTCTCCACTTCTCTTCTCTCTATATACCAATGATCCCTCTGTTAAAGTACTGAGGTTTGCAGATGATACAACAGTGATTGGTCTCATTTGAGACAATGATGAATCTGCATATAGACGGGAGGTTGAACAACTAGCCTTACAGTTCGACCTGAACTATCTTGAACTAAACACACTCAGAACCATAGAAATGATGGTAGATTTTAGGAGAAACCCTCCAATAGTACCACCTCTTACAATACTAAACAACACAGTATCAACAGTAGAGACCTTCAAGTTTCTAGGATCTATCATATCTCAAGACTTAAAATGGACACCTAACATCCAAAACTTCATCAAAAAAGCACAACAAAGAATGTTCTTTCTGCACCAACTCAGAAAGCTCAGATTGCCCAAGGAGCTGCTGATACAGTTCTACAGAGGAATTATTGAGTCTGTCATCTGCACCTCTATAACTGTCTGGTTTGGCTCTGCAACCCAACAAGACAGACATAGACTTCAACAGATAATTAGAACTGCAGAAAAAACCATTGCTACCAACCTGCCTTCCACTGAGGACCTGTATACTGCACGAGTCAAAAATAGGGCTGTGAAAATATCTACAGACCCCTCATATCCTGGACATAACTTGTTTCAACTTCTACCCTCAAAACAATGTTATAGATAGAGCATTGCACACCAGAACAACTAGACAGAAGAACAGTTTTTCCCTGCATGCCATCACTCTGCTGAACAACTAATGCCAACAAAACTGTCAAACTATTTACTAAGACTGTATTACTATTATTCTTCTCATCCTTCCTATTACCTATCTCCTTTTCTACTTATGAGTATAACCTTGTTGCTTGTATCTTACGATTTATATTGTTTTATTTAGTTTCCTAGTATGATTTTGATTGCTTATTTAGTATCCTATGATTATCACTAAGTATTGTATCTTATGATTGAAGATGAATGTATTTATGACTATGATCATGATTTATCACTTATATCTTTTATGTACACTGAGAGCTTATGCACCGAAGTCAAATTCCTTGTGTGTCCTATCACACTTGGCCAATAAAAAATTCTATTCTATTCTATTCTATTCTATTCTATTCTATTCTATTCTATTCTATTCTATTCTATTCTATTCTATTCTATTCTATTCTATTCTGAAGCATCATAAGGTGCTACAACATTCTCTTTGAAGAGTTGTATAACACTTTCAACTTTAAACAGTACTGTATTCATTAATCCAGTTTCTTTATGTCTAGACTCTGTTTTCTTCTTTTTTCTGTTTTGTTTTTGACTGTCCAAATGGTGTCATATCCTGGGA
Source organism: Thermophis baileyi (assembly GCA_003457575.1). Taxonomy (NCBI): domain Eukaryota; kingdom Metazoa; phylum Chordata; class Lepidosauria; order Squamata; family Dipsadidae; genus Thermophis; species Thermophis baileyi. Next base: position 2,297,525 of record QLTV01004416.1, on the reverse strand, counting down.
TTCAATGATAGATAGATGATGAATATACTACAATTGCACTACAAATTCTTCTAGATACATGCCTGAATCCTCAGGCTTTGTTGTATGCTGCATAAATGTCTACACTTTGCATGCTAGATCCCAAAGTTCAAACTGGCATTTTAAGGCTACGGGAATTTCTCATCATTCAATCACTTTATTTGTGAGCAATTCTATCAAATAATACTGTACCTCCAATTTCTCTTTGGGCATTATGGTGGTGATTATTGCTTTTCTGGAAAAGAATGTTTGTGACATGAGAAGCTGCTGCTCTTAAAGTTCTGGAGGAATTCTTATTCTCTGAGATATCAAGATGTGAGAACTATTTAAAAGTTTATAATTTATTTTTAAGTCTAGGGTAAAGTTGCTAAAGTTTTTTCCATTGTACCAGAGCATAAGTTAAGCCAGTAAAACTTTTTAGCACTGTGGACTAAAAGAACTGTAATTACTAGAAAAATCCATCATTATTTTTTTTAATGGAAAGAACAAATGAAATAGAACAGCCTTTGAGGCATTTTTGATGGCTCACTAACTAAGGTCTTGGAACCAGACAGTAATGTCATTACAATATTGAAGAAAGGGTAAAGGTTCAGAAGAGATCATGTTTTACCTGGTTCCAAATAGTGTATTTCCTAATATATCTCATGAGAATCATTTGGAAAGGTCATGGATAATTTGTGTAAGAACCCAAAGTTGACTGGTAGACACTATGCTTGCCTTCCAAAAAAGCATCAATAAAAGTAATAAAAGTGTCATGATTTGGGAGGTGAAAGAACTATTTGGTTAGCATACACACCCTGCAGAGCGTACAGTGGACAAATACAGGACAAAAAGATATTGATGTCTTTTGAATGCATACAAGGCTAATTTCAAAGTTTCGACTTTGACTTTGACTTTTTAGGCCATTAATGGTCGGGATCTTGATTATTCGAAAAACAAAGGACAGTCATAAGAATTGAAGTTTGCAGGCTTGGAGTCAAAAGACCAGGAACCAAGTCTTTTTACAATTATACAAAATTGTGGCTCCTGAAATCCTCCCTCAAAATACTGTACACATCATCTAACTTTTGTTGCTATTTAAGTTCTTTAAAACATTTTTTTTCCAGTCTGTGCTATAATAACAATATATAATAACAAAAATGAGTTAATCTTTTCATCTGGCACTGTTTTAATTTGTAATTAGATAGTTTTGTATGTTTTTTTTTTAAAAAAAGGGGAGAAATTGGGTTTATAAACAAATTATGTACATTTGTTTTACTTTAAGGTGTCACTCCCTATTAAAGAGAATTCAGAAGTGAAAATGATATAGCTGCATCATCATTATAATTTGTTTTTAAAACCAGTCAGAAACTTTAAGCCTTTCAAACAATTACAAACCCTGGTTCCTTAGCATTACTTAAACAATTGGGATACAGTATATATTCCATCTGTTAACATGTGAGGCTGACTCAGAGATTTTCAGTTATAAGAGATTTATTGCTTTGTTATCACTGATATGGTGGTAAAATAAAACTCCAAAATACCATAGAGCCTATTAGACTTTATTTCCAATCCAAACAATGTTACCCCAAAAGATTGGATTGGGTTTTTGTACTTTCCTCACAACCTACCTGTGCTGAGTTTTGATGGGAAATAGCAATTATGGTTTCTTAATCCAGCCCATCATACTGTATGAATTCTATCAAACCTATCAGGCATTCTTCAGTAAGAATTAATTTCTTGATAGCTCCTTTTGAAGCCATTTGCCTAGCAGAGTCTCATATGACCAAAGTATGCAGGCAAGTCAATGGAATTGGTGTATTGCTAATTAGCAATTATTGCTAATTATAACAATTGCTAATTAGCATTATTGCTAATATTGACAGAATAGCAGAATGTTGGCAGACTATTGGTGGAAGATCGCAGTCATCTTCTGACTGACATGAATAGAGCAAGTATTCAGGTTTGCCTAATTTGTCTTTTTCATTTTAGAATCATCCCCATTTTCTCCACATCTCCAACCATGCATCAAGTCATTTCTTGAGAAATTTTGCCTATTGAAATACAGAAAAAAAGAAACCATTGATCCATCTTCTCAACAGCCTACACATGAATGAACCTGAGATTTACATTCTGTGCTCTGATAGTACCAAGGGGATACATCCCATATTTCAACCTGGCCATACATATAATACTATAGATCTGTCTGTTAAAACACTTCTGGGCTGCAGGGAAAGGGGGCAATGCAGAGACAATGCTGTCAGCTATCTAGGATAACTGCATTTTGGCTTCCCAATTGAGGATCCAAGAACACAGAGCTTGCTACCCCCCTTGCTCTAGGATACAATCAATACTAAATTAGCCTTTAATTACAAGTCTTTTAATTATTCAGTGTTGACTTATGGTGTGGAGTCAGCAGCTGTAAATCTTTCCCATAGCTATTGGTTTCATTTCCTCCTGCTCCGCCAGCAGTACCTTGTACAGGAAAATATAGAGCTGCCAATGGCATCTCTTCATAATTTCACAAGGCTAATAGGAGAAAGCAGTGACTCTTCAGAAAGTGGAATAATAAATTTAGAAGCCCCTGGCTATTCTATTCTCGTGTTACAAGGCAGAAAGTGATTTGTCTTCATGTTGATAGCAGCTGCTAATCAATTTTCCTAGACCTTGGAAACTGATTTTTCTATCCAAATAACAAGCAATCCGGCCTATGCAAGTGTATGCCTGTATCAAGTCCATGATATAAGATCATTACATGTAGGACCCTGCTAGTTTCGAATACTAACCATAATTATAGAACTAGGAATATTGCTCAGGCTCCTTATCTTCCTTTTCCCCTATCTTGCTTATGCCTCCACCTTTCCAATTCTGCCTTGTCCCACTTCCCCCCTTTTAGAAACAAATATTTCACTCCCTTCCATTTTTAAAGCTAAAGCAGTTTTTTATTTGTACAAATGATTGCCCTTAGAAGGGGAGGTTTAAACCATCAATTTTATCAGTGTTTACAGGTGGATTTGTAAAACTCTACTTTAGCACGTTTTCTTACCTGTAAATTGGTTCAGATGATCTTCTAACTCATCTGTGATAAGGCAGTGATGAGTAATGTGCATGTCTCCATCAGAGATCAGTACATGCCTTTAATAAGGTTCACCCTCACTCTTTCCCACCACCTGCTTGCTTAAAGAGTATGTGAGAAGAGAGCTGGGGGGAGTGCATCAAAGAAAATAGCTGTCAGTCAACAGGAGTGCTGATTTACTACCAGATTATCAGGTACTTAGGAGCCAAAGAGCAGCACAAGGAAACAACAGCCAACAACTTAATAGCCAGTGAATGAAGGCATATGTACAGTACATATTCCAAGATTATGTTGCAGGATCCAATCTGGGTTGGTCACCGGGACCAGTAGTTTTGTCTTCTGAGCTTTTGGACTCATGCTGGAGCCCATCTTCAGCGAACTTCTCTCTAGCAGAGTATGTGCTGCTCGGTGTGGTATTTATAGTGCCTGTGGAATATGGCTTTTTAGATGTTGATAGGGATGTGTTGATGGCTGGCTTTTAAGTCATTGGCTGTCATTTGCTTGTGCTGCCCAGCCCTCACCTTCTAAGTATTTGATAGTTTGGTGGTAAATCAGCACCCCTGATAAGGGACCTGTTAATAGCCAGCCATCAACACCCTAATAAACAACTAAAAAGCCACACACAAGCAGGCACCACATAAATACTACACATAGCAAAGCCCAAAGCACACATTCTGGTGTGAGAGAAGTTCCCTGAGGATGGGCTCCAGCATGAGTTTGACAGCTCAGAAAACTAAGAAAACCTCTGGTCCTAGTGACCGATCCAGATTGGATCCTGCCAAAATAATAGTGTTCCCATAAAGTCTGGAACCTACTCCAATACCCTATTCTCATCCCAACCAGTCAACAGATTAGCCAAATACAAGGTAGGTAATAATAATCTGGAATTCCTTGCCCTCAGATTCATGTAGCTTGGCATTTAATAATACCACCAAACAACCATTTTTCAATGTCCTTTTAATTGAAATGTGTTTAGATATTTATTAAGGTTATCGGCCACCTCAATCTATTATGACCCTGGAAGACTTAAAAAAATTCAAAAAATATTCAAAATTACAGACATCCAATTGAATGCTTATGGTGGTCATCTAGAAGGTTTCTTTCTCATTGAATATTTTTTCTTTGTTTTTATTCTACATTTGTCCTCTTTTATATGTTTCTTACAGACTGTTAAATAACTTTCCAATTTCTATTGTAACGGAGTTTGACAACAAATGGCACTTTAGCATGGAATCACAAAAGAACCTCACTTCTCAAGTGAGTAAGTTTATTTCAGAAAAATCAACATTATATTAACAAACAGTATTTTTTTTCTGGAAGATCAGCAATCTCTCTTCATATGTGTGTATGTGTATACAATGCACAATCATAGTGTGTGTGATTTGAGATAGGGAGGTAATTAAGGTAAGCCCTATTGTTTAGATCAGGGCTGTCAAACTCGCGGCCCACGGGCCAGATGCATCACACGCTGGCCACGCCCACGCCCGGTTTAGCGAAGGGGAAAAAAGTCACGATACACCACCTGACACCACTGTGACAACGCAAGTTTGACGCCCCTGGTTTAGATAATTAACTGCATCAGTAAGTGAGAAGTGGGGATAAGCTGTACTCGACTGAACAAGGAAGATCAAAATATCTCCAAATGGAGGGAAGGAAATATCTAACAATGAAAAATGAATTATCTCCCACTTGTTCCAGAATCTGATGTGAGTCATCTGTTCATTGACACTATACATCTTTTCTTACACAGTAGAACATGCCTGTGTGAACCTCCCTCCCCCATCCCTTCTCTTTTAGCTAAAAAAAAAAAGTTCAATTATTTTGGAAAATTGTGTTCAAATGAGAAGGGGGAAGAAGAGAGTTTCACCCTAGCAAAACTAAAATGGAGTTCTTAGATCCTCTCCTTTTTTTTTTTTTTTTAAAGAAAGCTTTATTTCGAGATGTGTGAGACAAAGGGAAGGGAAGAGGCCAGAGGTGAGTTCCTCCCGGTTCGGACCAGTTCTCCCAAACTGGTAGCGACCCGCTGGTGATGTCATGGTGATGTCACAGAGCCAGTTCGGTCGGTGCCGGTCCGTGGGCGCCGCCATCTATTATTATTTTTGTTTTGTTTTGTTTTGTTTTTTGTTTTTTTGAAAAAAAAATTTGGGGGGATTTTTTTATTTTTTTTTCTTCTGCGCATGTGCAGAAGCCGAGTTTCTGGCACTGCACATGTGTTGCCATCTTGTTCTTGGCTTTTTTTGGCTTTTTTATTTTTTGGCACTGCGCATGCGCGCAAAGCGCTTGCGCGCACAAATCGCACACGCGCCCACGAGGCGCGCCCCATGAGGCGCACCCATGTGGCGTGGGAGGAAGCGAACTGGCAGCGAGGTAAGTTAGAACCCACCCCTGGAAGAGGCTGGTTGCTGGAAGATGTAACTGAAAGAGAGATTGGAGATGTGAGGAAGATCAGACAAAGGGTAGTTCTTCAGAAGAGGAAAGAGCAATCTCAGTAGAATTAGTAGAGTGCTCCAAAAGGAGCCAGAAGAACTGGCCTGTGCAAGAAATGGTGAGGTAGGATTTGAAGTGATTGATAGGATTAGGGGGAGATGGAGAGGAAAAATCTGCACCCATTGTCAACATTCCAACCTGGATTCTCTTGAGAACAGAGTTGAGAGAGGAAACACAAGAAAGCAAAGGGATAAGATTGAATTGCTCCTCAGCCTCTAATTAAAAAGTTGAAAAATGTGAGAAACAAAGTTTATCCAGGTAGCCATTGACTGAATTACAGTGTTACATGGATCAGTAAACCAGAATGCACCATTAGGATTTTATGCTTTATTTTCTGGGGAGGGATCTATTTTATTGCTGCTGATATGTTGATTGTTTTTTGTAATTGTCTCCAGTAATGTTTGTATCAAAAGTTTATTGTAACTGTGCAGAGGAAGCTTGCTTTTTGTATTTTGCTTAACCCTTTTGAGCCTCAGATCCTGTCCATTGTGCAACTGAGCCCAGTCTTCCTATCGGATTTTATGAGATACTGATGTTTAAGATGCAGTTAGTAATTTTACTAGTGCTCACAGATTTATTTTATCCACTTGTAACCGCTTCAGGCACTTTTTCCTATTTTTAATAATAAAAATAGAGTTCTAAATTATACTTCGTGTTTTTGCTCCTGGCAGAAGGAAGGGCTGTTCCTTAACTAAATTCAAAACCACCCACCATACAAAGTTTTGAAAGCCGCCCCTGATCCTACAACCACACCCCAGTCTTTTAAAGCAGGGGTCTCCAATCCTGGCAACTTTAAGACTTGTGGACTTCAACTCCCAGAATTCCTCAGCCAGCAAAGCTTTGCCAAGGTTGGAGACTCCTGTTTTAAAGCAATGTCAACTAGCATTACAAACAGATAACAGAAATATGTGTTAAAGGGACCTGGAAAAGATTGAAAGATTAGTTCCCCCTAGTCTGTTTTATCTTGCTGGTGAGGAGTAGGAGAGAAAGGGAGGAGAAACAAAAGATATAATGCTCTGACCTTGTTTAGCCAACAGAAAACCTCATTCATTCTCAAAAGGAGGCCTTTCATATCTCAGAGAGATTTGCCTGCCAACTTTTCATGGAAAGTAAAATGCTGCTACCAAAGGTGATAATCAAATGACAGAACTGACTGTTACTCTCTGGCGGAATCAAACACAGAGCCTCGAGAAATATTTTTTGATCCCTAAAGTGTATATGCCTGTTGATTATTTAGAGACATGGTTGAGTTCAACAATATAAAAAAGGCTATTTCAAGGAGTAAAATGTGAACAGCTTATTCATAACAACATGACAAACAGAAATATCAATCTAAATCTAATGAAATGGCTCCTAAGAATGAAAAGGAAAGAATGGTGAGAGTTACTATTACATTTTTTAACTTTCTTTTTAAATTAATGCTTATAGTACAATACAATTTTGGTTCAGGGATGCAGCATTTATGACATTTTAGAGAATTGGCGCAAAAGGGAGCTATTAAATCCTCGACTTAGGACCACAACTGACCCCAACATTTCTGCTGCTAAGTCAGGGGTGAAATGCTCCCGGTTCGGGTGTGCCTGCGGGTCGCCGGACAGCTGGTAGCGACGGAAGCGGGAGACTTTGCCCACCCGCCCGGATGCCACCATTTGGGTTCTTTTACCCTCTGCGCATGCGCATGCGCAGAGATAAAAGAACCCAAATGGCGGCGTCCGGGCGGGTGGGCGAAGTCTCCCATTTCCATCGCTACCGGCTGTCCGGCGACCAGCAGTACGACCTTTCTTGCCACGATAGTTAAGTGAATCACTGCAGTTTTTTAAGGTAAATAACATGGTCTGTAAATGAATCTGACTTCCCCATTGACTTTGCTTGTCAGAAGGTCGAAAAAGGTGATCAGGCACCACCCGGGGCACTGCAAAATCATAAATATGATTCAGTTGTCAAGAGTCTGGATTTTGATCATGTGACCATGGGGATGCAGCAGTAGTTGTAAATGTGAAAAATGGTCGTAAGTCACCTTTTTCAGTAGAGTTGTAATTTCGGTCACTAAACGAACTGTTGTAAGTCGAGGATTACCTGTAATGTAAAATTCACTATTGGTTCTCCCAGTTCATCCATGGAAGCATCTACAATACTGAAATACCCTTATCCTCCTCTGCCATCAAGAGTTTCTCTCCTCTCTTGGTGATACCTACCAAGGGAATCATTGCTCACCTACTTCAAAATATATTTCAGAAGGAGCGAATAACCCAACAGATATAGCAAGCTATCATACATTAAGTTGCAAGACATAGCCATTGTGAATATAAGAAAATATTTCCATGTTGCATCCCAATCACTAATATGGATTCACTTCACACTGGTCTTTTAGATGAAGAAGAATAGGAAGTCTTTGAGTCAGGAGGAAAGTACATGTTTATAAAAAGTCTCACCAACGTTGCTGCCTTCACAGTCTAATGCAAGATAGTTTCAGAACAGAAATTGGGAGATTCCTTGCCATAGTTTTCTCTCCCAGCATCATCTACCATTATAGTAAATGGGGAGCTACGGAAATCAGACTGCTGAGTTATGCCAGTTATATCAGCTGATAGTCAATATTGATTTCTGCCCTTGCCTGAAAAGGCTCTGTTCCAACCCACCGTGGTGCTTTATGGAGAAACCACTCGGAGTCTCTGGACACCCTTTGCATAGTGATGGGCTTTCATCATTGTAAACTGCAGCCTTTTAATCCTGAGTCAGAGGTTTTAAAACATGTATTGATTTTTCAAAGTTCTAAGAAATATAGATAAAACGTTTTTAAAATCCCTGATTTCCAGCCTCCAAAAGAAAATTATTTCAGTGAAAGTCACCATTTGTGGACCATGCTACAGGAGGACCACTGTATAACACATTTTTCAGTGTACATATCAATTTATATTAAGATGATTTCCTCAGCTGCCATCATTGTTTGATAAAAAAAAAAGTTGATGCAGTCAGGAAAACTGAGATAATTCCTCTGTCCACTAAAACCAACATGTTAAGGCTTCCAAGAATGGCAGAAAATAACACTTATAAACCAATTGTTTATCTAATATCATTATGTACCCCTTTGCCTTCTATTCAGGGCCAAGCACGACCTTTAAAAACTACTTTTCTCTTTTATATGAAAGGTATCTTAGAAAGATAGGATCTATAGGAGATGATTTCAGAAAAAAGATTCAATGCATAACCTGATATTTTCTTTCTGCTTGAAGGAAATGGGGGTCAGGGGACATGGGAAATTCTAATGCACAATCCTCCCCTGAAATTAATAGGAGCTATAGAAAAGAAGGCCTTCATTCAAATCCCTACTAAGCCAAGGGGTGACCTTGGAGCAACAGAAATAGTAAGAAGAAAATTAAGAAATTGTCCTATATCCAATCAGATTATGCCAAAGTTCTCTTTCAAAGCAATCTTGCCATAATGACCAGCAGTAATCATTCACATTATGTACTGGAAAGGATGTGAAGCAAATGTAGTTTCTTCTGAATGAAAAACATCTATTCTGCCCCTGAGCAATATCCCAGGAAGAAATTAGGTACAGAATTAGATATTTTAAAAGTTATAATCCACATAGTACCAATATATCTCAAAATGGGATGCAATCAAATATCAAATGAATACAACACAAACCAACCTATGAAAAATACATATTGAGCCA
>QLTV01004416.1:2241900-2288208 GCA_003457575.1 Thermophis baileyi | reverse complement strand
GTTCCAGGTGTAGTAATAGAAGAAAAAATGACAGACATCACGCTCTCTGGAACTTTTAAAAATTTATTTTCCTAAGCTTTCGTCAGCCCCTGCTGACATTGTCAGAGTGTAACATCGTCAATTTAGCACGACAAAGAAATAAAGGGAGACTAGCTAGCCATACCCTTCTGGGATTCAAACCCAGACTACTTACATATTAGGTAGCTGTATTAACCTCTAAGCCACGGGCTCTCCTGGTTTTGTCAGCTATACCAGGGGAGAGATTAAGTGTTTTTTTTATCAGGGCAACCTGGTCTACCCAAATACGGGAGGGAGCATACTGCTTCCGCTTTCACCTTTCAACCCCAATCCAGGAGCCTTTGCAGGCAGTCGCTTCCGTGACAAACTATTTTGCGTTAAATTTAAATTTACCGACAAAGAAATAAAGGGAGACGGAGACTAGTATAGATCTATTTCAAGCTCTCATCAGCTAGCCATATCCTTCTGGGATTCGAACTTGGGCTGTTTGCCCTGTCAGGCAGTTGCTTTATCTTCTAAGCCACAAGTTCTTTTCCCTGGTTCAGCTGAAACATATGTATATATATATATATATATATGCATAATTTAATATTAAAAATAAATAAATATACACACACATGTATTCTTTGCTGTGAGGAAGGCACCAGCCAATTCCTATAGGTTCAAATTGCAGAAAACATTTGCTATTGCCCTTGATACATTTAGAAACTGGTCATTTAAAAGGAAAGCAGTGAATCATAATAATTGGAATTATAGGTTTTAATCACCATTCTGTATAATATGGACATTTTAACAAAATATGAAATAGATTCAATCTCATATTCAAACTTATATACATAAGATGTTCATATAGTAGAAAAAATATATCTGATATATTTGCATATGTTCAAATAGGATAATTGTATCTATATCCCATGTTGCATTAAAATGTCCATACTATACACAAGGACACTATTGTTAATTTTACAGTGAGCACTCTGCCCCATGTGTGGGCTGGAATGCAATTATTTTCTGGATTTTGCACATTACCAAATTTTATAGTACACTCCTTAGTAGATTACAAGTGTTCATACAAAGTTGGCACTTTGGACTCATAAACTGAATTACATTTCAATTATAATAACATATTTCAAATAATTGAGAACCTAGATGGATTTGACTGACTACAATTTTTATTAAAAAAAATAGTAAATATGGCATTTTCACCAGAGGGTGGTTCATTAAATATTTCTGTGGTTTCATCTACAACAAGCATAACAAGATGATTCTATTTACCATCCCTCACAAAGAAAAGTAATTAGAATGCAAGATAATTTCCATTTAATGCATTATGACTTTAATATCTGTAAACTCCACTTAAATATTAAACAGAAAGAAAAATATTAGTGAAATTATCATAGATAATATGATAAGTTATTCTGAAGTGGGAAAAAGTGATAAATGCATTTTAATAAAAACTGCAAAATTATATGTATCGTGTGCTTGCTTCCTGACAATTTTATTTAGAGTGAAATGCCATTGTGATAATTAGTTGGGGTTTACTGTGTTCATTAAAAGCTTTTCTAATCATCACATGGAGGAATAAGTAAAATTAATCTCTTTCTTGAAACGCATTGGAATCCATCAAGTACATAAACAAAGGTATGGCTAGAAACACACATAATACAACATATAACATTTCCTTTATCCTTGATAAAAAAAGCACAATGAACACAAATACATTTGTACAAAAAACAATTGGTATTTTGCCAGCATCCAAAAAAGGCTGCGTTAGACCTTGAGCTTTTGAATTCATGAATGAAAGCACAAAATACGGCCCCACTTAAGTACTTTCAGAAATTCAAGGCATACACATTCTCCTTGGGGATTTGGCAAACCAGGAGGAAAAGGATGCAAGGTGAAAGAAGAAATAACAATAACTACATATTGCCAACAAGACTAATAAAGGTTCCATTTGAATTTAGAATATGAAAACTTTAACAATTATAATCATAGATACTGCATATAGTATAGTGCGTCTTTGGGGGGGAGGGGGGTTTATTTCCTGAAATGGGCAGTGCCAAGATAAAGAATTAGATGGGCCTTAACAAAAATTAAATGTAATGTAGTTTGAATTAATTTAATACAGTTGATGCAGGATTACTCCCATGTAGTTAATCATTTTCTCCATTGTATCACATTAGACAGGATAGTTAATTCAAATCAAAGAGGAGGAAGGAGTAGCAGCTAGAGGAATAAATAGAGGTCAGGCATGTAAGTTATTTGTCAAATAGGTTAAGGCACATCTTCCGAAAACTAAGAAATTGTTGGATAAATTTCCAAGTCAATTCAAATTCACTAACACCTCCTCCCCAATAATTTACTCCCACCATCCAATTTACTTAACTACATCCCTCATATTGACCTTAGGAAACTCCCTTCCTATCCAGCTTTATATGAAGAATTTGAGAAAAAATACACTAATTTTAGAGGCACTACCTGTGTCTCTGTGCATCTTCATAAATCTGTAACACTGGCAGATTTCAGGGAAAGGCATCCACTAGTTTGATTCATGTATCTTTCATATTATTCCTGGTTAGCAAGATTATATTTACAATTTAACTGTTGTTAAAGAATTTAGCTAGTTACTGCTCAAGTAGAGAGCAACAAGATAAGCAAGAGACACATTTCCCAAGGCTTCCAAGCACAAATGTCTAGCAAAGACTGATTAAACAAAAACAATACAGTATTCTTTATTGGCCAAGCGTGATTGGATGCACAAGGAACAGGCAGTTCTATAGTTTTCACTCTACACTCTTCAGTCTCTTTCACTCTAAAATGTTAGCTGGATGGTCATGCCAGCACAAGAGTCAAGACCATGCATTTGCTTTGATCAAAACTGAGTATCCAGTTGGTCTAGAGAATGTAGAAGTCAGAAGAAAGTAGATGGAGTAGATGGAAGAGAGAAGAAATTTCAGTAAGTCAAAGCTAAATTAGATATCATTGAGACAAATACATAATTCTGACATAGAAACAAATATAAGCAGAATATGGTTTGCCCAGAACTGAATTTTGCCTCCTTTCTTTCTATTCTGTATTCTTGAGTCCTTCACAGTACAAATATAGATCAGATATCCCCTGTTTCAAGAACCATTGGCCCTAAAATGATCTAGAGACTAGAATTTTGCCTGTCCACTTTTCCCAAACTGTATTGATACGACAAAAAATAATGAAGGTTGTCAGAGATTATTTATGCTCAAAGCCAATCAAGTCCTTTTATTCCTTCAAAATAAAATAATCATAAGGAATTATGACACCAGAAAAAGCCAATTTAATTTCAGTAATATAAGACAACAATGAATATTAAATCTCAAAAGAATAAATTCAGTGACTTTAAAATGAGACTGTAAATGACAAATATATCATGTCATAAATTGACATATGAACTTCAAATCTTTGTGCCAGCTGAAAATCTGATTTAAAAAACCGTTCTTATTAAAGTCAGTCCAAGTGCATTCTGTTAAAAAAAACGAACACTCAACTGTACATGAGATAAATAATTTTTTTCTCACACTAAGCAGAAAGCATTAACTTAACAAGTAATGATCTAAATTATGTATTAAACTCAATTACTTTTTATTACTGCTTTCCAATTATGGTGGCATGATTGATTTCATTTTTATTAGAGTCCCACTTTCGATTTTACCTGTATCTCAACTTTGACAACTACTAAGAAGAAATTACTCATAAGGATATTGTAATTGGGTTGAGTCTCTGAGGTTCTCAAGAGCAATAATGTAAAGATTTGTAATAGGAAGCAAGCAGTATTATGATTACAAGATAAATGTATTATAGTAATATCCATTCTGTTTGGGAATACTATCAAATAGAAAACATTTAGTAGGTTAATGTTCCATGATCTTTATTCATTCCCTTCCAATATCCCTTTTCACCATATGTTTTAAAACCACAATAACTTCACTCCTTCTTCTAATCATTTTGCCTGTTTAGGAAACAAATCTGCCATGAAATAAAATCCTGAATATTCATCTACTTTATAGAGTATATTTGCTTTGTTGATGGACATTTGTGCAACAAGTTTGTCATCCACTGTTTATATGAATTTCCAGAGGTGGGCTGCACTTTCTTTAACAAAGGGTTTGCTGGTTGTGAGCGCATGCGCCCCTTTGGGAGAGAAACGGAGCTTCAAACAGGCTCCTAATCAGGGCAGTCAGCTCCGGTGAGAACAGCAGGGGCGGCGCAGAATGCAGCTGGGCCAGCGCAGAACGCAGCCGGGCCAGCCAACGAGCCAGAAAGTAAGTTATAAATGGATAGCATAGAACAGGGGTGGGTGGGCAGGCCCAACAAGCGTCAGAGCTAAGGGTTCGCCCAAACCCTTGCGACCATGCAGCAGCCCACCCCTGTGAATTTCCGAATATATAAGTAGAAGATGGGTAGATCACCATAGAATCTCAATCCAAGTAAGAATTAGTTTCCCAGATTATTTTCATTGACAGATAGCAAGAGATAGAAGCATGATGATGACAATAGTAAACAACTTAGACTGAAATATGGAATTTAGAAAAATATCTTCAGTGTTAGTTCTTAGAATAGAATAGAATAACAGAGTTGGAAGGGACCTTGGAGGTCTTCTAGTAGAAACAGTAGTAGTATTTTATTCACCAGTCAAAAGACAATATTAAATTCCAAATGCAATCTCACATTGAAGACAATAAAACAGAATAAATATAATTAGTTAGCCACCTTAGAATACAGTAGGTCTGTTGTGATCAACAACTAGTGGCTTATAAAATACAGTCATTTTTTATCAGATATCTTCTAAGATGGTGCTATTTTGCTTCACATGGTTTCAGTTATAATTCCTCCAAAAACCATTTTGAATGCTCAAAGCAGGATTTTTCCCTGCTCTCCCTTATAGCTATTTTTCTATCACACAACCAGGCAGCGGTGGGTTGCTCCCGGTTCGGCCCAGTTCTTAGAGCCGCTAGCGGTGGCAGCAGGAGGCTCCGTCCACCCGCCCGGGATGCTTCTGCGCATGCGCAAAAGCGTCACGAATGCGCGAGCACGCACGCGCAAACCGGTAGTAAAGGGTTTTAGAACCCACTACTGCAACCAGGTATCTGCTAATATGGTGATAGTTTGCTTAAGTGAAGGTAGGGAAAGCATGCAGAGTATGGCTTCTGAAATTCTTTCCAAACTCTTTACAGTAGTGGGCATGGGAGACATCTGAATGTTTTTTTAATCTCTATAAAAAGTAAAAATATTTAGTGTATTTATTTGTTTGTTTGTTTGTTTATTCAATTTGTATAACTATCCATCTCTGTTCACCTTTAACATGTTAAGCCATTGTGATGCATTTTCATTATCTTTGTTGTGATAGATAGATGATAGATAGATAGATAGATAGATAGATAGATAGATAGATAGATAGATAGATAGATAGATAGATAGATAGATAGATAGATAGATAGATAGATAGATAGATAGATAGATAGATAGATAGATAGATAGATAGATAGATAGATAGATAGAGCACACTGGCCCACATTAAAAATGAAATTCTGACTATTTTTCATATTTAAGACAATTGTAGCATTCCTATGGTCATGTGATCAAAATCCGGACGCTTGGAAACTGGTTCATATTTATAATGATTGCAGTGTCCTGGTGCCATTTGATCACCTTTTTAAAATTAGTTTATAGTATAAGATACCAAAATACAAAAACAAATAGTAAGAAAAATAGGGAGGGAAAAGGGAAGGGAAAAGTGCAGAACTTTTTTTCTTTTACATAGTAGTATAAACTAGCCATTTCTATACCAACAAGTCTATCTAATTGATAAAACCCAAAATCAAAGATTCATTTTTTTCCACCTCAAGCACAAAGTCCGAAAGTGGTTTTCAAGTAGAAACAAAAGTACTTATATTTTTTTTCTTTTATCAAAACAGTCAATTTCGCCATCTCTGCTAACTCAATCAACTTTTGCAGCCATTTGTCCATTGTGGGAATCGAAGTGTCCTTCCATTTTTATGCATTAAGTAATCTTGTTCCCGTCAACATATATAATGTCAAAGTTCCATTTTTTCCCCAAGTCTTTTTCCATTAAACCCAAAAGAAAAGTTTCTGGTTTTATCTTAATATTCACTTTAAGAATCTTCTCTATTAGAATATGAATCCTTCTCCTATACTTCTTTGCTTTATCACATGTCCACTACAAATTATAAAAAGTCCCTTCTTTACATTTGCATTTCCAACATTCTTTTGAAGTACCATTATACATTCTTGATAACTTATCTGCTGTTAAATACCAACGATACATCATCTTATAAAAATTTTCTTTTAAATTGTAATTTAGTGTAAATTTTAAACCTTTCATCCACATATTCTCCCATTGTTCAAGCTTTACATTATATCCAAAGTTCCTTGCCCTCTGAATCATACAATGTTTTACATATTCACTTTCCAAATTCAAATTCAGTAGTGCTTTATAAACCTTAGCAATAATATGTTCACCACTACCACTACCAGTAGGATTTCCAATTCATTTTTAACAAAGTCAAACCCGTAACTCTTTTTGTCAAATTTAAATCTTTTGTCTAATTTAAAACTTTCTTTCTGTTGTAAATAGGTAAACCAATGGCAGACATGTCCTCCTGATTCTAGCTCTTCCTTAGTCTTGAGGATAGGAATGTGATCATCTTTTAGGATCTTCTGGCAAGCAAAATCAGTGGGAAAGCCAGGTTCACTTAACAACCATGATCCTAACAACAACTGCAGTGATTCACTAACAAATGTGGCAAGAAAGATTGTAAAATGGGGCAAAATTCACTTAACAAATGTCTTGCTTAGCAACAGAAATTTTGGGCTCAACTGAGGTTGTAAGTTGAGGACTACATGTCCCAAAGGTGCTTTTTCAAGAGGCAACTGGACTTTCTGGTTTTTTTCTTTGAAGACGTTTCACTTCTCATCCAAGAAGCTTCTTCGGCTCTGACTGGATGGTAGGGAATGGAAGGATTTATACCCCTTGCAGACAGCTGGTCATTTACATTCTTTTAGTGAGTTGTTAAGGTCACCTGGAGATTTATCTGTGTCATCAGGGTCACCTCCAGGTGACCTTAACAACTCACTAACAACAGCTTCTTGGATAAGAAGCGAAACATCTTCAAAGAAAAACCAGAAAGTCCAGTTGCCTCTTGAAAAAGCACCTTTGGGACAACCATGACCATAGACATCGAGGACTACATGTAATCAAATAAATAAAATACCCCAAGCAGCTACTCAACTGCCTCTCCCAATTTGTTTTCTGCAGCCCCATTTTTGAGCTCATTCTTTCTTTTGCTAGCTGTCCCACCCCAACCCCTACCTAGATATCATATTATTTCTAATCTTGTTCACTTTTCAGAGAATTATCCTGCTGAGGGTCAGATAGAACTCCAACCCCTTTTACATCATTTATTTCCAACATTCTGCTGGGAAGAAGAAAATGAAAACTGTAACAGCCTAATAAAATAATCAAATTTAAAATCAAGCTGTGCATTATCAGAAACAAATAGATAAGGTGGATATATTATAATCCTTACAAGGTTACTGCAGATTCGATACACATACTTCAGTTCAGTGCGGTGAATAAGCATTATGCTTCAGTCTAAAACAACCTTCACTTCGATTTGTTTCTAATAGCATCTGAAATCTTTCCATTGACTAAGATGGGGAAAATCAGTAATGTAAATTTGAGTTGTGTCTATGTCCTCTGGATAAATATGAAGAAGTAGCACTGGATATATAAAGTTCCTTATGATACACTGTGTGATATAATTGAATAGCTGGCAGGATCTAGGACCGAGCACTGGAACAAATTAAGTAGATGAAAATGTTTAAATTTAAAAGAGCAATGGGGAAGCCATGCAATCTCTGTGAAATAATCCATTTACAATTCAGTTTGACAGAGAAGAGGGATCGATGAGCTATAGGAAGACTATTGTGTGGAACAGGAACATATAGCACCAACCCATAATATTTATTTATTTATTTACTTAATTTGACCTTGTATATTGTGTAAATGATTGTTATTTGTAAGCCATGGTTTATGCCTTAGCATGTTTCATGAACTCAGCCAATTCAATAAAATATGATGAAACAAACAAAATTTATATAACATATGAACTCAGCAATAATGTTCCCTTAGCAAAGCTTTGTAATCTGTCATTTAAATTAGGTTCAGTACCAGAGGACAAGAATGTATACAATGTGAGATTTAAAATAAAATAAAAAGAAACTCATGGGAGAACCAAGAAATATAGACAGACAGTTTAGTAATGATTCAGGAAAATGTTTTGATTACTAGAAATAGTTATCAATGACAATTATAGTACACTCATAAAAGAATATGTCTCAGAAAATTATTATGATTTACATAAAGGTAATCTCAGCTTCAGCAACCTTTTAGAGTTTTTTTGAGAATATCAATTGGATGTGAATGGAGGTGATTCTGTTGACAGAGTATACTTAGATTTTCAAACATTCTTTAACAAAATGTATTTTTCAAAGGTGCTTCAGTAATGTTAATGACCATGGAATAAGGAGACCTTTTATGGATTGTAAATTGTTGAAAAGGGGAAAGCATAATATGGACCTTCCACCTTAAGACATGTCTCTCACATTAAAACCAGCTGGAAATGAAATTGTCTTAAATTGCTCTCCAAAGTTCAATTATTCTTCAGCTTTATTAACAATGTTGATCATTTGCTTTATCCAGATGAGCCATTTATTAGTGGATTGGTGACAACTAAATACCCACACACAAGTATAGCCTTTCACTATTGCACTGTTAACACTGTTTAAACCAACAAAAAAAGATGTCAAGGGCTACACCAATAATTCAAGATGAAATGACCACCAATATTTCTGACCAATGGCTGGACATACCTACTACAGCACAATAAATGAAGCACAGCAGATTATCTAAAGTAGCATCACTTGTGTCAGAAGTTGTAAAACATCTGATGCATGGCAAGAAATGATTGGTGGAGATTGCCTTTGCAATGGACAGGAGGCCATTTGAGGATGATAGCATGTGTTCTTGTTGTCTAAGGCAAGATTTGTGGGACCAGTGCTTTTTAACTTGTCCATAAATTTAGAGAGTAAAGGGGACGACCTTGACAAAAATATGCAAAAAAAAAAACATTATATAAGCAAACTTTATTTAGGACCTGCGTAGCAAGATAGCATTTGAAATGGCTTAGGCAGGTTGATCTCTGATTCACTCGGGTATAAGCAGCAGCAGGAGAGGAAGTACAGAACAATCAGGCTTGCAAGGTTCTGTTGCTATATTATTATCTCAATAAATAAACTTATTATGGAGTTGAGTTTCTGGTCTGGTCTACCTAGTGGGGTAAGTAATCTGGAATGAGCAGTAAATTGGCCAATTTTCTAGATAATATTAAACTGCTCAGTGGATAGCACAATGAAGTGGTCAACTCAATGTGCTGCAATTGTGAAAAAAGCAAATTCTGTGCTAGGGATCATTAGAAAAGGAATTGAAAATAAAACAACCAAAATTAATGTCCTATCACAATTCTATAGCATGTCTACATTTGGATCACTGTGTATAGTGCTGATCACTACACTTGAGAAAAGGATTCAATAAGGTTGGAAAATGTGCAGAAGAAAACCAAAATTAGCAGGGGTCTCCTTGCCCATGATAAAATATTATAATATTTGAAACACTTTGTTTGGAAAAGTGGTGAGCAACAATATGAATAAAGTATATACAGTAAAATCATGCATACTATGAAGAAAATAGATAAGCAGAAGTCTTTCTTCTTCTCTAAAAATATTAAAACCAGGGGCCATTCAGTGAAGTTGCTGGAAAGAGATTTAAGACGAAGGAGTTCTTCACAAAATGCATAAATGACCTATGGAGTTTGTAACTCAAGGCTCTAACTTGGATGGCTTTAAAACAGAATGAACATATTCATGGAGGGTAGGTCCAACAAGGGTATCCCCTGAAGAGGGATATGTTTCCATCAAACACCCCATATAGTTAGCCATTATGAGAAACAAAAAGTTGAACTAAGATGGGTCTTGACCTTATCCAGATAGATTGTTTTTATATTCTTATACTGTATATGTTTAGCTACTCAGCAGTGTAATTCCTAACCAATAATGTACCTGAAAAATAATCAGTTCTATTGTGAACCATCCCTGAAAGATCATTTGGTTCCTGATAGTGCTGGAAATAGACACAAATAATGCTTCTAGAGAAGAAACTACAATATAGTTGAACTGTTTCTGCCATATAGGATTCAAGTGTAGGAAACTAAGGGAGAAAAAGGAATTGATTTACTTCTACAAGTAAAGCCAAAATATATCCACAAAGGACTAATTTCTCATTTTCTTTAAGTTGCAGCTCTGAAGTTAAAACCCTAATAGACAGATGTGGAAATTGCAACTGTTTTCTTTTAGAAAAAGTTAAACTGGAGGTGTGAAAAATAATTCCAAGCCTTCCTGTTATAGACACAGTTCACTGAGGCATCCATGAAGGTGTTATATTGTCCCTATCTTTGCCACGGCAAGTGATGACGCCATCATGAATTTTCATCACAGTTGTTTTATGTGTGTGTCAAGCAGCAGCAAATTGCCTGCATTCATTTCTGGATTCCCCATTCTGGTTTGGAAGAGTGAGAGAAAAGAAGAAATCCATATAGCAATAGCAATAGCACTTAGATTTATATACCGCTTCATAGTGCTTTTACAGCCCTCTCTAAGCGGTTCACAGAGTTAGCATATTGCCCCCAACAATCTGGGTCCTCATTTTACCCACCTCAGAAGGATGGAAGGCTGAGTCAACCTTGAGCCGGTGAGATTTGAACCGCTGAACTGCAGCTAGCAGTCAGCTGAAGTAGCCTGCAGTGCTGCACTCTAACCACTGCGCCACCTCGGCTCTTGGCTTTGACATAAAGGAAATTATTATTTTTATTCTTAAGTGTTTCATGTCATTATCTGTGCCATTTGGAAATGGTATACTGGTGAAATAAGAATTCATAGCTGTAGACTATAGAGTAAGCATTAATGGTTCAGTACAGTTATTTGTTTGATAAACCCTGGGTGGATTATCTGTTTGGGCTCCAGAAAGCGGGTATTGTTAATTATCTTGAAGGCTAAAATGCATAACTAGCCCGGTCCTAGATTTTGGAAGGGAGATGGCCATGATGGATGATTGTGGTTGCTTACTTCAGATACCTGATTTGAAAGCACTATCAAAGACCAGCCAAATGCCTCTGAATAGCTAATCAAAGGTTAGGGTAGATACCACCATCTGTATTAAGCATGCAAAGAAAAATTCCACAAATTTCGATCGTCCTCTGTGTGAGCTCTAGTATTATTTTGCTTCATGCTCCTGTATTACTGCTTTGTTGCAGTACAAGACATAATAGAATGCATTCAACTTTCTGTATAACCAACATCTTTCCTTGGATCAATACGAACAATGGCATCCAATTGAAATTCCTGGCAGTTGAACAAATAAACAGGCATCTGCTGCTAAAATGGGTCATATGCTTTACTAACCTCATGATCTTTTCTGATGATGCTGAACAGAGATGTGCATGTGCTAATGCTGTCATTCTTATAACAGGCACACAAATCAGATCTGCAGTATAGGCAAAGGGGTTTCTGAATGTAAGGATAGGAGTTTTCTTTCTTATTCAGAAATGTCTCTTGATGACAAAGCTTCCTTGTCCAAACTTGAATTGTATATAACTAAAGGTGAATACATTCTTTCTGAGATGCTTTCTCCAGGAAGAGCTATATAAATGTATAGTTAAGAGCAAATAAGAATTACTTGCTACTTGCATTCAGAATGCAATAGTCATATAGACATAAGAAAGTACAACACAGGGTACTATATGGGAATAATTTTAAACAATAGTAATAATAGAAATACCTTTGTGGGTGTGCTGAAACAGAGAGGACTAATGGCACGGGACCAGGATACCTGAGATATGCATTAACCTATCCCATCTGGTCAAGCAGGGAGGACATGCTGCATATCCCATTGTTCATGGAATTTGGACTGGCAGGATCTAGGAGGAGGGCCTTCTCAGTTGCAGCCCCTGCCCTTTGGAACATCTTACTCTCAGAGGTGTGCCAAGCCCCCACTCTTCTGGTTTTTCAGAAGAGTGTTAAGGTCTAACTTTGTCAATTAGCATGGGCATCTAAGAGTATGATGCAGTCCTGGGAATGGCTGGTGGCTTATTAACTTTACAACTTTCTGAATTTTAACTCTGATTTTTATTTTTACTTGTAAGTTTTTATTTGTTCTTAACTTTGTGCTTTTATTCATATGTTTATATGGCTTTATGACAGTGTTGTAAACCATCCAGAGTCACGTTTCTGGAGATTCTCAGTTATCTAGGTCATGGTTGTCCCAAAGGTGCTTTTTCAGGAGGCAACTGGACTTTCTTGTTTTTCTTTTGAAGACGTTTCGCTTCTCATCCAAGAAGCTTCTTCAGCTCTGTCTGGATGTCCCTTTCATTTCCCACCATCCAGACAGAGCTGAAGAAGCTTGTTGAATGAGAAGCAAAATGTCTTCAAAGAAAAACAAGAAAACAATTGTCTCCCAAAAAAGCACCTTTGGGATGCCCAGAGTCACTTAGATGAGATGAGCAGTATAGAAATTTAATAAATAAAATAAACATCTAGAAAAGGCTCCTTAAAGAGGTAATGCATTTAAAAGGCAGGTATACATCAAAACAATCCAACTTAACCCCTTAAGTAAAAATTCTGTCATCCCTTAAGTATCTTGCTTTCAAAGCTCCATAGTTTTTACATTCTTTACCAGGCTTATAATTTTTAATTCTCCCCTCTCTAATTTTTCAGGATAATTCCCCCTTCACTTTTGGAGATCCCCAATTCTGATTTCTTTCTAGGCTCTGTGCTGTCTACCACAAGCCTCTTGTCTTTTCCATTATCTACTTCCCTTCATTTCTCTTCCAGTCTGAAGATCCTATTTCCCCTGCTTTTGATTCTTTATATTTACAGATCAGATTCTTAGCAGCCAGGTTAATTTTCATGCTTCTCATGACAACCCCCTCCCCCTTTGTATCAACTTTATCTATTTTCCAACTCTCCTGCAGTTTTACTGGGTTACATAAAAGTATGTGATAAAAACTTAGACTGTTTTATATGAGCATTTAATAGTTGAAAAATTCAAGTGATTTTCAGGTGAATATACTTGGATTGAATTTATGGCTCATCTTTTTATGGCTATAATCACAAATAAAAAATGTTGCACCTTTTAAAACTGGATATTTTTTAGTAAGCCTCAGAGATCATGGACACGGAACAGAAGCAGTTTAAAAAGTGACTAGATGTTTTTGCAAATGTAATCCTTAACACTCAAATATGCAAGAAGTCATCATAAATTTTACAAATCCACTGTAATGGCATTGCTAAAAAGAAAGAAAGAGGGGTAAATTACTTCAAACTCAGAAGTATACTGTGAACTTCTTTGCACTGCTGTTTTATTTTAATTATTGGAAACTGCATTTGGTAAAATATTACCTTTGGGTTTAAAAAAGATGTCCTACCAAAAGTGGAACTGAGGATGCGCACACACACAGACACACACACACTCCAATATCTTTGGAGTATTTTAACAAAAGAAGTGCTGCCTTTGTAACACTAACAAAATGACTTATTTACAAATTGTACATTGAAATTTAAGTTACTAGCCATAGCAACAGGTTCCTAGTGACAGGTCACTTTAGATTGGAGTTTAATTTATGAAGATTGCTTTACCTGGAGTTATGGTAATCTGTGCCTTTAGAGTAATTCACACACTCGCTCATTTCGAATGCAGCCAAAAAGCATCGTATTTCACTATGACAATGTAATCACAGATCCACATTAAAAAGTCATTATTGTTTAGAATCCAGCTTGGTTTGAAAAACACTTACTGTAAAATTCAACAGCCTTTGTAAATTACCAAAAGGTTTACTCAAGAATACAAGGTACAGTGATTTAAATCTGGAACTTACAACTTTATTGATTGTATGGCGTTTTTAGGTCAGTGCATTTACGGAAAATGATTAGTAGGTAATCAGAGTAATAAACCCTCTGATGCTAGTTCATAAATAATTATGAATTGAATTTTCTTTTTCAGGACCCAGATCTGTAAATGAAATTAACCATCTCATTAAAAAAAAAAATCCTCCTTTGGTAATTTTACTGTGTGGTCTCAAAAATCAATAGCAATAATATAAAAACAGAACCCACACACATAATTTTCTGGTTTTTCTTCTTTTCCAAAGGATTATACATTCTATTCAATCTAAATTTACTACTTGTATTTTACATGCTTGCTTATCGCACAGCACCAATTTTCTGCTGTGACATTTTGCTGATCTTTTCTTCATCCTGTTCCACAACCTGCAAATATTTTTTACAAGATCGCATATCTATATTTTAATGAGCTCTATTATAGAATTGCAGGCTATCCATGTCTACATTTTAACTTCCTATTGTTCTAATCCAAATAACCAAACAAAATAAAACCTTATTAAATGTTATTCAAAGAACCGATAACTCCATTTATTTCCAGTCCACATATGCTCATAATTTTGTTCCATTTCATTTTCACCTTGACTAAAAAAAAAAAACCATAAAAATGTGTTTTTACAACATAAGCATATTCTTATCTCTTTTTTTTTATCCCAACGTATGCATTTCTCCATGCATTTTAGGGTAGTTTCTTTTTATGCAGAGGATTGTAATACAGAATTCAATCAACCACAAAAATGGAAAGATTAATGCATTCCAAAATGTGTTTTTATATTTTATCCAAGAAAGATGAATCCAGATGGTTCACTTAAAAATATGGATTGAATGAAATCTTATTTTATGCTCATTTAAATTTTTGAGAGTTGTAAAATGAACTGTAATTGTTGAAGTATTGAAATTATATTGTATGTATTTTTGAAAAAATTGAGATATAAATTAATTGTCTATGATGGTAACAAAATGGTAACAGAGTTCCAATGCATGCTAGATTTCATCTTTCATTTTGGCACCAGGAAAAATTTATATTTGCAGTTGTAGGCAGGACAGCAGAGAATTCTGACACCATGTAACGTAATCATGGAACTCTCTATAGTCTACCTGCTTAATGAAGATTTGAAACATGCATATGAATGAAAGCAACCTAATTTTTAAATAATTGTATCTAACATTGTAAGTCACTTGTATTATGTTTATTTCAAATACTTTTTAAATGACCTACCTATAAAATGGGTTAGGTATATGAGCATTTTTTAAAATACCTGTATCAAGAAAAGTGTTAACACATCCTAAAAATACATGAATCAATTAGCCAGTTACAACTGCTGTAAACATTTTCTTTTCATTAGGCATTTATGACCAATGATTTGATTGGATAATCTCCAAAGCAGATGGAGTGATCTATTACCAATTCTTTGTGAAGGTATCTAAGTTTCAGAAAAAATGGCAAAACAAATTGAATTATTTTTTTTCCTTCTTTTAAAGTATGTTTTCTGTAACAATTGAAATTATTTTGACTTTAATAAGATAAATAAATGCACAGAAACAAAAGAAAGAATGTCTACAATGCTGTAACTGTACTTGAATCCACTGTTATATAACAATCATCTTTGGCTTGGAAAACTGCTTTCAACTTAGTTTGTAAATGTCCTGGAGGCACTTTTGGGTCACTGACAGAAGCAGGACACCAAATTAGATAAGACTTTGGCATCATCCAGTAAGATACTTTTTATTTATTTATTTATTTATAAAATTTGTATGCCGCCCAACTCCCGAAGGACTTTTTTAGCAGGAAATCTTATCTGTAAATTATTATATTTGATTTAAATCTCTCTTCCAATTTCTTGAAAGTTTTCTTCCACTGCAAAAGAGAGATATTTGAGATTTTCTATCTCATTCTTGGGACACTTCAAAATGTTGAAGAAGTTTCTTTATGGTTGTTTGAATGCATTGCATTATTGTCAGATGACAATTGTTGCTGTTACTGTGTTTTATTTCACATTTTTCCATTGCTCTGAAATCTATCTAATTTTTTAAATGTTTTTATCTAAAATAAATCCTTTGAGATGAACCATTTCACAAAGTCATATTAAGAGTTAACTGACTTCGGAGAAGCCAGGAAGGCTGCTGATCACCAACAACTAAATTTGTTTGAAAAGAAATGAAATATTCAAATGTGCCCTCTCTCTCCCTCCCCCTCTCCCCCCCCCTCGTATATATACAGCAACCATCTCAGAACTAAGGTAACAAACTTCATCCATAAGAATGGTTTTTCTTCTAAGGAAAAAAATCAGTAGCTATATACATTACATACTGTGTAACAAAACAAAATTGCCAAGTCTTGAGAAAGTTTTTATCTTAGACTGGATAACTTTTTCTTAAGAAGCAATGGAAGAATCACTCACACTGCTCCATTGTTTAAAAACATTTTCTGTAAATATTCCTTAATCACACACATAAACTAGCTCTGATGTACTGATGCCATTAATAGGTCAAAATGCAAAAGAACTGTGACTTATATCTTAATTCCTGGTCCTTCTTCAATTTGTGTAATCAAGTACATAAACTACTGGCTTTTGTATCACAATATGGTAAGGCATGTTCTTCACTCAGTAGTACATGTAGATGATGGTTAATTCTCTGATTTGCATAATTAGCTATAGCACTTTCTTCATGGACCTCAATTTCTAATTGAGGTACAGCTGTGAAACCAATATATATCTCCACTAAAGCATGGCTTTTGATTACAAGGGACAAGAGCTTTTATTCCCAGAGTAATTGTGTCTAGGGTAAACATGTAATTGGTGGGAATAATTAACCCCAAAGTAAAGACTTCTGAATAAATCTAATCATTACTGTCAGGGTAGTGCTTTTGTTGTAATGCAGAATCCACAAAGAACATATACATTAACAAATTTAAAATGAGAAGATATTAAAACTCAACAGTGTTCTGATCAACTTCAAGCATATTATTGGTGGATTGAGGATGAAATGTAGTTTGCACTTTAAACAGTACATTTTAATGAAATGAATTAGGAGAAAAGAACACCAACAAAGACTTGAAATTCTTTAAATTATTTTCATTGTGAAGGATCCTCCAAATTCGCTTTGAATATTGCCTTAAAATCTGCAGCTCTCCAAAAGTTGCCCAGCTACAACTCATGCAGCCACTAGTGAGGGGAATAGTGGGTGGGTGTTGATAATATGAAGATGTGCACATTTTTTTCTGAAAAAAAGTTCCTTATTAAAACAATTTGGGGATTCCTCTTAAAATTAGACTAACAGAATAACAGAGCTGGAAGGGACCTTGGAGGTTTTCTAGACCAACCCCCTGCTCAGGCAGAAACCCTATACCATTTCAGACAAATAGACTTTGGGTTGTTTTTTGCGGGGTCATGTGTGTGTGTTTATGCATTTGTGTCTCTGTGTATGTGTATGTCCACCCTTGGTGAAGTAAGTGATACTGTTAATGTCCTTTCTTGGTCCTTGGAGACTATAGGACATGGGTGTCAAACTCGATCGTGTCACGGGCAGGATCATGATATATCGCAATGTTTTTTGCCTTTGCGGAGCCAGGGTGGGCATGACCTACACATGACATATCTGGCCCGTGGGCCGCCAGTTTGACAGGCCTGCTATAGGAGTTTGGAAGTAGAACAACAGGCTTTGCTGAGCCTTGGCAAAACTGAATGTCTTTGTGTTTTGAGACTATCAGAATCTAGTAATTTAGCATCTTAAATTAGCAATAGCAATACTACTTAGACATATATACAATTGCATAGTGCTTTGCAGTATTCTCTGAGTGGTTTACAGTGTCAGCATATTTCCCCCAAACATCTGGTCCCAATTTTACTGACCTTGGAAGGATGGAAGGCTGAGTCAATCTTGAGTCAGTCAGGATTGAACTCCTGGCTGTGGGCAGAGTTAGCCTGCAATACTGAATTCTAACCATTGTGCCACCACAGCTCTTACGTTCTGGACAGAGTGTCACTTCCACAAACAGATCCAGTGTGCCATCTGGAGCTCCTTCTGGACTTACAATCAGAGGTGGGTTCCTCCCGGTTCGGACCAGTTCTCCCGAACCGGTAGCGACCCGCTGGTGACATCACGATGACATCACCGATTTGGTTCGGTGGATGCCAGTCCATGGGCGCCACCATATTTTTTTTAAAAAAAAAATATTTTTCTTCTGCGCATGCGCAAAAGCCGAGTTTCCGGCACTGCGCATGCGTTGCCATCTTGTTTTTGGCATTTTATTTTTTATTTTTTTATTTTTTTTATTCTTTTGGACTGCGCATGCGCACACGCGAAGCGTGCATGCACCCACAAGGCACGCGTGCACCCACGAGGCACACGCGCACCCACGTGGCACGGCCACGCAGTGCGGGAGGAAGCGAACTGGCAGCGAGGTAAGTTAGAATCCACCCCTGCTTACAATCCCTGCTTTATTAGCAGTTGATAGTTGTGGCTAGGAGTGTCTTTGCACAACTTTGTGTTGTGCACTAGTTGCACGTATTCCTGTATCAGGAGGCCCTATGCTCATTCACTCATGCTCTGGTCATTTCCCATAAGGTTTACTATACTGGACTCCACATGGGCTCCACATAGGGCTGCCCTTGAAGAACATCCAGAAACTTCAACTGATTCAAAATGTGGCACTGAGGCTGTTATCTGCACACCTAGATCAGCACACTTTACCCCTTGTTGTGCAAGCTGCATTCATTACCGGTTTGCTCCCGATTCAATTCAAGATGCTGCTGATAATGACTATAAAGACCTACATGGTATGGAGCTGAGTTATTTGAGGGACTGCCTCTCTTCAATCACATCTATTCATCCATTAGGTCTGGTAGAAAGGGCGTTGTTCTGACCCAACCTTAGCAAGTAATGATAAGCTGCTTACTAACGTGTAAAAACAAACCCCTTTTCAAACAGGGTAGGAACAGTCTTTTATTCACGTGGATAAACAAAATATCAAATGTAATTAGTCCCAACAGACCTGGTTCTGGCCTAGAAATCCGAATTGCTTGCTGTATCCTACAAACGAATGGTCGTCTGTGACAGCCAACAACTCCCAAACCCCTACTATTTATTTCCCAGCCAGGGAGGGGCTGGCTAGCGTCCAGGTCTGCTTTTCCTTGAGAGCCGGCTTATTGTTTTCCTTTGCTCTCCTCTCCTTTCCTCTCTGCGCATATGCACATCTGGGATGAGCCCTATCTGTTCCTCCCCCTCACTCAGCTCAGGCCCCAAAAACAGCTGCCTCACCACCTGGGGGAGGACGGAAGGCCCCGGGCTCTGTCTCTGATGCTGTTTCCTTATCAGAGACTTCCAAAGGCTCCGAAGCTGGCCCAGCCTCCCTCAACCTCCTCCTTGTCTGACTCTGCTGCTAGCTCTGCTGGCAGCCGACGGGCCACAACAGGCATGCTGCAGGCCTATCCAGGAGAATAACTAGAACTAAATGCTTTGGGATCCAGAAAGAGAACCTTTTCTGCTATACTATCGAATGATATTCCATCTCATGTGTGTAAATGCATTGGAGAAGACTGAATGGTTAGTGGAACAAGAAGAGGCAAGCAAAGAACACACTAGCTTGATAACATCAAAACTGATCCAAAGATGAACATCCAACAACTGAAAGAATCTGTGCTTGACAGGGTAGCATGCAGAGCACTTGCCTATAAAGTTGCCAAGAGCTGGACACAACTGAATGGTTAAACAACAACAACAACCCACTGATATTACCAGTGATATGGAGACTACAAAGTGGTTATTTTGTTAGTGAATTGATTCGACTCTCCCATTGATTATAATTTATTGTTTTAATGTTTTTAATGTTTTTGTGGTTGGGGTTTTGTTTGTTTTTTTGTTACTTCGTGTATTTTGTATTTTTTGTATGGTTTTTGTGTGTATAACTTTGTAAGCTGCTCAGAGTCGCATACGTGAGATAGGCAACTATATAAATAAAATTTAAAAAAGCTTTTGTTTTTATAAAACTGATACCAACTATGAATACTTCATTGTTCTTTTTTGCTATCTTATTGCTTTCTTCCCAATAACAATGAAGTATGTTTAAAGATAATATATGTGAAATAATCTGAAGATATGACATGAATTCATTATCAAAAATAATAATGTGTTATTCCAGAAAAACAGGAATACCACTTGAATACTATAAACATTGACAAAATCACCAACATTCAATTGTAAATATAGCTTTATATTGGACAGCTTACATTCTCTGATAATATATTTAATGCCATCAAACAACAATATCTGCCTATCCTAGATCCTTAGGAACAACCTAATAGGTGATAAAAATGCCAAATCCAGTCTAAACATCTGGCTAACTGTGTGACTGATCATAAATAGCTTTATTACTATTGTTCATTGCATGGTCAGCCAGATGTTCAGACTGGATTTAACATCTTTGTCCACCTATTGATCCTTCCCAAGGACCAGGAAAAGGCAGATGTGGATGTTTAACGATATAGTCACAGGATGTAAGCTGTTCCAAGTAAAGCTGACTTTTGCAATTGACTGATGGTGATTTTGTCAATGCTGATGGTGTTCAAGTGGCAAGTTTTGGGATTGCATACAAGGTGTCTCTTGCTATTGGAACTACCTTTGCTTTATTTTGCCATAGTTGTTCTACTCCTATTTGCAGGTCTTCGTATTTGTTATCTTCTCTAGTTCTTTCTCTTCTATTCTGCTGTCACCAGTATGTCTACGTCCACTATGCAGATTTTTTTTTGTCTTTCTTATTGACAATTGTTAAGTCTGGGGTGTTAGCAAGTGCCTGTCTGAATTCTAAAATCTCAAAGCACTTTAGCTTCTTTATTTTCTATTACTTTCCCTATTTTATGGTCCCAGCAGTTTTGTTACTATTATTATTTTCATTTTCATCATCATTGCAAGCAAAGTCTTAACAGCTCTGCAATTACCTGCCAACATGCTGATTTCTTGGATGGACCATTGAATCAGTGTATGGTGAGCACGCAGCTTAATCAAGAGAAAGGAAGGAACTGTGTTTAAGAGCAATAGTGGCAATCAGCTGCACAGCCCAAGCAACAATGGGTTCCCTAGACAACTGTATTCACAAAGAAAATGGAAATTTCCTTCTCAAGGACAAGTCACATTGCACACTAAAATAACTTGCCGAACAAACAAGGAGTTGCCTCTAGCTGTTTGTGATTTATAAAGCAAATGGATCAATTGATATGCATTCAAGAACAACAATTGGTGACCTGAGAACAAATTCAATCTCCTCAGGGATATCACCTGGCTACCCTATTGCCAGCTGAGTAGCAAGTGGTAAGTATAAGTAGCTGTGATTCTGGTTGCTTTAATTCAAGAAGGCTATTTTGGACAAATTACAAACAATACCCTTCATGTACTAGGACATTCTAACAGTCTGAAATCATGCACAAAGCATTCTTATCACTCAGATACTATGTTCACATAGCATACTGAATCACAAATTAGTCAATTACATTTCAGCCAAGCCCAGAAAACTGAATGAAGAATTTATGGTTAATTAATCATCAGTAACTATGTTTTCCAAAACTAGCAAATGGTCTGTTAGTGAAGTTACAGTGGATTTTCAATTAAATCAGTTCACACATTTAAAGGCCATTGAGGGCTCATTCATAGGTGCAAGCTCATCACTTGTTCTTAATTACAATTACTTTGTATCCCATGATGAACACCCAAAGAATGTGGAAACAGACATAAGAAAAATATAATTGTCTACATGTTTATCTCTAGAACATGTGGAAGTTTTCACTTGAAGCTGCAGTTGGAATTATGAGATTCTGAATGTGCATATGAAAAGCAGGTGTTGAAAACTGAAGCTGAAACTTCAGAACACAGAATAAAGAATAACAGAGTTGGAAGGGACCTTGGAGGTCTTCTTGTTGAACCCCATGTTGGAACAGGCAACTCCATACCATTCAGGACAAATGGCTATCCAATCTCTTCTTGAAAACCTCCAGTGATTGAGCACCCCACAACTTCTGGAGGCAAGTCATTCCACTGTTAATTGTTCTCACTGACAGGAAATTTCTCTTTAATTCTAGGTTGGATCATTCTTTGATAAACTTCCATCCAAGTTATTTCTTGTTCTGCCTTCAGGTGTTTTGGAGACTCAGTTGACCCCTTCATCTTTGTGACAGCCTCTCAAATATTGGAAGAGTACTACCATGTCACCCCAGTCCTTCTCTTTGTTAGACTAGACATACCCAGTTCCTGCAACGATTCATCATATGTTTTAGCCTCCAGTCCCCTAATCATCTTTGTTGCTCTTTTCTGCACTCTTTCTAGAGTCTCAACATCTTTTTTGTATCATGGTGACCAGAACTGGATGCAGTATTCCAAATGTGGTCTTACCAGTGCAATATAAAAGTGGTACTAACACTTCCTGTGACCTTGATACTATCCCTCTGTTGATGTTGTTTTGGCTTTTTCAGCAGCTGCACCACAAAGCAAACTATGTTCAAGGTAATATTTGAACATGGCGCCACGTTCACTGTATATATTTAAATAAATAAATATATACAGTGAATAATAAAGATATAGAGTATTCTCTAATATGTGCACCACATTATGTGAATAGCCTTGCATCTTCTGCATACTCTCTTTCTATACTTCTAAAGGCTGAAACAAGCAAGCAAAACAGCATGGCAGATTGTTCTGCTCTTATAGACAAAAGAGCTGCACTGTTTTGTAAAGCAGATTTGAAAAGTCATTAGAGCAAAGCATCTCTTATTCAAGTTGCAGTAGGACTGGGTGAATGAATAACAAAATAACAAAGTTTCAGTTTGCTCTGAGGTGGAGATTTGAGATTAGCATATCATGATTTAAGTTTGTGGTTTAATATCCAAAATGCTTCCTGATTTGATTTGAGAGGATTCAAGATTCAAATCAGGAAAAGATTCAGCAATAAACTTTAATGAGGAAATTTCAAAATATCAATGCTTCATGTTTTTGGTAGAATGAGATAAAATTGTAGGGATAGCAAGCTCTTTTGAAAACTTGACCCTTCAAATTTCAGTTGGATCAGGATCTCTTGCAATAATATTCATGGGAATATTACCGAGAGTCTCTGTGAGCCCGCCTCTAAGGCAGCAGGGAGCGTGGAGACCGCAGCCTCCGGCCCAGCAGCCAAGCCTCAGCATGGTGCCGCCGTGGCAAGCCCCACCTGGATGGGCCTTCTTCCCCGGAGTGGGATGGGCGCAGTGTCAATGGACACCCGGGGCCCCTCTGCCACCCAACCTCGTGCCGGGGCTTGAGATGGTGCAGCAAACCCCCGTGATGCCAGGCCTTGCCGCGCAAACCCCGCCGCAAGCGCAAGGGCCCCTCCCCCCCGGGGGAGCAGGCCAGCAGGTGCAGCCGGGAGGGGGGCTAGTCGGAGGGCCCCCGCAGCCAGCAGCCATTCCGCCAGCTGGGCACATGCAAGCCGCCGCCCCACCGGTCCAAGAGCCACCTCCCCGGTTCCGGGTGACGTTCGATGGGGATCCCAAAAAAATGGCCTACTTCCTCCACCGCGGGACACTCTGTTTATTTACAAACGCATTCTTAATAACAATTGCTTAAGTATTACACAATCACATACTCACAGAAAGCAGGCTGGCAGAGTGAGGTGCAATGCCACAGAGAACAAACCATCATAAAGAGGCTGTCATAGAACAAGCAGCATTCTTTCTTAAATGCAGGAAATATTTGTATCTTCATCTGTCAATGAAAGCTTGGCCCTTGTTTGCTCCCATTTGTGTAGAGAGATTTTAACCCTGGTAATGTAACATATAAAAATAAAGTTTAACCAAATAATGAATCCTACCAGATTGATTAACATAGAGATCTATGCAGAACCCTCACAGTACATATACACATCTATTGTGTGCTCGTGTATTGTTGCGGTTGAAGCTGAAGTAGTCATTGATGAGTAGGACATTGTAGCAGATAATTTTATGTGCTACACTTAGGTCAGACCTAAGGCGGCGTAGTTCTAAATTGTCTAAGCCCAAAATTTCAAGTCTGGTGGCATAAGGTATTCTGTTATGAACAGAGGAGTGGAGGACTCTGTGTAGCACATAAAATTATCTGCTACAATGTCCTACCCGTCAATGACTACTTCAGCTTCAACCGCAACAATACACGAGCACACAATAGATACAAACTTAAGGTAAACCGCCAATTGCAGAATTGCAGAAAATATGACTTCAGCAACAGAGTGGTCAATGCCTGGAATACACTACCTGACTCTGTGATTTCTTCTCCAAATCTCCAAAACTTTAACCTTAGACTGTCTACTGTTGACCTCACCCCATTCCTAAGAGGTCTGTAAGGGGCGTGCATAAGTGCACCAACGTGCCTACCATCCCTGTCCTAATGTTCCCATGTACTAATAACCATCTCATGTATACATGTTTATACTTTTACTGTAATCTTATATATGCTTGACAAAAATAAATAAATAAAATAAATAAAATAAAAAGTTCTATTAGTACAACAGAAAACAAACTTAAGGTTTATGGCTGGGTATATTGAAATTGATACCTTTGACAGGTAGCAAGTTTAGCAGTTTAAAAAATTCAGGGTCCAACTGTTCATGTCAATGATCCTATTTAGAGAACCATCACATCACCCAACTTACCCCAGTGTTTTCTTTATATGGAGCAGGTTACAACAATGTTTATTGTCTGCTAGAAACTCAGAAAGCATGGGGGGGAAAACATCAATTCTCTCTCATTCAGAGCCACTTGATTTGATTCTTTGCTTTGAAGCAGGTCCCTGCTTTGAGTTGCAAATCTGCCTTGAAAGAATGA
This sequence comes from Thermophis baileyi, assembly GCA_003457575.1. Taxonomy (NCBI): domain Eukaryota; kingdom Metazoa; phylum Chordata; class Lepidosauria; order Squamata; family Dipsadidae; genus Thermophis; species Thermophis baileyi. The sequence goes on along the minus strand of QLTV01004416.1, from coordinate 2,263,309 downwards.
TTTGACTGAAGCTTCAAAATTCCCACAGCAAGCCCACACTTCTGCACATTTATGATATAAACAAAAGGAATAAAGAGAAACAAAGGTAGGGAGAGAAATAATAAAAAGGGAAGTAAATAAAATAAATAATTCCAGTAGATAGCTATAATAAAATTCTTATCACAGTTACAAAAGGGGTGGATCGGGTTCCTTCATCATAGAAACTTATAAAGGTTGAATTTCCCAAATAGTTCATCTTGCTAGATTTTTTTCAGTTCATAATTTGGGTATGAGAAAATGTTCTGCATGATGGGAAAAAAACATTTTCTTAAGAAGAAGAAAAATACTCCTATTACCAGTGGCAACCATATATTTTTATCTTTTCTCCTAAATTTTCTTTCTTTCCCTATAGTTGACAGCCAAAGCCACTATGTCAGCCATATGAATATCATTTGTACTTTTCACAGTGGCGAGTGCTTAAGACCATTTTATAAATGGCTTCTCTAATATGGGACCCGTGAGCATCAATGTGTTTGAGGCACTTTTCTTTCAAGGCTTCCTGCCCACCACACTTTTGTGTTTTGGGACTGGTCTTTCTCATATCCTTACTTTTTGCTCTCAAAATTCCAAACACATTCTCTAACCAAAAATCTGAGGAACCCCTATTAGAGAAAAGATGAGGAAATGATGCCCATACAATGAGTGTATGTAGTGGTGATACAGAAAAGCATTGTTATTTTGAGGAGTTTAGTGATATACAGTATTTTGATTTCTCCTTCATATTAAGAAAATTTTAGAAGTTTAGAGCTCATTCTGAACTAACTTGATTGTTTTCCATTTTTGCTTGCTGAGCAAAGGGAGGGGGAGAATGTTCACATATCTCTAAATCTGCGAAAGTCTCAGACTTTCAATTCCCACCTCAGAGTCACGTGCCACCCAATAAAAGCAGGTCTTGCAGTCTCATGACCATAATGGGGCCATGAAAACATGGTGCCAGGTTTTGATTTAAAAAAAAACTCTTGGGATGGTTGTTGTTTGTTGGGAGCTTCTGCATGAAGCCTAGCATTGGATAATGTGGAAATTGCCTGCCCTTGGGGCAGTCGTTATTAAAGAGCTCCTGACAGCTTGTAAGAGATTTGGGTATCATTTTGTTTGTTATGTATGTTCTTTTTATGTTATGCTTTTAAATCTGTTTGCTTGAGCTAATAATAAAGCTTAAAATCTCTTTATCCACTAGAGTGTTCATTGTCTCTAGATCCAAAAGAACCAATTGCCTGGGCACCTGATCACTGCCTTGACACTTGGCAAAACTGCATATAATTGTGGAAGAAAAATCTTCAGTGAGATCTCGTTTTCTCAGAAGTATTATTTGGAGCCTCTCCTCTCCTTTCCACTCTTTCCTCTTTTCCATTCATGGTGCATTCCAAAATGCAGTAGGTACACACATAATCAGCATTAACCAAATGTCAGTTTGAACTGTGCATTATTGCACTCTCTGTCTTCTCTGATATACACATTCTCAGCCTAAGACAAGACTGTTGAGGTTTTCATTTTCACAATGAAAACAACTTCATAATGTGCTAGTAGCAGCAACCTGGACAATTTCTTTGGTCAGGAAGTGATGGCCTTAATTCATGCTCACGGTAATATAATAAAGAGCTTAGCAGACTCCCAACTGGGCAAATGAAAAGGCTGGCTGCAAAACAAACATTGGGATTTATCAAAAGGCTGGCAACAATGCAGATATTTGGAGCAGTCAGTAAACATAGCGGATTGAAGCTTAAAAGAAAAGGTGAAGTTGGAAAATGTGTGAACTCTTAGAAAAAGAAGATAAATTCTAAGCATCTCTCACTGTCATTGCACTGCATTTAGTTCCTACCTGGTGAGATGCAGCTGGTATGAGATGAGATCTCGCACAGAGACAAACAGACTAATACCAAATCTGGCAGTTGCCAAACAAGAAATGAATAGTGACTCTCTCTCCTGCCCAGAACAAGCCTCACTTCCAGTTTTTTGCACTGTGCAAGTGAGAGAAAAAGGGAGCTAAGCATTCATTTTTGAGCACTGAAACCAATGTACATTTACTTTACAGTTATTGCTATGATTGTTTTGACCTAGCTTCTTAGCTTTTTGAATATTAAATCTACTTATCACAATTTCTGAGATTATTGTGTGCCTGTTTATCTGTTTTCTACCCCTTTTGTTAGGAAATATCTAACAGGCAACATGTAAGTTCATAGCTTACATAAAATAATGAGCACATGCTTAGAGTAAAACTGGCCTTTAGATGTGCATGTGGCAAACTGGCAAAAATGTGCCAAAATTCGCCAGAGCTCTCATTGCTGCATGTTAGCTAAAGCTAAATCTGGCAAACTAGTCTATATCTTTTTTTCTTACTAAAGTATTATTTGAAAGCCTTGATTAGCCATGAGAATAAAATAAGTCAATATCTATGGGCTCATCTGATGACAACTATGGAATACGGAAGATTATTACTGGAATATAAGAGGAATAAATGATAAAGAGCATGAACTGATAATGAAAAAAGAGAAACAGATGTGTTGTGTATTTATAACATTAAATGAAAGGGAGAAAAGATCATACATCTAAATGAAAGCAGTTCTGATCTTGCAAAGGAATAGAATAGAATAGAATAGAATAGAATAGAATAGAATAGAATAGAATAGAATAGAATAGAATAGAATAGAATAGAATAGAATAGAATAGAATAGAATAGAATAGAATAGGAGTAACAGTGTTGGAAGGGACCTTGGAGGTTTTCTAGTCCAACCCCCTGCTCAGGCAGGAAACCCTATACCATTTCAGATAAATGGTTGTCCAATCTCTTCTTAAAAACTTCCAGTGTTGGAGCATTCTGGAGGCAAGTTGTTCTACTGATTAGAATAGAATAGAATAGAATTTTTTATTGGCCAAGTGTGATTGGTAGAATAGAATAGAATAGAATAGAATAGAATAGAATATTGTAGGTCATCTAGTCCAACCCCCCGCCCAAGCAGGAGACCCTACACCATTTCTGACAAATGGCAGTCCAATCTCTTCTTAAAAACCTCCAGTGATGGAGCACCCACAGCTTCTGGAGGCAAGCTATTGTAAGGATACATTGTTCTAACTGTCAGTAAATTTCTCCTTGGTTCTAGGTTGTTTCTCTCCTTGATTAGTTTCCACCCATTGCTTCTTGTCCTGCCCTCAGGTGCTTTGGGGAATAGCTTGACTCCCTCTTCTTTGTGGCAACCCCTGAGATATTGGAACACTGCTATCATGTCACCCGTAGTCCTTCTTTTCATTAAACTAGACATATCCAATTACAGCAACCATTCTTTATATGTTTTAGCCTCCAGTCCCCTAATCATCTTTGTTGCTCTTCTCTGCATATATATTCAGAGAAGTGAAGGTATAGGTTTAATTATAAACAAAAGGGCCAAAAATGTAGATCAGAGAGTATGAGTTGGCAGCAGAATTTGGGAAATGTAATATGGTTTTATATCAGTCAACGGGTGTTCAGAATAAATATTTGCTTTTGAGCAAGCCACTAAAACATTTCTACAAAAGAAAAAAGAACTGAGATTTAAAACTTGCCTCCAGAAGTTGTGGGTGCTCCAGCACTGGACGTTTTTAAGAAGATGTTGGATAACCATTTGTCTGAAGTGGTGTAGGGTTTCCTGCCTAAGCAGGGGGTTGGACTAGAAGACCTCCAAGGTTCCTTCCAACTCTGTTATTTCTATTTCTAATTTAGAGAAAGCACAAGATAAAGAGAATAGGCCTAAATTGTGGAATGTTTTCCATGAAGATGCAATAGGGCTATACTGTATAAATGAGATTTGTTTTGTCAGAAGTAAATTATTCAAGCAGCATCCTCCTCCTTCTCCTTTCCTCATTTCATTTTGATCTATTAGGTTAAAATTTATTTTGAATCCAATTTTCCTTCATATTTCAGCTTTTTTTCTATTAGCATACAAATCATCCTAATTATAGACTTTACCATTCTGTCTCACTTTCTTCTTTAAAGAAATGTATCTTTTACTTAGATAATTATATATGGTATGTCATATTAGTGACTTGTTACTTATTACTGTGATTACCCTGCTCAGAGGGACTCTTGGGCTAATAATGTAAAGTAAAGATAAAGATGCCCTTGGCTCCAGTTCAACTCTTGATATTTGCATAAATGCAACCATTTAGTTTTGTTACCAGCATGGAAGCAATTTGCCTTTGGCTCCTTCCAGAAAGTTTGTCAACTTCCCACTCTAGCATTTACTGTAGTCCTGCTATTCCTGGTGATGTCCCATTCACATATTAATACCTCTAAAACAACACATTATTATTTAGTTTCTAGTTGTGACAGATCACAAAATGCAACTAGGGCTGTGGCGGGAATCCCAGGAAATACCATGTTTTCCCCAAAATAAGACCCTGTCTTATATTTTTTTGAACCCCAAAATAAGCATTTGGCCCTATTTTTGGGGAGGTCTTCTTATTTTGGGGCGCATGGAGCAAGACGGGGTTCCTCTTGCCATCTTACCTGATTTCCAGCTCTGTCTCCCTAACCTTAACCAGAGGAAATGGTATTTTCAGGGGGAGGGCTTATTTTTGGGGAGGGCTTATTTTGGGGGAAGGGCTAATTTTTGGGGGAGGTCTTATTTTTGGGGGAGGTCTTATTTTCGGGGAAACATGGTATACAAGAAGGAATATTGCTGAAATGTCACAACTCACCTCTCTGGGGAAAATAATGTAACTCTTCTAATAAGTTAGTTTTCCATTTGAATTAATTTATATCGTATTTTACTCCCAGGATAAATTCTTCCAGCAATTTCTATAAACTGCATTTCATGACCTGCCCAGAGGGAGTGAGTGATGGAGTCAAATGCATTAACTTACTTCCTTGTTTGTTTGTTTTTGGTGGTCATTGTGAAGCTTTCAGAGCATCTATCAAGAAAGGAGACTCAAAATGCACAAGTACATTAAAATCTGTACTTTCGCAAAATCTGATGACAGAGTTCATAAAATGTATAATTTGAGGAAAAGACATGCACAATAAGAATATATAAAGGAAAATATGTACAAAGCCCAATTAACCGTGGAAATTGCTTTCAAGAATTGCCCATACTAGGAAAGTTTTTACAGAAATGCATACATTAGAAATGTGAATGATAATGCATGAAAATATTTGCAGTGATCTTTTTTTCAAGCAAATGCAGAAGACGATCAGGAAACAATGCCAATAAAATGACATCAATAAAATGGAAAACTCATAAAATGAAAAAAAAAAAAAACCAAAACAAAATATAATTAAATCTGGGGGGACCAGATCAGAGTGTTTACTGTTAATAAGGCAAAGGTTAGATTTGGTCCTTTCATTCAACTAATTCATGTTCTTAAGTTGCTTTTGAGTCTTCTCAGTCTGCTTCCTTTTTTATTTCAATCCAGTCATCATCTTTGCAGTATGTAGGCTTCATTTTATTCATTATCCATAGAATAGCAGGTTGGCATTGCAGAAAGTGAACCCATTACAATTTGCTTCCTATGTCAAAATAATTTCTAGACACTGAAGAACAACAACAACAAAACCCTTGTATGTATCTCACTATAATTTGTCAGATTCTTGCCCAAAGCCATCTTTATATGGTCTACTGTTTGCCTCCACCTCCATAATCTTTTCTTACATCCAAAAATTCCAACATTTTCTTTAAAACTCAAACACTGAGGAACCCTGAAGCAATCTGAAAATATGCAGTAAGAGCTACTGTGCTTGTTAATGTCTTCTAATTATGCAGAAAACAACATCTTACAGTCTGCTTTTAGCATAATAAATAAGTCTAGCACCACACACAAATCTCTGCAACTTTTTATCTGATCATTGTCAACCTTAATTTCCTCTGAAGTGTTTCATGCATCTGCACATTTCATTCAATTTTATTACTATCCTGTATTTCTTTATAGTAGTCAGTGGGAGGCATAACATTTGAATCGATTAACAGATTAACAGAGTTGGAAGGGATTTTGTAGGTCATCTAGTCCACCCCCCCCCCCCCCCGCTCATGCAGGAGACCCTACACCATTTCCGACAAATGGCAGTCCAGTCTCTTCTTGAAAGTCTCAAGTGTTGAAGCTCCCACAACTTCCGAAGGCAAGCTGTTCCACTGGTTGATCGTTCTCACTGTCAGAAAGTTCCTCCTTATTTCCAGGTTGAGTCTCTCCTTGATCAGTTTCCATCCATTATTCCTTGTCTGGCCTTCAGGTGCTTTGGCAAATCCTTCCATTTGTGTATGAAGGGTGGGAAGGAGAAAATAAGAATAACTAGAAACCATGTTTTGAGATTGTTATTGCTTGTTAGCAAACTTTATTAACAAAGATGGACCCCCTTTTAATAACTTAGGACACATGTATCACGTTTAAGGGAGGGCAAACACCATTGGGACAACAATAAAAGTAAATGGAACCAAATCAGACACCAAAGGAGCTTTTTTCAAGAGGCAACTGGACTTTCTGTTTTTTCTTTGAAGACGTTTCGCTTCTCATCCAAGAAGCTTCTTCAGTTCTGACTGGAAGGTGGGGAATAGAAGGATTCTGACCATCCAGTCAGAGCTGAAGAAGCTTCTTGGATGAGAAGCGAAACGTCTTCAAAGAAAAACCAGAAAGTCCAGTTGCCTCTTGAAAAAAGCACCTTTGGGACAACCATGATCTGGATGACTGAGAATCTCCATAGATAAAATCAGACACCAATTTTTTCTGTATTTTTCAAGAAGATAAAATATTTGGGTCTCAATATGACAAATATGAATTGTATATTATTTCAAAATAATTATGTCAAGAAATGTTAAAATATAAGAAAATACAACTGTCATTGCTGGGAAGAATTTCTGTGATAAAAATGAATGTCTTGCCTAGAATATTATTTTCATTTCAGATATCTCTTTTGACATCTGATGCACCATTTAAACAATGACAGAAGGATATATCTAAATTTGTGTAGTAGGGAAAAACCATGAGTATAAAGCCGCCCAGAGTCCCTTGGGAGTTGGGCGGCATACAAATTTAATAAATAATAATAATAATAATGAGTTAAATATAAGGTATTACAAGATGTGAGGAAAAGAGAAGGAATGCATCTGCTTTGACATTGTATTTTACAACTTGCTATTTGTTTGGATGAAAGAGGGGTGGTGCTGATAACTAGAAGGCTCTTGGAGTTAGGAAAAACACAATCTGAAATTTGGGTGGCATGAATATTTATGGTACAACAAAGTCAAGGTTAATGTAGATTTTAAGAATATTTATTTTAGACATGCCATATTGAGACTACGGAATAAGATACAAATACAGGTTGTTCCCAAAAACACCTTTGTGGCTCTCAACACAAGAAGCATTTTATAGACAAGAAATAATAGGCAAACATAAGTGACTGATTTATTGTGCAATACTAGAATTTTGTCAAGGAGAATGTAAAATAAAATCAAGAGAAGAACTGGTGGCACATGGATATAGTTTGCAATGGTTTTCTTACAGTTATTAGAAAAATTTAAAGTAGACAGAAGGTTTATGATTTTGAACATGTAAGACTGAGTTTCAAATAGAATACAGTAGTGTACAGATGTATAAACTTTTATTGAAATTGAAAACAGAAGAACAAGTGAAAGAATGTATGATAAAGTGGTCTAAAATTTTTGGTTATAATATATAATAGGAAAATATGCCTAAAAGAGCAAAAATTGTTCCTGGGGTTTTCACACATTTAGACTCCGTTCATTGAAGCCACTTGCCCTACAATGCTCCTTTAAATCAGAAAGGGAAAAAAATTGGATAGACGTGACAGGAACTAGGCTCTGCAGCTGACTCACAGTAAAATGAGGTACAGTAATCTATCCCTGTCCGCTAATGTTTATAAACATATTGTAAACAAGCATAAGTGAATAGCTCATCTCTCTGGGGGAAACAGATGCGTCCTTAATACTGATTAAGTGTTTTGTTCTGCCTGAGTATCTGGCAGAGGTTTTATGCTCCTTAGTGGAGGGAACGAGAGACAATGTAATGACAGCCTCATAGTCTCCTGGCTCTTTAACTGCTTTGAGGGATTCTCAAAGCAATATCACATGTATAATTCTTACCAACAATCACTTTCCGTGTTGTTAACCATGCTGCTCAGTGGAAGATGCTTTTTGGAGAATTGAGATCACAAAGCAGTTAGGACAGAGAACGTGATGGAAGACTAAACACATTTAAAATACTTTGCAACATTTCTCCCCCTCCTTCAATCTGCAGCTGGGCCCAAGTGACTTCCCTAACTGGTGAAACAGCTTTTGCAAGCCCAGTGATGCAAGGAATGAGATGGGGAAAGTTTCATTTTGCTGAATTTCTTTCTTATTTCTACGGCTATTCCTGGATTATCAGCTGCATACTAACCATATGTTTATATACCTTTCCTCGTCGATGCTTAAAGGCTGCTCTCCCTCCATGGTTTTCCAGCATGTGCTTTCTATTTTCTCTCTCTTTACAATATCTGTTGGTTTCATCGGCTTTCAAACATTTGTTACTCTTGATTATGGTTTTTCCTTTTACACTTTATGCAGTCCTTCTAAAGGGGAAACTTTGGGGCCTCAGGAAGAACAATCAGACAAACACTTGACCGAGTCCTTCAATTTTGCTGTGGAAGAAAACTAAAGAGCTAGAGTGTTAGAGAGATGTAAACTCCAAAATACACAAATGCACACACAGCAAGCATAAACCTGGGGCCTGCAAGAATCCATTTTTCCCTGGAGGAACCCAAAATGTCTGCATGAATTGTGCCTGGGTTCCTGAGAGCCAACCTGACCATGTTTCACCCAAATTCTCCTTGTATGTCTGCTAGGTGTCAAAACTAAAGACAGAAACAGATTCTTACCAGGGTGGGGTGGGTTCTAACTTACCTCACCGCTGGTTCGCTTCCTTCTGTGCCGCGTGGCTGCACACGCATTGCGCGCCGCATGGGTGCGCATGTGCAGTGCCGAAAACTCAGCTTCTGCACATGCACAGAAGCAAAACAAGCAAAAAAAATTTAAAAAGCAAAAACAAGATTGCGGCGCATGCGCAGTGCCGAAAACTTGGCTTTTGCGCATGCGCAGAAGCAAAAACCAGCAACAAATTCCCCCCAAAAAATGGTGCCCTCCACAGACCGGCACCGACAGAACCAGCTTCGTGACATCACCACCAGTTTACTACCGGTTCTATAGAACCGGTGCGAACTGGGAGGAACCCACCTCTGATAAGAGCCAAGGTGGCGCAGTGGTTAGAGTGCAGCACTGCAGGCTACTTCAGCTGTACTGCTAGCTGCAGTTCGGCAGTTCAAATCTCACCGGCTCAAGGTTGACTCATCCTTCCATCCTTCCAAGGTGGGTAAAATGAGGACCCAGATTGTTGGGGGCAATATGCTGACTCTGTGAACCGCTTAGAGAGGGCTGTAAAGCACTATGAAGCAGTATATAAGTCTAAGTGCTATTGCTATTGCTATTGATCAGAACCAGTACTATAAGGTTGTTAAATTTCAGTCCTAGTCCATCCTCAATTATACCAAGTGACTGGATAACCTGGTGGTCTCTCTCTCTCTCTCTCTCTCTCTCTCTCTCTCTCTCTCCCTATGTCTCTCTCTCTCTCTCTCTCTCTCTCTCTCTCTCGCGCTCTCTCTCTCTCTCTCTCCCTCTCCTCTCCCCCCCACCACCTCACACAATTGTTAGTACATGAATATACTAAATGAAGAAAATCATATCAGTTTCCTTAAATATCTGGAAAAGGGAAGATGTTATTGTTATTGCATAGCAACACTAAAAACAACAACTGGAATTTTCTTTTGGCTTCACCTTAAGAGAAAAGAAAAGTCAACCTAGAGTCAATGAAGGCAAGGGGGTAATATAAAGAATATAAAACTTGGTTAATGGCTCTGGATTACCCATTCCAGAAACAATTTTTGCTCATTGATCATTTAGCTGCTGCTAGCCCTGGTTAAAAAATATATGCCCCAAGGCCTCATAGAACTTAACGACCTGTGAAAGAGGATAGGCATTCATATCAAAGATAGCATCCTTATTATACAACAATTCTCAGGATTCTTCAAAAGAATTTATGGTGGTATAAAAGTAACCGTTTATTGCAAAAATAACTCTTCACAGTGGTAGAGCTTTATTTGGCCGCTTTCAAGTGGTAGTAAATGTAGATGAAGTTTTGCAGGTCTGTTAGAAGTGCAGCTGCCATGTTTAGTTTCCTAGAATAATAGTGGTAGCGATGTGGTGGCTATCACTGAGAAAATGCCATGTTTTGGGTGATGGATATTATTTTACAAACAAATATGCGCGCGCACACACATCTGCAGAGCACATTAATATATTTTTGTAGTATATGCAATGTTTGCAATATGCAACTACTTTTTCAACCTTTGAAAAAGCAACCCCTGCCCTCTAGAATGAAATTTCTCCTGAGATTCAGATGGGTCCCCACCTTAGTACTGTTTCAAAGTGGGTTGAAAACCTGGCTCTGTTTCCAGTCCTTTGGTGAGGGTGAGTGAAGGATTTCTTTCTTTTTCTTTTTAATCCTGTCCAGTTTTTATCATATTTGCCATCTTTTATTCTTTGTTTTTGTTTCTCTTTTTTAATGTTTATACTTATGAGCAGCTAGAGTTGTTGGGAGTCAGGTGGCATGCAAATTCAATAAATATAAAAAAGTAAATAAAAAACAACTGGAAATGACAATGCAGTGCCAGCAGAGCTGAACACCTGCTGTATCGAATAGAATAGAATAGAATAGAATAGAATAGAATAGAATAGAATAGAATAGAATAGAATAGAATAGAATAGAATGGAATGGAATGGAATGGAATGGAATGGAATGGAATGGAACGGAACGGAATGGAACGGAACGGAACGGAACAGAACAGAATTCTTTATTGGCCAAGTGTGATTGGACACACAAGGAATTTGTCTTCAGTGCCTAAGCCCTCAGAGTACATAACATTATACATAAAAGCTATAAGTGATAAATCATGATCATAGTCATCATAAAAATACATTAATCATAAATCATAAGATACAACACTTAGTGGTAGTCATAGGATACTAAATAAGTAATCAACATAAATCATACTAGGAAACTAAATAAAGCAATATGAATCATAAAGATTCAAGCAGCAAAGTTATAGTCAAAAGTAGAAAACAACACCTATTTTTCAATTACTATGGATTTCTGGTTCCAGTTCAAACAAGACCTATAAAATCCCATATGGTTTGGCTCCAAGACATCTCAAAGACTGCGCCCCTTAGGTGGAATCTTCCTGAGCCATCCATGCTTGCCTGTATCCGTAAGAATTTCTCTGCAGCAAATCAGGGAGACAGAAGCCTGAAGACAGTCATTCTGCATTTGGAATATTCTGCCTATAGAGCTATACTTTTCATTCACTCTGACAGTAAGGACCATAATATTTAATTGGCAGTTGATTTTTATGGTTTTTGTTGACTTATTGATAGGCTATCATGTTACTGTTATTTAAATTTATTGCTGAGTTTTGGCTTGAAGTTATTGATTTTTGTATTTTTAATCTTATGGTTATCAATCACCAAGGATTTGCAAACTGGAAAGCATACAAGAACTGCAAAAGAAATAAGTCTTGGAAGCGTAGATTAGATTAGACAGAGTTGTGCTGCAATTTCCAAAGACTGTGTCTCTGAAGCATTCTTACATCGGAGAGAACCAAACTAGGGCACAGCAAATGCTGCTTGCTTTTGGGAGAGCTTATCAGGTGAATAAACCAAGCACATGAGAAATTAACAAGGATTCCACATACACTGACTTGTGAATTACCCTTCACTATTAATTCCCATGTATTGCTCGGCTTGAGGGCAGAAAGAAAACAGGGATGAGGGTTATAGCTGATTTGACCTTACTTTGTACAATGTGAAGCCATTTCTGGCAGTTATGATCTCATGGTAACTTTAATGACCTCATCTAATTATTGCTAGCTCAAAAGTCCTTTCTTGCCTTAATGCAAGTGAATAAAAGCATGCACCAGCAAACTAATGAACTCATAATTACTGTATGAGTCTTTATCCAGAAACAGATATTCAATTGGAGAAAAAGGAAGGCAATGACTGTTTTGTATTATTTCCTCCATTTAAGAGAGGAAATAATAATAATAATAATAATAACAGTGCTGGAGACAAAAACAAAAAAGACAGATAAAAGTTTTTTCATTTGAGTGCTGTAACCTGTTCTCTTTGATGCAAATGGTAGGAAACCTATGGACAAACTATGTAAAATAGTTTGCTTTCTTCAATTCAAATGTATGTTGATATCTCCAGCAATGCTATAAGAAAAAGTATGGCCTATGCAATGAATTGTTGAAAGTCCTTGGGTTTGATGAAGATTTGAGCAAAGCACTTTCTTGAAGCTCTTCAAAAATCTACATGCTCCCTTAACTTCTAAAAGTGAAGCAAAGTAACTACAGTACCCTATTTTGCTTTGTTTAGCTTTAATTTCTTCTGAAAACTTCCACAACTTCTTCTTGGGAGAGTTAAGAACATTACTTGAGGCATCCAAATGGAACTGTGGGTTGCTTCTTTCAAGGAAAGATAGTACAAACATTTGTCTGTGGTGCTTTAAGAACTCCTGCCTTGGGGCAGGGGGTTGGATTAGAAGACCTCCAAGATTCCTTCCAACCCTATGATTCTATGATTCTTAGCTTCCAAGGGTATATGCCTGCACATTTTACAACTTTTGTAAGTCCAGAAGAAGCTAAGAGGAAGCCATAAGGTAACACAAAGCATCTTTTGAGGGAAATTCTGGCTCAAAAAAATGATTTCTGCCACCATGCAGTATAAAGAATTTTTTCAAGGCAAATCAAAGCTGCTTTATTCAGGCCTACTAAACAGCAGGGTAGAGATGACTAGAGGGAAGTTTAAATGTTTCTTACTGGAAAGGATATGCAATAGCCTTAGTAAAAATAAGTACAAATTGATACATCAGTAAAAATTAATAAAATGAAGGGACTAAATATTTCTCTGTCTCTATAATGTTAAAAGCATTAGGGAAGATAGTTGAGAAAGTGATTGTACTGCAATTCTAGAGAAGCCTGAATGAAGCAGATTACCTGGACAGGATTCAGGCCTCAAAGATAACATTGAATGCATTTGTGGATAATCTCTATTGGAAGCAGGACGAGGAAGGTACATCCACCTTTGATCTTCTTGAGTTCCAAGTGGCTTTCAATACACTGATCATGGTTTCCTTCTGTATTGGTTCAGGGTTTAGGAGCTGAGGCATGGTGCTATCGTGGTTTTCTTCCTTCCTTCAGAGCCAGTTCTTGTCCATGCTGATGTTGGGAAAACAAATCTAACCCATGGCCTCTTCTTTGTGGTGTATCTCAAAACTCAATGCTGATGATATTTAGTTTCACGTCTCCATTGTGAACTGACCAGGTGATGCTGCTGAAGTTCTTTCTTGGCATCTGTATGAAGAAGAACAGATTACAATTCAACCCTAGACAGACTGAGTGGCTCTGCGTTTTAGTTCTCCCTGAATCCAGTGATTTGCCATTTTTAGTTCTAGATGGGGTAGCATTACGTCAAATAGAACCAGTGTACAGTTTGGAGGTTTCATAGACTCACAGCTCTTGTTCTAGGAAAATTTACAACTTGTGTGCTAATTCTGCTTTTTCCTAGATCAGGAGTTATTATTCTTGATCATTAATGACTTGGTCACCTCTAAAGTAGATTACTGCAATATGTCTAACAGGAGGACTACAACTCAGAAACCACTCAGTCTTCCACCATGCTCTAAAACTATCTATTTGGCAAAGCTTTGTATAATCCTCATTTTTTAGCCACATACAACTATTTTATATAGCATAGCAGCTTTGAGTCTTTATGTCCACAGAAATACTCTGTATGAGTGCTCAGAAATTTTCACACTATAATGGTTAAGGTTGATTCAAGCCTTGATCTGGTTTTAGAATAAGAAAACTTTCTTCAAAGTCCTTTCAAAACCTGCTACTTATCTGAAGCTTTTGGAACAATTCCTTAGCCTCTTCACTTAGGACAGAATTAAACCTAAAACTGTACAAACTGATAGTCTAATTGAATTTAGTGAGCTGATTACATGAGACATGTTCTAAGTTTTGGTTAATTTATCTGAAACATACTGTATGTTCTCTCCTGTTAGTCTTTCCAGCATTCTTCCTATCCCACCATAATGAATTTTATTTGGTAAGCTTTTGAGATCACATCAGAGATAGTAAATCTGATCAATGAACACTGTGTATCTTAATCATAGAAATCATGTGTTTTCCTATAATTATTTTGCAATCACATTATAAAGTCATTTTGTTGCATTATCCAGTCTTTTGGATGTACAATTAATTATAGTTTCAGAGATAAACACTACATTGTAGGAGCAATTATTTTTATTTACTTTTCAAAAATGAAGATAGGGGCTATAAAACATAAATTGTAATAGAAGAATAATATACTCAAGAAAATTTTATGCTTGGCTTTTGAAGAACATATTGTCCTTGATTATTGTACCTTGCTTTCTAATTCTAGAATTAGACTTTCAATTTCCATCATCAATGACTCAGATGATAAGTACTAGTTTACTCAGCTGAGATCCTCATGCCATCATAATGATCCTGTGACTGAGATGCCAGATCGATATCAAGCAACCAAAATGAAGGCAATGAATAAACATTCATTAAATAGAAGGGTAGGTCAGAATGCATGGAAATAACATACAATTAGACTGCTTTTGACTACACAAGAAGTCTTAAACATATGACTATAAAATGAGTCAGTCAAATAATCAACAGGATTTTATGACAATTTTTTTCAGCAGCCTTTAAGTGAATGCCATGATCCTTAATGCTATGGTAGTTAAACAAACCAATGGTTTGCTGTGATGGAGATTGTGCCAAAATCCAGAAGCAAGTGCGGGTTTTTGGTAAAACCATCATAAAATACAGGCATGGGATGTTGCAAACAGCTGTAAATACATCCATATTGCTGAGCACCTGAAGTTTGATCATGTGACTGCAGATGGGGCTGGACCATCAGAACTTCAAATCCACCTTATAAGTCTCCTTTCTCAGGTGGTCATAACCTCAGATGGTCACTAAACAACCAGTCCTAAATCGAGGACTATCTGTATTTCCATATAATCTCTTTCAGCTTTGCCATATGCCAGAGAACAGCAATATTTTAAATCACCGCAGTGCAATATTTATTGCAATTAGGGCATCTGATCAATAGCTATCAAACTTGTCCATGTTTAAATCTAATAATCAGAGCTATCTGTCATCAATTGTTTAACCCCTTTATTAAAACAAGTCAGAGTAGAAAAACAAACAACTCAACTGCTTATGAATGATAACAAATGTTAATATATGTAAATGCTAAGAATGCTAAAGAGACTGAAAAGCCACATGGCTGTGAATACAATATGTGGCCCAGATTTTAGCAGTGCATTCAAAATCATTTAAATAATTTAAAACCATTTTGCCCAATGCAGCTGCTGCAAGATTTGTTGAATGTGGCTGATTTGATACACATTCAGCACAAGAGAAGATTGCTGGTGCATAAAGGAAGAAGGATGTTGGTGAGTTGGCAAGAAAGATGTAGAGGAGCAGCTGCTGCTGCTCCCAGCAACCTGCTAGATACCATGGCAGCAGGAAGAAAATGGTGCCCTGCATAGCATCAATTGCATCATCTGTCATTAGCAATGACATCACAGATGAAATGCTGTAAAAAGTGCTTTTATTGCTGTATAAGTCCCAATCCTCCCCTCCACCACTGACATGCAAAGCCTTTTTTATTTGGAACCTGCTCAATCTATCATATACTAACACTCATTGGGTTATATTTACTTGTGGCTTTTCCTTAAAATAAAGACTCTCTGTTCACACAGGAGTTTGGGTATTCCTCAGTACTGCACCTCTACTCCATTCTTTATTTTGGGCCTTGGCAACATGGTATTCAAAGGTACCAATTTGCTTGTGGTCACTTCCCTTTGTGCTTGTAAAACTCTCTGTCCCACATTCCTAGTCTAGCATCTTTATTGATGAGAATATATCTGGGCCCCTTATATGTCTCATAAGCAGTAATACAAGATATAGTGTTGCATTGTTTTGGTTTATTTTTCTTTGCAACATCTCTCAGAACTTGCAGTATCTGGAGCTATCATCTAGGGCACCGGGAAAATAACAAGTGCCTTGTTGAAGCTAAATGCATGACTTCTTCTGCTTAACATAGCAGCACAAAATACATTGTAAAGGCAAATCAAAATACCTCCCATAGATCTAGTGCACATCTCACACAGGTCCAATACAGCGGTGGGTTGCTCCCGGTTCGGCCCGGTTCTTAGAAGGAGGCTCCGCCCACCCACCTGGGACAGTTCTGTGCATGTGCAGGAGCGCGCGCACGAACCGGTAGTAACGGGTTTTAGAACCCACTACTGGTCCAATACCCAGAAAATGATGCTATCACCAGGATGCTTTGAATGGTGTGGAAAGGAACAAACTCAACAGTTTGTTTACTAATAACTGAGTACATTAAAACTGACCATGCCCATCATGCAGCCATCTTATGTGAAGACTCACAACATGCTCATGAGTTGTAGAGGTGCCCATTGCACCCTAAATGACATGTCCTTGTTTATCCTGGCGGGTCACAACATGTTAGAAACTGATTGGAAGATTAAGTGAAAATTAAACCCATAACTTAAGAAAACAGTATTTATGTTGCATGATCTGATGCCACTCTTTAGAATAAAAATAATCTACAATCTTCAATGTTCCCTTATCCAAAAGAGCCTGATTATGAAATAGACACCTTGGACAGTTCTACCTTGAGCGTAAAACAATATCCCTGAAGAATTTTCTCAATGACTCTTTAAAACTCGTCTTTTAAAGCTCACCTTATAAATCTGACATTGGTTTGAGAAGTTGCCTTTGACCATGTCTCAGGTCAGTGAGCCTCCCATCAAGTATTACAGATGAATGGAAGAATTACATAGAAAAGGAGACACCACCTTCATTCTAAATCATACTAGATGGCATATTCATTAAATTATTTCCTTAAAAATAATAAAACACCATATCATTATGAAGCAATAAAATGTAATAAAAGGATGTTCTTAGAAAGGTTTAAAAGGAAATCGTAGTTTTTAATATTGTAATAACTGTATAATTAAAATTAAATAATCACAAGTGGTAATTAAAACTCAGAATCCCCCCCCCCCTAAGCAAAGGCCTTATTCAGGCAGTTAGACTATAGTCTTAAACATCCATATTTGGAACAAATCTCATGGAACTCAGTGAGACTTAGTTTCAGGTATACTGTACATACAGTACATAAGACCAACAGTTTAAGGGACAAGGAGAGTTGTACCCTTTCACATATATTTTTACTTACTCACTAATTCTTTCATTGGTGAAGACGCACCACATTAATTGGACTGTAATGTATGGATTTTCACAGCACATGTGTATAAATAGTCACTAGGTAGTACTAACATTAGTTGCATCCATTTTTTTGATGGTGTGGGTATCCATGTGACTTAGTGTGATAGTGAGAGATGATATTCTTATGTAACATCCTAAATGATGAATCCAGTAAAGCTTCCATGATAGCATATTCATGGTGAATTATAAGGATGTATACCTATTATTTACTCACCTGGGAAAAACACACACACATGATAAGACCGTTCCCTTGTCTTATCACCTGAAATGTTAAAATGAAGGTGTTGAGAATCCCTTCCCACCCTCAAAAGCTTAAAACTTCTGTAAAAGTTAAAAACTTTTGTATACAGAAGTAGGTTGTAAAACAGAATATGCTTTAGTAACTTCTGTATTTAAGAAGAGAGATAAGCTGATTGATAGAGACTCTGATTTGCATTCAGAAGACTTCAGATTCATTCCCCAATTTCTCCAGTTTAGGTGGAAAAAACTTCCTGTCTGAAAACCTGGAGAGTTATAGATATTCAGAATCGAAAACACTAGGATACAAAAGATGTATGTGTATTTGATTTTGCAATGTGCAATGTGCAACTCCCTACTTTGCTATCTTGTCTTCCAGGTGTTGTTTTAACTGACAGGCCTACGTATGCAACTCAGAGGGAGTCCTATTAGCTCAGTGGGATTTATTTTCATCTAAGCATGTACTGGGTAAGATTGTACAGTAAGTGACATTTGTGTTTAGGCTTTAGCAGTTTAGTATTGCTAAATGTTATCATTTTCCTGTATGGTATTGCTCGTGTGTGTATGTTGCTGCTTAATGGCATAAATAAATTTATTCTTGTTTGTTCATGCTCAGAGACTTAATATTTTTTCCTATTTCTACTGAGGAAGGAGAGAAATGAGTTCTTTTGCTAGTGGAAGATTTGACAGCAGTCTTGGTTAAAATAAATCCAATAGAAGCTGATAAGGATCCTGCTTAGGAATTCTTTGGTGAAGTCATCTTTTCAAATTCAAGACCACTTTCTGTGTTAAAGCAAGAACTATATTTGGAAGATAACTCTATTATCTAATTGATCCAAGGTCAATTAGAGTTTCCTTTTTTAGAAGATATACCTACCCCATAGAAACTTCCTATTGGATTAATCTGTTTCATTTTTAAAAGTCAAGTATGTACACAGTACAGTGACAGAAATCAGGTATAGACCTAGGAAACATTAAGTTGGCAGACGGGTCTGTTACATTCTGAATGTTTACTTGATTCAATTCTTTCATGTGAGGGCAAACACACATGAAAGAATTCCCTCCTGCCCTGTCCTAATGAAGGGAAGGAGGAAGTTGGCTGAAGCTAAAGACCATCACTGCTGTTGGTTAAGCAAGCTGGTCTCTCAGCCAAGTGAATGGAAAGAGGGATGGGTACAATAGTTGTGAACCCATACACTTCCTCAGGATTCAAGTTAGTAGCAATTGTTCAGAGGTGCCAGCTCTGAAGTGCCTTTTCTATTTCTCTTCTACTTAAAATGTACAAGTATTATGTCCAGAGGGTATCTTTTAAACTAGCAGCTAGCAAAGACAATCCTTTTCCTTTTCTTAATAATGCTTAGCCTTTCTATGTTGCAATAAACCATAGGATGTTATGGATATTTAATTACATTTTTTGCATAGATGATGGAATTTTAAACAGTAGAAGTGATCATATTTCTCTTTGGCATGAGGAATACTTCTAGCCAGGCTCTCTTGGCATTTAAGTAAATAAATTTTGCTTCTTTCAAACATTATATTTAGAAGCTAGGCTGTATTATCCTTCAACAAAATATTGAAGAGACACAACCCTTGTCTCATAAATCCAGAAGAAGGAGACTCTGTAGAGATCGACTAGGCTTTTGAATTTAAATGACCAATTTGGTCAATGAATCAATTTCACCAGGATGAGGAGAGTATGTGCAGATGAAAGCTGTTTAAAACATCATTTAAAAGCTGTAAGAATCTATTTGTTCACACTTGCTTCATTTGACCTTCTTTCTAATATTTCATCTATATTCATTTTTATAGCTTTTCAAATTGTAGATGTCACCTGCCACAGGAAAGGGGAAAAAAGGAAGAGGTAGAAAATGCTTTCAAGGAATGTTGAGAACAGAAATTAAATTTCCAAAAGCCAAAGAACCAGAGATAGGTGGGGGCACCTACATAGCAAAAAGGAGATGACTGCATTTGAATAGAGACCACTGAAACACTATTGGAAGCATTTAATATACTCTCCATAGAAAAGTTTATGTTTTATATAGAAAGAGCTTTGGCTCTTTCCAAATTCCAAATACCCTCAGTTTCACATAAAAAGGTACCGGTATCTATGCATGTGATTTAGGCTAACATGCATTTAATATCAAGAATGCTACTGGTGAGAGTTTCCAACAATATGTTTGATAAGAGTGTATTACATGGGATCAGATCAAATGGTATCCAAATATGGAATTTGCTGCCAACAGTTGCAGCAAAGGCAGCAAATCTGAAAGGTTTTAGAGGGAACTAGACAGATTCATAGAGGATCAGGTTATGAATAGCTTCTAATATTGACAGCTATTTACTGCCTTCTAAATCATAGGCAGCATCTCTTAAATACTGTTTGCTAGGAAGTAATAATAGAAGAGGATTGTCATTCAGTTGTATCAACTGTATCTACTCCAGTTGTATCAACCAACTGTATGACTACATTATTCATGGGTAATCAAAATAGATATAATTTGTCTGATTTTCTCAGAAATCATTTCCATGGAGTAAAGGGTATATTTAATGACAAGCAAGCACTGGATCTAGCTTTTTTATTTTTCATCATTACTAATGGTGATCCAACAATCCTTTCTCCGGTTATTGTGGGCGCAGGTTCTTCCAAGGCAAAGCTCCAGATCAAAAGGAATGATTAAATTATTAGTCTTCCCATGAGCTACTTAATTTATCTACAGCCAGATTATAATTTGAAGTGGCTTCAGCTTTCTAAGGTCCCAGGAAAAAGTATTTCACTTGTTCTTTTTAAGATAGTGCAGTTACAATGCAGAAGTATTTTGCCACTTACCTGTCATAACACCCCCTCTATTTAATATTCTTGAGAACTGAAATTTGACAATATTGGGGATAATTTTACTTGCAACTAAATGGGATGACTGTGTTCAGGAAGTCAAAGGTTGACTCAGCCTTCCATCCTTCCGAGGTGGGTAAAATGAGGACCCAGATTGTTGGGGGCAATATGCTGACTCTGTGAACCGCTTAGAGAGGACTGTAAAGCACTGTAAAGCGGTATATAAGTCTAAGTGCTATTGCTATTGCTAAATGGTTAAACATGCCTTCTTCCAGTATACTCTCTCCATTTTGTTTTCCTGTATTTATTCTCCTCTTGAAAGATAGCAGTCTCCAAACACAGAGCCATTTGTCTGAATGACAAACTTTAGCCCTTCCTTCCTTCCCGTTTTGCTCTCACCTTTGTCATTTGCTTTCTTTGGGGTATTTGTACAATCTTACAATTGCCCCAATCATACAGTTATTTCTTTTGAGTGGTGTGGTGGCCTGGAGGTGGAGCTCTCGCCTCACAATCAGGAGGCTGTGAGTTTGATCCTAGGTAGAGGCAGATATTTCTCTCTCTGGGCACTGGGAATATATCTGCTGAAAGAAACTCCGCATTGGTGACAGGAAGGGCATCTGGCCAGTAAACACTCAGCTCCATTTAGTTGCCCAGACTCCACCCCACAAGGATTGTGGGGTCATTAAAAGAGGATGATGAAAAAAGGATGACATTGTTATTTCTTTTACATATATAATGCATAAATGAAGAAGCTTTATATCAGTGATGGCGAACCTTTTTTTCCTCAGATGCCGAAAACGCGTGCGCGCGCGCTATCACACGTGTGCGCATGCCCACACCCATAATTCAATGCCCCCATGCCCCCACCCCCCTGTGCA
>QLTV01004416.1:2221527-2241891 GCA_003457575.1 Thermophis baileyi | reverse complement strand
CCCCACACTGCCTCCCCCGCCATGCCTGCGCGCACCCCCCCTCCCCTGCTCCCCCATTTCCCAACTTCTAGTGGGCCCAGTAGGCCCATTTTTCGCCCTCCCTAGGCTCCAGAGGCTTCCTTGGAGTCTGGGGAGGGCAAAAACGCCCTCCCCCACCGCCCCAGAGGCCCTCTGGAGACCGAAAATGCCCTCCCGGAGCCTCCACGTGAGCCGAAAATCAGCTGGCCGGTGCGCACATGCATGCTGGAGCTGCGCTAGGGCAACGGCCCGCGTGCTGGCAGATATGGCTCCACGTGCTACCTGTGGCACGCGTGCCATAGGTTCGCCATCACGGCTTTATATGATGCAGAAAATTTATGTTTTTGGCAATGTTATTAGAATAGGATATTAGGTTCTGATTGCAGGACTTCAATAGAACTTCTTTTCCCAGGATTTCCTAAAAGAATAATGATGCCACATAATTAAATACAATGCAAACATTTACTATGTAACCAAGTTCCAAATTTACATTATGTTTTTCCTCACTCACACCTAACCAAGGTACAAACTATGTCCCCATAAGAATAGCTTCATGACAACCATAGCCCATGAAAGAAATCATCCTAAGTTAACCTTAAGGTGTTTAATGTCTTTCTCTTTATTTTGCAACCATCCAAGAGCTATATCAAGGTCTTTAAAATCTATTTAGCTTTGTTGTGTGGAAGAGAAGTCAAGATTGACTGGAAACAAAGGCAACAGAAGCAGAATAAGTTCAGCAACAGGGTCAGTTAATTTCATGCTGATACACTTTTCTGCCAATTCAAAGATGGGTGGATAGCATTTCAGCTCAGTGGTGAAAAGCCTCAGTCCAACTTTTTTATAGAACTCCTTGGTTACCCGTTTAAATCCCTCTGGTATTTTGAGTTTTTTTCCTTACTTCCCTGCTCCTACATTTTTGCTTTAAAACTATGTATAAGTCATACTTCTATTATGTAAGAGATAATTATCACTCGTGATCTTCCTTCTCTCATTATATAGCATATGGAAAATCCTAGTTAATCCAGTTCAGTATTCTTAAAAGAAGTGACTGCCCACGAATCAACCCTGAACATGGAGAAAATAGAACAGCCAAGCCCTGGAAGATGGTTTGCAATCCCTTGGGGAGTCATAACTCTTGATCGTAAGACCAGTACTTAATGCATTATGGTGTGTCTCTGCCTGAATTCCAACTTCAACCACATACCACAAGAGGCTCATAAAAAAGATTATTGCTTCAGATCAAGGACTTAAATTATGCAAGCATGATCTATACAACTGCTCAGTGAACAAGTTTGTGAAGTTCCTCATTATCTGGATCATGCTCAGATAGAATTACATAACAGTTATGGATACCATACAAGACAAGACATATGGAACTTGAAAAATTGGTTATATGCATCCATCCTTGCTAACATCAGACTTGTGAATACTTCTGTCCAAGTGATGGTAAATCTCACCTTGAGTTTTAAAGACTTAATAATATAATATATTTTTAATCAGAGTAGGAAATCATGGTCTAGGTCAGGGGTCGGCAACCCGCGGCTCTGGAGCCGCATGCGGCTCTTTGGGCCCCCTGCTGTGGCTCCCTGTCTCATCACTGGCTGGCCTCACCCTCCCCTCCCTCACCTGGCCTGAGAAGGTAAGGGCGACGGCGGGAATGGAGAAGCGGGCGGGGCTGATTCTCCGGTGCTGGTTGAGGAACATAGCCACCCACGGTGGAGGCTTTCCTTCAGGCGACCCTCCTCCCCCTCTCACGACTCCCTGGCTGGCTGTGGCAGGGCCAGGAGGGTGCGCATGCGCGGGGAGTCCCTCAAGTGAGCGCCAAAGCACAGCAAAGGCGCACGCCGAGGGCGGGCAGCTGCTCGCTTAAGGAGGGTCTTTGGATGCGGCTTCTCTCCTGCCCTAAGGATCTGGCCATTGCCTTGCCATGTCCCGTCCTGTCCCGTTCCCCCCCCTGCAGCTCTTCGGCCGAGCGAGGTGGGTGTAAGCTCCAGCCCGAAGCGGCAGGAAGCGAAGGCTGCCTTCGCTCCAGCGACCCTCCTCCCCCTCCTCCTCTCATGTGGGGGGGCACGGCAAGGCAATGGCCGGATCCTTACGACAGGAGAGAAGTGGCCCTGTAGCTGCCTTAATGCCACATTTGTGCATAAGGCAGCCTTCGCTTCCTGCTGCTTCAGGCTGGAGCTCACGCCCTCCTTGCTCAGCTGAAGAGCTGCGGGGGGGAGAGAGATGGGATGGGACACAGCAAGGCAATGGCCGGATCCTTAGGGCAGGAGAGAAGCCGCGTCCAAAGACTCTCCTTAAGCGAGCAACCGCCCGCCCTCTGCGTGCGCCTTTGCTGCGCTTTGACGCTCGTTTGAGGAGTGTCTCGTGTGCGCCACAGCCAGCCGGGGAGGCGCGAGAGGGGGAGGAGGGTCGCCCGAAGGGAAGCCTCCACTGGGAGTGGCTATGTTCCTCAACCAGGGGTGGCGATCGTCCCTCAGCACACACAGAGAGAAGGGGAGAGAGATGAGAGAAAGAGAGATGGGAGAAAGAGAGATAAGAGATGGGGAGATGGGTGGGGAGGAAGGAAGAGAGAGGAGGAGAGAGAGAGATGGGGAGAGGGAAAGAGAAAGAAAGATGAGAGGGAGGGAGAGAGATTGGAGAGGGAGAAAGAGAGATGGAGAGAGAGAAAGAGAGAGGGAAAGAGAGAGATACCTGTTTCTCATAGAAAAGAAAACATAGAGCCACAAAACCTGGGTAGGCGTAGCTGGGGGGGTCATGTGACTCAGGAGTGACCTCGAGTTGGCCACGCCCACCCAGGTTTTGTTTTCTCTGGGAAACGGGTCCAAATGGCTCTTTGAGTTTTTAAGGTTGCCAACCCCTGGTCTAGGTTATAGCCTTAATTGTACTCATGCCACATGCAGCATTTCCTACTAGTAGTAAGGAGACTATCAGTTGGTTTCAGCACATTTTGGCCCTGATGCCAGACATACAACCAAGTGTCATTTTATGCAAGCTATTATTCTAATCCACAGAATACTTTGCAAGCCAAGATATCACTATCTGTATTTCTCCAGGAACGAGATATATACAAGTGTACTGACATACTCGATTTAGCAAGAAAAACCAAATGCATAGGTATAGAATAGGCAGTATCTAGCTTAATAGTAGTAACTGTGAGAGGGATCTAGGTGTCCTAGTGGACCACCACTTAAGCATGAACCAGCAATGTACTGCAGCTGCTTAAAAAGCCTATGCAATCCTAGGCTGCATCAACAGAGGGATAGTATCAAGTTCATATGAAGTGATAGTGCCACTTTATACTGCACTGGTGAGACCTGCACTGAGTTCTGATCACCATGATACAAAAGAAGATGCTGATACCCTAGAAAATGTGCAGAGAAAAGCAAAAAAGATGATTGGGGGTCTGGAGAATGGTCTAGGCCAGTGATGGCGAACCTTTTTTGGTTCGCGTGCCAAAAGAGTGTGTGTGTGCGCACTAGCGCACACACATGTGCACGTGACCACACCCATTCCCTCCCCCCCATGCATGCGCACAACCCCCCCCACGCTGCCCCCTGCACATGCGCACAACCCCCCCGCTCCCCACGCATGCACAAAGGCCTCACTGAAGCCTCAGACGGTGAAAAACAGGCAAACGGGCAAACCGGAAGTTTGGAAAAACGTTTTTCCGCACTTCCGGTTTTCCTGTTGGGCCGTTTTTCGCACTCCAGGGCTTCAGGAAGCTTCCCTGAAGCCTCCAGAGGGCAAAACGGCCTTTCCCAAGGCCGAAAATCAGCTGGCGCGCTAGAGCTGACATAGGGCAACGCCTCACATGCCCTCTGATATGGCTCCGTGTGCCACCTGTGGCACGCGTGCCATAGGTTCGCCATCACTGGTCTAGGCTGAACAATTGAGACAACTAGGTATGTCTAGCCTATCAAAGAGAAGAATTAGGGGTGATATGATAGCTGTCTTCCGATATTTGAAGGGCTGTTACAGAGAAGAGGGGATCAACTTATTCTCAAAAGCACCAGAGGGCAGAACAAGAAGTAATGGGTTAGAAGCTTGTTAAAAAGAGAGCCAACCTCGAAGTAAGGACAAATTTCCCAACAGTGAGAACAAGTCATAATGGAATAGCTTGCTTCCCAGCGTTGTGAGTGCTGGAGATTTTCAAGAATAGTCTGGACAACTGTTTGACCAGGATAGTATAATTTCTCCTGTTTTAAGTAGGGGATTGGAGTAGAAGACCTTTGAGGTCCCTTCCAGCCCTATGATTCTATGTTCTACTGTTTTTCCCTTCTTTTGTTCACTCTTCTCTCTTTTTTTTTAAACTTCTTAAGCAGTATCTCTCATTTTGTCTCTCTATGTCAAGTTATTACCATTGGTCTCTATTTTCAACCTACATAGTGCTATTGCTGTCTATCATACTTTTATGGTTCTCATATCTCTTTATATAAGCTACTGTGTCTTGTTTGCCTATCCAAAAACATTTTGTGTGTTGCTCCATCTTCTAGTCTCTGTGTTTTTTCTTTCTGTACCCTATTCTGTACCCTAAGAGCTGTGGTGGCCCAGTGGTTAGAATACAGTACTGCAGGCTATACTCTGCTGACTTCCGTCTGCCTTCAATTTGGCAATTCGAATCTCACCAGGCTCAAGGTTGACTCAGCCTACCATCTTTCCAAAGTTGGTAAAATGAGGACCCAGATTGTTGGGAGCAATATGCTGACTCTGTAAACTGCTTAGAGAGGGCTCTAAAGCACTGTGAAGTGATATATAAGTCTAAATGCTATTGCTATTATTCATTATAAAATTTTAGGGCCCACTGAATGCAGCTCATGTAATGTTTATGTTTTAGTAACAGACCACAATGGCCCATAAGCTATCTTTGGATAAAGATCCTACTGTGAGTGTTTGTGAATTCATATATAGTTAGGCACATTATGAAATTCCACAATGAAAGTTTGTATTAATATAGCAAACGGAGAGATGAAATGAAAGTGATGCCCACATATGTATAAGGGTATGCAACATATGATATGTGAGCACATGCAAACATATAACTAGGATATAAATGGCTGTTTCTTTTAAGCTATTCAACTTTTTTCTACTTCATTGAGAATGTGCCTCCTACTGCACCTGGCTAAAACATAAATTGGATTATGCCCTCTTACTCTGACAACTGTGACTTTATTTAAGAGGGAGAATATTGATTTGAATTTGTAATATTTAATGCACAGTGGGAGTTTCAAAGAGAATCATCAGGCCTTCAAGGAGATAAATTGGCCTGAGCAAGGAAAAAAATGTTTTTGATGACTGTTTTAAATCTCTGGGGAAATGATGAATTGAAAGGCATTCCAGGCAGAGGGCTGCTATAGATTACCCGCAAAGAGCTGACTTCAGAAGGTCACCGATTACATTGAGGCAACAGCGGCTGCTATTTAAGCCCCAGTCACAACTTCACAGCTTTAGCCATTTCAGCATCATTTCGCTCGTATAATATAGTTCTCCATCAAATCATCATCTCCAATGATATAGCAATTCATAGACATCCTGATCCTGCATGAATAAGGCTAGAAAATGCCAACAAACTATGAGAAGCCAACCATACATAGATAACTCTGTCCCAAAAGGGCATGCTTGAAAAAATCAGAATCATATATTCATCAGGATACTCAGGGAGCAATTTTAAAATTTGATGACATAACAATCCATGAAATGAGATTTTAAATATGGTTTGAAAAGGGACAAGGATATATATATATGTTTTTTTCTCTGTTAAATTTTTGGGTATACCAGGTGATTTAACAGAGAAAACACACACACACACACACACACACACACACACACACACACACACACACACACACACATACACAACACACACACAGCGGGAGGGAGGGAGGGAGGGAGTTTCATCTGAACCTTCATCTTAAATAGAGTGTATGTATAATCTCCTTCTGTACCCTTAATTGTCTCACTGGGCTTCTCTTTATGGAAAAATTCACAAGTTTCATCAACAATTCAAAAGCACTGAAGAATATCTAGTTATATTCCAGCAAAAGTTAGAAATAAAAGCAATTAGTTTGATTCATATGTCAATACAATATCTCATTCACACTTCCTGAACTAATAAGCAAGCCAACTCAATCTTAACTTTTCATGTTTGCACTTCTTCAAATTTCGCAATGTTATTCTTTGACTTCTATTTTAAAAACACATACAATAATGCAAGTAAGTGTGAAAGTTGTCTACACAAATGCATTCATTAAAAAGAAAACTCTGTATAGAATGTGTATACTTCTTTAAATAAACAAACAAATCACAAAATGATGTGGGGGGGAAACTTCGATTTGATTTTGTTTTACAAAAAAATTGAAATGGATTCATCTATTCCTAGTCAAAATGAAAAGTTTTGAAGTCCTACTGATTCATATATTTGAGGTTTCGTCAAATCTAAAATTCTATCATGCAATAACCTGATTTCTACATGAACTTGTTGTCTGTTGACTAGCTTATTAGGCCTGGTACATCATAGAAAAATAGTTGAAATTAAAGATAATAGGAGCAATGGTACTTAAAGATCAATTTCATAGGGCTGTACAGATCCTCAAGGAGGTATATTGTTTTGGTGATGGCTTGAGCAAAGCACCCCCTTAAAGCTCCTTCAGTTTTTAATGCGAAGCGAAATAAACATAATACTTCTCTTAATCTGTCTCAACCAGGACTTGCAAGGACTTGATGAGAAATCTGGGCATACTCAGCGCATATGAAAAAGCTTCAGGTTTCCTAAGTGCAATGTGAGACAATGTAAAGTGTTTTGTTGAAACAAATTACAATTGCCCCTCTGTCTCCATAAAGTAAATTGCATCAGAATACTTTTCAGGCCACTCTGCACAGGTCAAATATTTGATAGGATCTAATCTTTCCATGCTTCCTTTCATGAAGATATTTCCAATCTGACAATCTGACCAAATGTTAGCAGTTCTAAGATAAAGTGATTTTCAATGGGAGAACTAATTACCTCCTATAAAACTTTGATATTCATATATAATTGCTTCCCCCTTCTAAAATTTATACTAATAATAATCTTGTAAAATAGGCCATTTTAAGATGTAATCATAAAATCATATAATTATATTGAGTTGCATATGACTTGGAAGGGAACCCATCTAGTCCATCCCCTTGCTAAGTGCAGGAGTCTACTAAATCATTCCTCAACAACTGCCTATCCAGTTCTCATGAAATTGTAAGCATATTGCGTGTTCAACCCTTTACAAGTATTTGAACTCATAGGCCTTACACCTTGATGACTATAAGACAGAGTATTCAGCTTTTAATGTTATATTCATCAAGATGCAAGACCAGCAATCACCAGAAAGCTTCTGGCCAGCACTATTCCTGAACTCATTTTCCTCTGATTCCTGCAAGATAAAGCTCCTGGCAATGAGAGTGGCAGTACCACTACCTTGTCTGCTATCTCTCCCTGCTTCCCTCTATCCAAAGCTCCTGGATAGCATGTCTTGGTGAAGGTAACCCTGCTATTTGCCTATCTCTATCCAGCACTGGCTGATGAATTGATGCCAGTGGGGATATGGAGAATAGTGTTGCTGGACAATAAATTATGTTGAGGCAAGCAGGTGGTTTTACTTATCTGCTGAATACCTGCCTCTTTCTGATCTCTGGTAATTATCAGAGTTTTTGGGAGAGTGTTTTGTGAAATAGTAATTCAACTAGTCATTGCAAGTGACTAGTTGAATTACTATTTCATTACTATGAAAATTCAAGCTGAGACTATATTCAAGGCAAATATTCAATAAGTACTTTATTACCTTTTCAATTGCATGTCATCATTTGTAAAAGTAAGGTGACAACAAGGATTGGAGTTCTACATAACTTAAAATATATTTGATCTTTCTTGAGGTCAAGGGAAAGCTTTTCCTGAAAGCAAATATTATAGAACAACTTCCATGTGTAATTTTTCCAGATCTGAAAAGTGACTTGTTCAAATGATGTTGACAGCATCAGATATCTGCAAATGGCTTTATCTCAGCCCATCCTTTTCTAAATAAGTCAGACTATCAGGAAGATCTATTTGATCTTTGGCATAAATCCAGCTGGAGCACAGCTTTTCTATTCATATCAGATCTCATTGTGTTTTTAGAACTGTTGTCTTAACATTGTGCCTTGCATAAAAATCAGCAAACATATGGCAGTGCATACCACTGAATGACTGTCAGTTTCTTCTGCCAATACATCTAAGCCCATTTTCTATGATTACCAGTGAACTAAGAGCCCTATCGATCAGTCTAATGATTGTACTATTTATATAAAAACCAATATATGTGACCTTTCTGATGCATACATATGACTCCATTCATTTTAAATAAAAGGGGGCACAGCAAGGAGTTGAGTTTCATCTCCTTCCATAAACTGCATGAGGATATTGCTGTACGCAGCTCGAGGTCAAGCAAGGCTTGTTTGGTCTCATCCTATTTCCATAATAATCTCTGCATTTCAGAAAGAATAAGAAGGTAAGGGAACTTTTATTGCAGCAATAAAAACAGCAAAGTGATCTTCTGATGGTACTTAATTAGATTCATTTTATCTTCTCTGACTGATCATGACATACTGTAGCTCTTATTTATGAAGTAAAAAATGAATATCTTATGGTTGCTAACACAATTGGAAAAGAAATTACCATGGTATTCAGCTTAATCTGTGTTTGTATCTGACATAAATGATCTTAAGATAAATTACAGGAAATTATTTTCTACTTGTGGTAACCATAACAACAGATGAAAATTGGGATCTAGTTCAATATACTGGCTTTTGCCTGGCTTTTCCTTAAGGGTTAAATAGAATGGAGCAGACAGAGTGCTGGCATGAATTTTACACAAGCAAAATCAATTTGAATCTTAAGACGCTTCTGTCTTTGGATGACTCTGTGATGAAACAGGTTAGTTTGAAGTCCAAAACAAGTTTCTCAGAAATAAGCCAATAAGTTGTAGGAGAGCTATCTGTAAGAACTGTGTGCAATTCAGAATTATTTTGTTTCAATATAGAGTTTTAGCAAAGAAAATAGATCCAGAAATATTTTGGTTTTTACTATTTAAATAGTGATAAGAAAATTCTTTAGCCAAATCTCTCTTCGGTCACTGACTGCATTGTACCTAAGTATTGTCCTTACTATATTGTTTTTGACAGCTTCAAAAAAACAACAAGAAAGTCCAGGTGCTTGAAAAAGCACCTTTGGGGCAATCATGACCTGGATGACTGAGAATCTCCATAGACATTTACTCTATCAATTACACATATTTTACTAATCAAGCAATAATTCTCAGCAATTCCCTTTAAATATTTGACATGATACATATAATAAAGATTCAATTATGAGCACGTTGATATCCTAAACTGTTGATTCTGGGAAGTATAAAGCCATTGTCCCACTTTCTTTACTAGCAGCAATTGGAAGACAGAATAAACAATTAACTTTTAAAACCAATTCAGTAAAAAGCATGCACAAGCTTAAATAACTTTACTTCAAGAATCCTCCCCAAAAAAGAACTGGAAAGAACTGAAATATGAAATAGATTGGAAAAAAATCATTGAAATGCAACTCAAGTTATAGGAAATATGACCACAAAATTTAAATGCAAGGCTAGCTCAATATCTGTTGACACTTAAAAATGAGTTTATTACTCATTTAGTAAACCATCATTCAACCATATAGCTTACTGAGTGACTTCAGATTGGTGACTTCAGAATAATTCAGAACAATTTTAATAGATCATTGAAATAGGCTCCAAATAACAGAATGAAATTATCAAAAGCAAATGTAAATGTAGCACATTGGTTAGCTTTTCCCCCCACAGTAGTCAGACCTGAGTTTGAGAAAATTCTAATGGTGTTTATAATGTGGCTAGTTACTGAATCAGCCATGCAGAAAAATAAAACCCAAAGTGTCAAAGATGGAATTGCAGTGGAAGATGGAACATAAGAAAGATAAACATGGGAAAATTCAACAAAGTGAAAGATCACATAAAGGAACTAGACAGTGGCCATTTAGGAATCAGTAAAATGAAATGGACTTGAATTTGGTATTTTCACTGAGAAGATCACACTGCTTATTACTCAAGACATGAAAAATGAAGACAGAATGGTGTTGCTTTCATAGTCAAAAACAATATAGTAAGGACAATACTTAGGTACAATGCAGTCAGTGACCGAATAATATCAATTAGATCTCATGGACAACCTGTTAATATAATAATTATCAAAGTTTATGTTCCAACCACTGATGCAGAAGAAGGAGTTTTATGAGGTTTATGGCCAAGTTCAGTCTGAAGTCAACAGAACATGTAAGCAATATGTGCTTCTGCTAGTTGGAGACTGGTATATCAAAGTTAAAAAATATTGAGGAAAATGACCTAAGGAAATAAAGGGAGGCAGGAAAATGATTTATCATTTTTTTCAAATCAATGATTTGTTGATTATTAACACAGTCTTCAAACAACCAAAATGACACCTATGTACATGGATGTCCCAAAGACGCTTTTTCAAAAGGCTTTGTTTTTCCTTGAAGATATTTTGCTTCTCATCTTGGATGAAAAGTGTAATGTTTTCAAGGAAAACAAAGTCCAGTTGCCTTTTGAAAAAGCATCTTTGGGACAGCCATGACCTGGATAACTGAGCATCTCCATAAACATTTATGTACATGGATATAATCTGATGGAGTGTATAGAAATCTAATTGATGATATTATTAGTACATGGAAGAGCAAAACGTGGCCAAAGCTAACTGTAAAACAAACCTCCAGTAATGGTAGTCCTCAACTTATGCTCATTCATTAAGTGACCATTTGAAATTATGAGGGCATTAAATGAATGGTGGTTATGACTGGTCATTGGCATACATGATTGCACTCTGGGTACTTGGCAGTCAGCTTCCACCTATGATCAATTGAAGCATGTGGTAGCCATTTGTGACCTTCTCTGCTGGCTTCTCCATAAAATCAATGGGGAGGTAGACTGGGAGGTATGTAAGTCACTGGAGTAAATCTCCCTCTCCTGCACAAAATCCCCCAGCCCCTCTGCACTCTGCAGGCCATTCACACATCCCTGTGCACTCTCTTCTATCCTCTCCATGCATCCCTCAAATCCTTATGCATCCCTATATACCACCATATGCTCTTCCTAAGCCTTGCCATGCATCGCTTACACTCTTGAGTACTCCCTCATACCTCCCCTACAGCAGCTATTTGCCAGCCTACTGACCTGCTTGCTGTCACCTGGGACTTGAAACTTTCTGTCAACTTCTCTACTGACTTGGTTGTGGAAAGCCAGCAGGAAGTTGCCTTGCCTAACCATGACCATGGAATTTAATCAATGACAGCAACTGGACTGCAGAGATTGTCATCACTAAGCAATGCAGGTGTTCTTTACATGTATATCAAAGACTACCTGTAACTAGAAACTCTAAATTATTTGGGGAGGAGGAGGTTGGGTCTATGAACGTGTATATTTTAATAAATTTAAATTTGTTGGATCAGTTGCACACTGCTCATTTGCAAGTTTCAAATCAATCCAAAGTGGAAGAAGAATGACAGGCACTTTCCACAATATGTTCTTAAAATCACTATTTTCAAAGAGAATAACAGGAATTACTTTGAAGCCCTGAACATCATTGATAGAGAGCCTGAGGAACTGTGGATTGAAATTAAAGAAGTTGTTAAAGATGAACGTGAAGAAAGACTGCAAAGATGAAGAAACTGAAGAGAGCAAATTGTATATCAGAACAAATGGTGGAACCTTTGTATTCCTTCATTTTGTTCCAACAGTCTTGTCTTTAATTCATTCAGATGTTGTCATAGGATTTGATCCCTCTTCAGTTTTATTTTTCCCATCTCAAAAGTTTCTTTGAGCTTTAGCAAACTGCTTTTTTATAAGTTTCTTGAATTAAAGCCTTGTTTTTAAAGACCTTTTAAAGTCTTTATTTTTGCCATTTATTTCAAATTCTTTAAATTATCAAACCTATGGGAAACTTCTGTCCTGTGGTCTCCTCGCAAGAAGCAGCCTTTGGAGCACAAGTGAGTAATCTTCAGATTCTCTCCTAATGTAGAGAGGTTCCATAGGAGCAGTCTACTTACCACTCCTTCAGTCATAGCAGCAATGTCATCTCTACTTATTTGGAGAAGTGCTAACTTGACATTCCTTACTTGGAAATCCATGCATTGGTTTCTTAAATGCCTTCACACTCGATACATTTGTGCATTTAAAAAAATCTACTCTGTATTCTTTCTACTTTAAATATAATAGGATCATCTATCACAAATCTGGTACCACCAGGTTTCATACCAAAATTCTGATTTTACAAATCTGGGAAAGGCTGAACATATCCAAAGCATACGTGGACTTGTTTGAATGAATTGATGAAAAGGCAAGTTCAGTTTCTTTTAGTGCTTTCAATCATATTTTGTTATTTGACTCCACTTGTTATTGCTTAAACAACAAAAAATGACCAAAGGAGTATATGTTCAGAAAGGCTTTCTGGAAAGTGAAGATAAAAACATTTCAAGGAAAACCTCAAAAGTGTTTTCTAAGTGCACTTACGGCTGCTTTTCAACATAAGAAAATATAAGCCTTTTATTTTTGGGTAAACCCTTATACTTCATTTGCTTTTCATTGTACGAAAAAAATGTAATCTTCCTTTTTTCATATGGAATAGAATATACAATGGATACTGTTCTATACCAACTGTTGCCTATGAAAAAGAAATCAGTGATGGAACAAGCTTTATTTCCCTACAATGAGAGAAGAATAAACTTTCAGATTAGAAATGCAAATGGTAGTTTGTGGATTGGTTCATTTATTTCAACATTTCTGCATTGGTTAATCAGATGATTGGGAGCGCTGAGATGGTTTGTGAAATAATAATAAAAGAAAGAATCTTCCCAGTGATGGCGGAACAGATAATCCTCACTTAATAGCAATAGCAATAGCACTTAGAGTTATATACCGCTTTACAGTGCTTTACAGCCCTCTCTAAGCGGTTCACAGAGTCAGCATATTGCCCTCAACAATCTGGGTCCTCATTTTACCCACCTTGGAAGGATGGAAGGCTGAGTCAACCTTGAGCCGGTGAGATTTGAACCGCCGAACTGCAGCTAGCAGTCAGCTGAAGTAGCCTGCAGTACTGCACTCTAACCACTGCGCCACCTCGGTTGGGACTGGCAAGTAAGTGGCATGATTGCTAAGCAGAAAATATTGTGTCCATCTTACTTCTCCTTCAATCGTAGAGTGAAGTGGTGCTGTCATTAAGAGAAAAATTGGGAATGTACATACAATTTTACTTCTGCCTTCTGCTTGTTACAAGTCAGTTGCAAAGTGCCTGAATGGTGATCATATGACCATGGGATGCTGCAACAGCCATAAATGTGAGGATTGATTGCAAAGTTGGAGTTTTCCACTGTCATAACTTTGAACAGTCACTGCATGAGACAGTCAATAAGCAATGATTACCTGTATTGGGGTATCCCTCCTCATAGGATTATTTCTAGCAGAAAAATTACAATCTTTTCAAATTCAATAGACATATTCAACTAGCATTTTAAACTTTTGACATTGCTTACATTTGCTTATTTTTTCATGATTCTCTATAGTTTTATAAAGACTGTCCCCTTATTATCTTATACTGTTAAGCTAATTCCATTCATATTTATCATGTTGCCCAGATTCCTTATAAGGATTAATAACAGTTTATAATAAAAAACATAATTAGTAACTCTACAAGGTGTTGTCCCAAAGGTGCTTTTTTTTCAGGGGGCCACTGGACTTTCTTGTTTTTTCTTTGAAGATATTTCGTTTCACATCCAAGAAGCTTCTTCAGCTCTGACAGGATAGTGGGGAATGGAAGGATTTATATTCCTTGCAGACAGCTGGTCATTTGCATCCTTTTATAGGGTTGTTGAAGCACTTGGAGGTTTATCTGTGTCCTCAGAAAAAAAAACACCAAGAAAGTCCAGTTGCCCCCTGAAAAAGCACCTTTGGGACAACCATGACATGGATGACTGAGAATCTCTACAGAGTTTACAAGGTGTTATTAATTACATACCCAATTTTTTAATCACACTAAACCTGGGAAGCAGAAGGAATCTGATATCACCTTTTAAGTCAACTCCCTTTGATTTTTGGCAACCATAGATTAACATGACTCACCTTCTACAGTATCTAAAATTAGGAACTAGACAAAGTAAATAAAATGTACTGGCCCACTAAATTGAAGAGTTTCACAAAGAGGAAATCTTTGAAAGTTGGGAAAAAAGAGATTACAAAAGGCTTCTACTGGAGACAGCCACAAGGCACAACTACTAATATCTCATTAGGCGTACGTTTCCAATTTACACCCAGTTCCAATCACATATGAAGGGAGAATAGGATCAGCATCAATAGCCCCATTTCCTTGAACAAATTTCTGCCACTTAAGTCACCTAACTTCCAAAGGCTGATGAGTAATTTTCTATCAAAGGAATGGATGGACTCTTATCTGCAATTTCTTCCAGAAGAAAGAGGAATGCTCCGACAATATTTCAAAGGCAAGTTTGACCTTTAGTGGCCATTTACGTGAAATAGCCCAAAATTTGTCAGTCTGTATAAAACCCATAACTTAGGATGAGAAAATTATTCTTCTCTCTTGGTTTGGTTATCACTCACAGATGGCCTTTTCTGCATTTTGTTGTACTTCAGTCAAGCACATTTCTATTCTCCCCAAATCTCATGAGATTGCAATTATAGCATGTGGATATCAAGGTTAAGAAACATCATAGGTTTTATGGTCTCTAAAAGCACTTCTGGAAAAAAAAGAATATATTCACAATAGGGTGTTTTTTGAAAACCTTAATACATGCACGAGGACATTGAGAAGTTCAGGTGGCCAGGGTATTTAGAGATTTCCAAATAACTTCTGTATCTCAATTTCCCAAGATCCTCATACAAGTGTTAAAATCTTCAAAAGAGGTCCTGCTGTGCATATGCTCTTCGAACATGACCTGAAAATACATTGGAAATCAATGCATCTCTTTCAAACTACTGAGGCAGCCTCAATTCCAAGTTCCATAAACAGCATGACTCATATGCTGAACCACTTTGGGTCCTGTTCAGTAATGCTCTGATGCTCCCTGAGGGGATTGCAAATTGGATTTAAAAAATCACTTAGGTGGAATCTGGCTGCCACCATGCTGGATCTCTCTTATGATGCTGAACTTCACCTCACTCTTAAAAGCTTGTTTTAGTTTCTCTGTTCTTCAGAATTTCAACACTGACCCTCTGTAGTGTTGTATTGCTTGGGCAAACATCTTTTTTTACTCAGAAACAGTGGTTTCTGTGAATGTGCCTTAAATTACTTGGGTTTTTTATTGTCATCCTTTTTTATTATACATCGCCACAATTGCTTTCACTTCTCGTATATGGTAATTGTAGTGTATCAAGAAGTTAGGGTGGCACTTGACCACGTCTTATTGTCAATACCTTTTGATACTTTAATGTTTTTTGATGCTTTCGCTGATTTTTGTTATTTTTTTTATCTCTACACTCTAAACTGTTGCTTCTTCTGTCAAGAAGTAAAGCTATTTGTATTTATGGGAAACGAATTTTCATTTATATGGCCCCATTCTTTTTCATCCCTTGGCAAGATGATATAGAGAACAAAGACATCAAACTGACCCTTGAAATCTACACATATAACAAATGCTTTTGTATCTATGGAGATTCTCAGTCATCCAGGTCATGGTTGTCCCAAAGGTGCTTTTTCAACAGGGAACTGGACTTTCTATTTTTCTTTGAAGATGTTTTACTTCTCTTCCAAGAAGCTGAGGCTTGTCATCCAAATAGAAATGTCTTCCAGAGAAGCAAAATGTCTTCAAAGAAAAACCAGAAAGTCCAGTTGCCTCTTGAAAAAGCACCTTTGGGACAAATGCTTTTGAAGATCAACCACATCTGAATTTTCCTGTTTTCCCAATTAAATCCAAATAACAGCATGCAAAGGTCAATAACATTCCAATAACATTTCTAGTTATATCTTTTTAGGAGTAGTCAACATTGTGAAAGACCAATTCTTTATTTAACAACCATAGAAATGGATGTGATGGATTTTAATACTAACCAAAGAAAAGAAGAAAAATACTAAACATAAGTAACACACACATTTTTGGATTGTGGATATATAAAAAATATTGGAACCAAAACAAAACAAGCATTAATTTAAAAAAATTTATGACAACTATTTTGCAATTCACTAAAATCAAAGAACCATTTCTATTTGAAGTATTTCTTACTTAGATAGCAATAGCAATAGCAATAGCACTTAGACTTATATACCGCTTTACAGTGCTTTACAGCCCTCTCTAAGCGGTTCACAGAGTCAGCATATTGCCCCCAACAATCTGGGTCCTCATTTTACCCACCTCGGAAGGATGGAAGGCTGAGTCAACCTTGAGCCGGTGAGATTTGAACTGCCGAACTGCAGCTAGCAGTCAGCTAAAGTAGCCTGCAGTACTGCACTCTAACCACTGCGCCACCTCGGCTCTGTGAAGATCTTTGAACTTCAACTATAATTTCTTATATTATACTGTAATTTGCATCACTTATAGATATTTTTGACATACATGAGTATGAATTCAAAAAATTATGTTCCCTAATTACCGTTAGGCAGACACCGCTCTCCTTATACGAAAGACAATGGCACAGGGATTTTCTTTCCCATCTTTTTATGCATATGCTATTGCACAGTGTAAAGTTCATAGCCAAAAACAGAATGTATCTGAGTAATTCCCATATTCTAAGTAATGAGCTCCAGATAAGAGGAATGTTTGGTTGGACATACAAGCAATATACATAGGTATTGTGATACCTGCAGTGCTCACCTCCCTTGCCCAGGAGACTAAGAGCAGAGACTAAAAGGCTCAATTGGTCCAATTCCTTTTTTTAAAAAGCTCTTTAAAAGGATAGTTTTCTTTGAAAGAACAGCAAGCAATTTTCCTTCAGATACCTGCAGGAGCAAACTGATGTCTATTGGGAAAATATTGCTTCTTGTCAAATAGTAATACTCCATCAAATGTTATGCCAAAATGTATTCCACATTACATCAACCATTCTCCCGCAATTTGATCAAGATCAAATTGCTTTAAAAACAGAACACTTTGGTGAAATTCTTGTGGCTTCAATGTATTTTTTTTCAATGCAGTTACCCTAGTAACATGGTGACCAATGGTTAACTTTCACTAAATAAACATTCCTTAGAGATTTACAGTAGCTACCTCCCTTTAATATAATTATATATGAAGTAATTATACATTCATGTGCTCCCATGCATAATCAAGTATTACAATGTGTGGAAATATACAGATAAAAATAATCAAAATCTTTTGTTCATAGGAACTGTTTCAGCATTTTTCGGCTAGGCTGCTTCTGTCCAAAATACAAACAAGATGTGGACTTTGAGTTATTTCTTTTATATCCTTAATCCAGAATAATAATATATATTGAGACCAAAGAGTATTAATAGTATCAGAGGAATATGTCAATGAACACAGTGTTAATAGCAAAAAGTCTTTGATTTCAATATTACATCCTATAAATTGGCAGGAAAAACAGCCAGTGCATCCAAAAATATTCCAAGGTTCACTTTTGTTCCAGATAAATTACATTTTTATGAGAGGGAGGGAGGGAGGGAGGGAGACTCTTTTTAAACCAGTACAGTAGAACCTCCAGTCACGACCATAATCCGTTTCATGACTTCGGTCGCAACCCGATTTGGTCGTGACTGGAAGTGAGACTGACTGCACATGTGTACACATGTACAAAAAAAAATGGCGCCAAAGGGGAAATCGCCGTGGAAGGGGAAATCACTGTGGCTGTGTTTGATCACTACCTGAGTATTTGTTCACGACCAGATGCAAAAATTTTGCAAAATTTTTGGTCGTCACCCGATTTGGTCTTGGTCATGGTCATGGTCAGAAGCGTTTGTGACCAGAGGTACTACTGTACATTTAGAAGATTCATATTAGGGATGGCAACTTGCATTTCACAGGCCACAGCCAGCCTGGTTTTTTTGGCCCTACCAGGGTCCTAATTCACACGACTGCCTTTTCTTAAGAAAAATGAACCCCTAAAGAACATATAGTAGGCTTCTTCAGGGTCACAGGGTTTCCTTCCAGCCATCTTTACCCTTTCTGCTAAAACAAAATATATAAATTTCAATCTCACCTCACACATGTTTTCTGCCATTTGGAAATGGAAATAATGCCAGTGTTGTTGTTTTATAGTTACTCCAATATAAAGAAAATTGCTTGATCCAAAATGTTTAAAATACTGACCATGTTTTTCTATTTTGTGTACCGGTTTAGTATTTGAGAACATTGATATTGAAGTTTACAACTATTTTCTGTAGTTTGAATGCAACTGCAGAATGGAGCTCTTCAGTGTTTCTGTGTCTCAAGAAAGCAGTGACTGTTTAATTAATTGGAAGGACAACCCCCTCCACCTTTTAAGGAAAAGATGTGTGCTGATGTCTAAGTAAACAATAAAATCAGACCAGTTTATGGGACTATTGGGTTATAAGCATTAGACAGATGAGCTGGTGGCTTGTACATATTGATTCTCTGCCACTAGGTAAAAGTACAGATGCCTCCACCAGAGTGATAAATCTAAGTACCAGGATGACACAAATCTATGTTCTTGAGATACATGGCAGATTGTGCAGATAGTGGATGAATACATAAAAGATAAAATGGCATAAAAAATCTATTTTTATCCTACATGTTTTGGACTGTATAACCTCTCACAAAACAGAGAATGCTAAGCAACCATGATGAAAGTCCAATTAAGAGATTTCTTTACTTGCAAAAGAATAATTTGTATCCCAGTTGTCTTGCACACAGTTGTCAAAGAGCCAATGTCTAGTCCTGTCCAAAAGCATCAGCATCAGGAAATAAAGCACAAAGATAAGAAAAAGACCATAAGGCAGAACTATAGGAAAGAACAGGAAGTGGAAGATGACTAACTTTGCACTCTGAAGCATCTTTTGGAATTAGTATCTTCTTTATTTCCTATGAAAACTAGCCATTCTACAAGCTGCCCTATTCTATGCTGAATTTATGTGCATTCACCAGAATGAACTAAATAGAGAAAAGAAAGATGGGCGACTTATGCATTGCCAAAAAAAAAAAAAAGAGGAAATGCTTTTACAAAAAAAAGAGAGGACCAAACAGGATGCATGATGGCCTAAATTTAGCAGATGGCATTTTATATGTGTCAGTACAAATTTAGAAATCAATCATAGATTTTAAAAAAGAAATATATCTCATATACTAATATTCTAGGGAAAACTATGATATATTGAGGACATCTGCCTGCTGTTCAGCCTACAAGCCAGGGGTAAATGTTCCAGGGCAATACCATGGGCTCAAAAAAAACTGAGAAATTTTCTGTTCATCTTTTTTTTTAAAAAAAAAAGTCTTGGACTGAACCTATATATGAATTTTTTTAAAAAAAAAAACCCTTTAAAGAGAGGACTTCACCCTTCCTAGGTGAAATGGAAGAGAAAAGAATAGTTCATCTGTGAAAATGGATATTAACTTGTGGCAGTGGAAATCAAGAGTAGTCACCGTTTTTGAAGAGATAACTACTAACCTGATCACAGCATGCATTGAATGTTGCTGGATCTTCAAAAGTTCTGCCCTGTGCTGGCACATACGGTCCCAGTCATTTTCATACCAGTCATAGCTGCTGTTGCTGCTAAATATAATTCCTACTGTCAAAATCAAGGCACCTCCTTTCCTTAAATGCTTTCAGGAATAATAGACGAACACTACCTTCATGCTTGTATTCATTCAGCAAGCTCCACCACTGACTGCTGGTGGTAAATTACTCACGATTTTCAACTAAAAGGAAAGAAAAGTGATGATACTCATTTCTCCATGCCCAGTATATCTCTTTTCCAAGGAAATCATTTGATATTTCCATATCTGGTAATACAAACCTCAGAGCTATCTTTGTCATTATCTGTCTTCTCCTCATTATATCACTTCCCAACCTGGAGTTTCCAGGGATGAATACAGATGCCTTAGGCTTTTTAGGTCACTTAGATATCAATGTGCAGCCAGAATGACATACTACTGGCCTTCCAGGACTGAGTGTGGTTGGAGCTCATTGATTATTTTTGAGTGGGGGGAGTTGAAGAAAGAGAGAGGGAGAGAGAGGAAGAGAGAGGGAGAGAGAGGGAGAGAGAGGGAGAGAGAGGGGGGAGGGAAGAGGAAAGGAATGGAATGGAATGGAATGGGATGGAATGGAATGGAATGGAATGGAATTGAAT
>QLTV01004416.1:2147177-2186264 GCA_003457575.1 Thermophis baileyi | reverse complement strand
AACCCTTTCTAGGCGCTCCGGAAGAATTCTTTTCCTGGCGCTTCGGGGATGGCGCTTCGGGGGAATCCCTTTCCAGCCTTTTCGGTGAAATCCCTTTCCAGCTGCTTTGGGGAATCCTTTTGGCTTACGGCGTTTCGGGGAATCGTGTTTGCAGCTACGGGGAATATGTTTCCTCACGTAGTAGGCACTTAGGAAAAACGACGGCACTTCGGGGGAATCCCTTTCCAGCCTTTTAGGTGAAATCCTTTTAGGTGAAATCCCTGTCCAGCTGCTTTGGGGAATCCTTTTGGCTTATGGAGTTTCGGGGAATCGTGTTTGGAGCTACGGGGAATATGTTTCCTCACGTAGTAGGCACTTAGGAAAAACGACAGCACTTCGGGGGAATCCCTTTCCAGCCTTTTAGGTGAAATCCTTTTAGGTGAAATCCCTGTCCAGCTGCTTTGGGGAATCCTTTTGGCTTATGGAGTTTCGGGGAATCGTGTTTGGAGCTACGGGGAATATGTTTCCTCACGTAGTAGGCACTTAGGAAAAACGTTACTCACGGAGGTTCGGGGATCACTATCACGGGAAGGTAGGGATGCGGTAGGTGGGTAGAGTGAGTTGGGCTTCAGAGCAAGAGCCTCACCATTCTACCAGGTCGCCGCCATCTTCTTTACAATTATGCACTAAGCACAAAAGTATGAGTTCTGCTTGTGTGTTTTGCCCTTAGGGACTCCTTCTCCATAATGTCCTATCTCCTATCTTTCCTTTCAGCCAAACAAAGTAGAAAATGAGTAGCGCTTCTTACATTACTGTATTTTTTTCTTTTTATGACCCTGTAATCCCATTTTATGAGGGTGGAGTCATGGCAACTGAATGGAACTGAACACTTACTGGCTGGATGCCCTTCCTGACACCTATGCATAGTTCGCAGCAGATATTTTTTCTTTGTACCCTGATAGAGAAACATCTGTTGCTGCCTAGGACTGAACTCTCAACCTTTCAAGTGGGAGGTGAGCAACTTCACTTCTAGGCCACTGCACCATTCTCATACATTATTGTAAATATCAGTGATCAAAAAGAATAAAATCATCAAAGTCAATGCAGTCTTGTTATAGGGGTATCTTGTCAGTCTCTATTATGGACATCAATGCTAATGAATTTGATCTAAAACTGACATCTTGAGAGCCTGTATAATTTACACTTTATACAGCAAGCCTAGGAAAAAGAAAAACACTACTGTGGAAAGCAACTACAAAATGTGATTTTTCATTATTTTTCCCCATATGTGCAGTGAATAAACAGAGCATCCAGAGAGAAAGTTTGATATAAATCCAATGTTATCTTTTACATTGATTGATTGAGTTTGTATCTCAGTGGTTCACAACAATAGGAATAACATAAACAATAATTAAAACATCCACAGGAAGTAAATTAAAATTAAATCATAAAACAGTATCAGAACAAAATATCATATGATGTACCACAACAATAGCAACCCTCAAAAACAGATGGCATCAGCTTACTCTCTGTAATTCCTCTGAAATAATTCTTTCTTTTTCATTGTCCTGATTTTTAAAAGGTACAGTGACAGAGAAGCAGCCCCTATGACCTCAGCTTCTCCCACCCTACAGACTAACAACAGCTTTTTCTGGGATGAATAAATCAGTTTGTTGCATTCAGTTGGAGTAGGAAAAACTACTTCATTGGAAAGCAATACATGACTTTATAAGTCAAAAGCAGCACTTTAAATTGCAGCTAGAAGCCAAAGGGAAGACAGTGCAGAACCCAAATTATAAGCTTTTAGTAGCGCACACTGACTAATAATTGACCAGCTGCATTCCGGACCAACTGTAGCTTTCAAGTGGTTTTCAAAGACAGCCTTCTGTAGAACACATTGCAGTGGTGCGAGCAAGAAGAGATAAGAGGATGAATCACATCCTCTCACACAGGTAGGACATCAATTTGTATACCAGTGAAATCTGGACAAAGATAACCCTGGTCACAGCCTCCACTTGACCACCTGCAAGTCCAAGAAGTCCCCCAAGTTGCAGACTCAGGCGCAGTCTGTTGAGAGCTATCAGAAACCATCATTTCAATAATCTTCCCTAGAAATGGAAAGTTACAGAAAGGTATCTCAAAAGTGCTTTTTCAAAAGACAACTGGACTACTTTTTTCCTTGAGGAAGAAGAACTTATGATCTGGATGACTGAGAATCTCCACAGACATTTACAGACAGTTTATAGTTGTCAAGTATAGATGAATACATGAAGGATTTCTTAAAGAGAGATTCATGGTTGTCAGAACCTCTTTTTTTCCAAGTATCAAGCAATCATTTTCCCCCATCCCCTTTATCTAGTTTACATGGCCAGGTACATACTAGATGATATCCTTTCCATTTCCAAGGAGTCCAAAGGAGACCCAATTAACATGGCAAAATGATGCCCCAATCACCATGTTGGATCCTACCCATAAATAGTTAAGATCTTGATGGATACAAGTTACATCATATGCAAAGTGCTCAGCAAAACAGGCACAGTATCTATCAATTTACTGCCCCCTTTCAAACAGAAAATTGGCAACTCCAAACAAGGCCTCTGGCTGACAATCTGAAAATAAAAATGCTGCATCTCCCTTGTCTCTGTGGCAAATATGGAGGCGGTGGTGATGGTGGATCCACAGCATTACCTTAAAATAATGAAACATGTATCATGATATCCCAGTATAAGCTCTTCCTGTTGTGTAACTTGCATGCCAGATTGCTATTTAAGTGCAAAAGGGCAACATTTGCATTGCAATTGTGTATCCCATCTCTCCTCATGAACACTGATGTGTATACATAGTTACACATACTAATCCATGTTTTTTATGTTATATAATTAAGCTATAAATGTTTATTTAACAATAGAAAAAAATAGAATGTAAGCATAGAAATTACATGCAACCCAGGTTTATAATAGTCCTTTGGATGAGATTCTCACCATCCATTTTTGTTGTCCTGAGTATTTCTTAGATAATGGAGTATTATTCCCCCCCCAAAAAACCAATTTGCATCTAGAAAAAGCATTTACCAGGACAAAATTAATACATGTAATTGATATACATCACGGTAGTTCCCTTTTAAAAAAAGAAAAAAAACTGATAAATTTATTCAGTATTCTCCCTTTTATCAAGGGAGGGGGTTCGTG
This sequence comes from Thermophis baileyi, assembly GCA_003457575.1. Taxonomy (NCBI): domain Eukaryota; kingdom Metazoa; phylum Chordata; class Lepidosauria; order Squamata; family Dipsadidae; genus Thermophis; species Thermophis baileyi. Next base: position 2,183,097 of record QLTV01004416.1, on the reverse strand, counting down.
GGTCTCAGTTGGCCACTCTCAGTTCAGAACAGCTATGACTTATGTCATTTTTAAAATAGCTTTTTTAAAAAAAGCATGGCTCGGTGACCTTGGGCCAGTTATTGTCTCTCAGCTCAACCTACCTCACAGGGTTTTTATTGTGTGGAAAATAGGAGGCAGGAGAATGTTTGCCACCTTAAGTTACATACAGAAAATGTGGAATATTGCTATGGTTGGTCACCCAGTCGGGCAGATTTTTCGACTGTATTAGGAATTTTTATCCACCTATGGAGTGTTGTTGTTTCATGCTGTTAAAAGTATAGTGAGATAATATAAGCTGTTCCAAGTAAATCTGCCTTTTGCAATTAACTGATATGATTTTGTCAATGCCAATGGTGTTTAAGTGTGCTACAGATGTTTTGGGATTGCACCCAAGGCACCTATTACTATGGGTACTATTTTTGCTTTCTTTTGCCACAGTCATTCTACTTCTATTTGTAGGTTTGTATATTTTGTGATTTTCTCCAGGTCTTTTTCTTCCATTCTGCTTTCTCCAGGTACTGCCATGTCTACTATCCAGACTTAACCATGTCAATAATGTCAGGGTTCCAAGTAATAACCCCAAAGCAATCAAAACTCTGAGGCCTGGAAGAATATGTTTATTTGGGATGTTATATTGGCACAGCTGGGGAAAACCCGACTCTGAAGGACCCAGGGTTTTCCACACCCAAATCAAAGTCCAAAGTTCCTGCCCTCCAAGTCATATGTCCGTCACATGGTCCAATCAGGTTGTAGTCCCAACTCCGGCTGTCTTTGGTCCACGCCCTTCCAATGCCTGGTAGAGCATCCTTGGCTCCCACGAGAAAGAATGTTTGGCTACACATTCCCCCAGCTATCTCTACCTCCCCCCTTATGTTCCCACAGCTCCACCCGGCCTCGCTGTGGCAGCCCTGAAGATGCTCCCAAAATGGCTTCAGCCAGGGCTGACAAATAAGATGAATTGACATGGTTAAGTCTGGAGTATTATATGGCAAGTGCTTGTCAGTTTGAATTCTAAAGTCCCTGAACATTTTGGCTTCTTCATTTTCCATTACTTTCTCTATTTTATGATCCCACCAGTTCTTGCTTGCAGACAAATGGTATTTCTTGCAGATATTTCAATGCACCATTGTTGCTACTTTGTCATGCCGTTATTTGTACTCAGGCTTTGTACTCACACTCATTCCTTTGAAAATATCTTGGTAAAATGGACTTGCCAAAAGTCTCCATCCATGATTAGGATGGAGAATTGCAGGTATATTTGAGAACTACAAGAGTATTTCATAAAATAACTCAACCCTTCATCCTTAATTAAAAGGTCATTTTCATGTAAACGTAGTGTTTTATTTCTTAAAACATTAAATTCCAGTGTAAATAACCCTTATCCATTTTACTTCTTGTCCCTGAGAGCATTTGATGAAAAACTATTTCCTCATCCACAAATGCTCTGGAGAATTTGGAGAGACCAGTTTCCTCAACCATGTATACCACCTGTCATATTACTTTAGGGACATTACTGCATTATGAGCCAGAATTGCAGACAGTATAAATTCAGTCTTAAAAACACATATATGCATCTATATGTATTGCATGAGTGCACCTGCACACACTATGCATATTTGCACATAAATATTTTCCTTTCTAGACACATGCAAAGTTAGTCTCAACTATTTAATCTATTTCCATTTGTTTGTTACAGTTTGATTTTGAATCCTGATAATATACCTCTTACACTAATCTGATTCACATAAAACATATGCAGAGCTTGAGCAGGGGAGGCAACACCTGGTTTTGAATGCCCTATAAATGGTCACCCTGCAAAAATATAGGCTAGGACCAATCAAAAAGGTAGGTAGGACCATGACAAAAATATCATGCCACCCTTACAAGGTGACTCAAGGTGGCTTACAGATATTTGTCTTTCAATCTAAGTTGATTAATTAAAAAGTTATAGCAATAGCAATAGCAATAGCAATAGCACTTAGACTTATATACCGCTTTACAGTGCTTTACAGCCCTCTCTAAGCGGTTCACAGAGTCAGCATATTGCCCCCAACAATCTGGGTCCTCATTTTACCCACCTCGGAAGGATGGAAGGCTGAGTCAACCTTGAGCCTGGTGAGATTTGAACCGCCGAACTACAGCTAGCAGTCAGCTGAAGTAGCCTGCAGTACTGCACTCTAACCACTGCGCCACCTCGGCTCAGTAATAAAATACCCCCAAGTCTCTATTCTCCTGTCATCACTTTAAAACCATACTTCGAAGGAGATTTCTGGAAGAACTGTATATTCCTAACAGCACGTGTGATATGAATTTAGATAGGAAATATCATTTTTATGACTTGTCAATCACAGGCACAGAAAAGATAACCCACGTATTTCTCACTGAAGGACTGCTTTTTCTCTGGTACCTCATCAGTATGTTTCTTGTAACAATTCTTCTTTGGAATTGCCCTGCTTATAGTCAGACAACTGTCTCACCTCATCATCATCTCCATAAAGTCAAAATATTAATCAGAAAGCCATACCCCTTACTTCAATATGTTCTGCTTCAGGAGTAATCCAACAAGAGACTTTTCAACCACACGGTAATTTATGAGCCAGCTGGATTGCAATATATTTTTAATAAAAAATTAGGTACAAGCAGATACATAGGATTAATAATTGTATTATAATTTTATAGTTTTCAATATATATGCCATCATAGAGAAGACAATCAAATATGTGTACCATCTCAAGAATATAAAATAGGATATTTATTTTTAATGGAAAGAGAATTTCAGGAATTATTGAGGCATGAAGAGTTGATGAATCCAATTGCTGTGCAGAATAAAATCCTACCTGTAAGACTGTAAAGGACAAACAAAGGAATTGCAATTGTTTATGTTGGATAAGAGGTATCCTCAGCAGAATTATTTATCATTTCTGTATTTTATTAATGTATAAAGTGTTCTATATGAAATATATCTTTTAGATTACTGGCAATGTACTGGTCATTATGGCTGGAGGTGTCTGGGAGACAGGACTGGGAAATGCAAAACATCTTTATTTATTTCATTTATTTATTAAATTTGTATGCCTCCCATCTCCCCTACAATCCGGGCAGCTTAGGACACCTATTCTTATGAATAGATACATTATACATCTTTATGCAGCATAGTCTTGCCCACAAGTGCTTCACATTTTCCATTATCATTGCCAAAGGAGAAGCTACAGTATACATGCTGTCCCTAGATGTCATTGACTTCCCAAAAGACCCAACAATTAAGTCATAAAAACAATAGGAATTAAGGTTTGGTGTCATCTAAGCCTGCTTTGTCTATTTACAATATTCACATGCAGCACAAGTTGATTCAATAACTAAATAAAACAATACTGCATTTCTCTAAAACAGTTTTGCTTTATGGTCTTTAAAAGAAATAGTAAAGAGTGAAAAGAAGATTGGAAAAGAGGAGGAAAAAAAGCAGGCTTATATGGCACCAAACCTTAATTCCTTGCAACATCTACCATGTTTTCATTCCAATACCTGTCAAGGGCAAGTTCTGATTTCCTATAGAATATACTATTCTGAACATGTGACTACACCTGGAGATCACTATAACCTAAGGAGACACCCATAGAAAAGCTAGAGTAGATCTGTGAAAATTTTACTGTTTATTTAGAAACATGTATGTGGCCACCTATCTTATCATTATGTTGATAATGTAGTTCTGGTGCACCTGGAGATAGCTTCAAGGAGAAGCAGTCCCACTAATAGCAATAGCAATAACATTTACACTTACCGTATATACCACTTCATAGTGCTTTACAGTCCTCTCTAAGTGGTTTACAGAGTCAGCCTATTACCCCCAACAATTTGGGTCCTCATTTTACTGACCTCGGAAGGATGGAAAGCTGAGTCAACCTTGAGCTGGTCAGAATCGAACTCTTGGCAGTGAACAGTGAGTTAGCCTGCAATACTGCATTCTAATCACTGTGCCACCACGGGTCCTATAACCTGGCCCCATGCCAGTTTCAGCTTCCAAGGTGATAACAAGCACCTTGAATTGCTATTCTATCTACTCTACCGGTGCAGTGCATGCAATATAGTTGAACATGTGCAAAGCATGAAGCACCGAGATCTGCATTTACTGGTGTATGCTGGACTAGTTGTAACTTCCAGATGGTCTTTGAGGATAGCCATGTAGAGTGCATTGCAGTAATCCAACCAAGAGATGACTAAAGTCCAAGAAAGGCACAACTGAGCCACAAGCTGAACCTCTGCAAAGACTCCCTGTCCACAGCTGCCACCTGCTCCTCAAGCAGAAGCTGTGAGTCAAGAAGGGCCCCCAAATTGTTTGCCAACTCTATTTGGAGGAATCCATTGCACCAACATTGCAAAACAGTATGAACCCAGCCCACCACCAATTCATAGCTGATGGTATCAAAAGCTGCCAAGATAGTTTGGATGGCCATCCTGAGCCCTCCAAAAGCCATCCATACATGCAATTAATGATTTCTGAGAACAATAACCCAGCCTGAACCTCAAATGAAAAGGGTCCCAATCTGCTTCATCTGAATGGATAAAAAATTGTCCAATTTGGTTGGGCCCATGAAGTTTATCTTTTCAGAGTACATACATTTTAATCCTCCACATATAGAAAACTATTACATTAGGAAAATAATTAAATTACAAGCCATTCCCCTAATATTTTAAGCTTTCTAAAGGCAGGATGTTTTTATATTGCATTGTAGTATGCTTGTTCTCATCCAGACAAAGCTTCTGTTTTACAAATTTAACATGCACTTGATAAAAAGCCAAGGTGGTACCATCAGATTACCTCATCTGAATAGTATTTAAAATAGGTAGTCTCGAAAGTATTTCAAACCAAAGCTGTTCAGATCCTTAGAGTAATGGTGCATATTTAAACTTGCTTAACAGCTGATGACTAGTTGAACAGAGTTTCTAAACATAGGCCTTGATCTCTCCCTTGTGAAGTGTATAATTTGATATGGGAAAATGACTGTAGTACCAACTGAAAAATTTGTTCATAATCCATCTGTAGCACCAGCTTAGCCCAACCTTTAGTTTTGTTTCTTATTCATGTTAAAATGTGACAGATGAGGCATTTGGGCAGCTAATTTAAATATTAAATGTTCATCAAAGATTAAATTGAAAAAGTCAAAGAGGCACTATGGTGCTGATGAACATCGGTATGCTCTCAGGTGCCTCTTTGTCCAACAACTCCCTACCCTACCCACTTATTTATATTTATATATTATTTATATTTAAAACAAAATACCAGCAATTTCTAGCATCACTCAACAGTACCACAGGTACCTTCCTAGTTTCTGCAAAATACACCCCATGTTCTAAATGTACCCAGTAACTTAGAAAGGTCAACCCCTTGAGTAATGGAACATCCCACCCTTAAAATGATTTTTCATTATGATTTGATGAAACTTGTTGTCTGTATGCTTTAGCAAGCAAGAAACAGGGGAGAGGTACTGCTTTGAAATTTCCAGTTTCCCACTAGCTTAGAGTGCATAAGCATTTTATAGCATAGTATAATATTATAACATCCCATTCAGACAGCTGAAACGCAACAGATTAAGACAGTGTCAGTAATATAGAACTTCTTATTAAATCCTTCCACCATGAGATTATATACAAAGGAAGAAAGGCTTCTTCCCTTCTTTTGCCCAGACTTATAGAGATATACAACTGAAGCAACCGCAAACATTCTGGAGGTAGTCATTATACACTAATATTACTCCCTGCCCCCACATTTCTCTATATATATATTTCTTCCTAAAAAAATAAACTTGGCAGTAATTCAGAAAGCATAAACTAAGAAATTCAACAATTACAGTTTTGTGAAAAAGAAATATGCCAAACTGCATAGCAAGTCTCCCCCTGGACTCTGCCTTCATCAACAAAGATTCACTAACCAGAGGAATTAGCATAAGTGATGGAAATTTTGCAGACATCTCTCTTTCTGGAAGAGATCGCATCTTTAAAGTTACTAAACATCAAGAGGTATTTCATGTACAAGCCAGTGTCAAATTTACAGCAGAACACTGCTTTGATGTGAATTAATATGGGAAGTGGTGTTGTTTTGCTTGTTTTCTATAATAAAAATAATGATTCAAACAACAATATCTGCCTATCCCAGGTCTTTGGGAAGGACTCGATAGGCAGATAAAAATGCCAAATCCAGTCAAAATATCTGACTATACAAGAAGAGGTATGGACAAGGTGAAGCTGACTGCTTATTCCTGATACAGAGAATAAGAAATGTCCCCTCTTCCTCACAAAAATTAGACACAGATCTGCAAAAACTAGGGGCAGCTCTTTCATATGTAAACTTAAAAGCAATTGTTTTGTTAATTCAAGGCATCCAACAAATTAGATAAAGAAGTTTCCTCCCACATAAAATAGCTGCAGAGATTTTGATTAACTGTTATCTGTAAACGACAGGTGCAACTTATATTAAATTTCAAATCAATTCAAAATGGAATGCAACTGGGAAAAATCATGGAAGAAAGAATTACAAAGATTTTAGTATCTTTAATGCTAGTTGAGGTAAACACAGAATCTTGAAGATTTATGTATAGTGAATTCATTAAGTGAAGTCTCTTTGGATGATCTGGAATGCTTCTCTTCCTGTTTGTTTCTGCTTATAAGATAAGCTGTCAAGTAATTTGCCCACTGTCTTTTGATTATTTAGGTCTACTCTCTTTCCCTTCTATTCCTTTCCTAGACTCCTGGCAATCTTGTTGACTTCGTATTTTGAATTCAAATCAGATCTGATCTGATTTTCAAACTCTGAATCAAGTTACATGTGAAGAATTATTCCTATTTCACATAGAAAGATACTATTTTTTTAGGATTTACACCCGGGGTGGGTTCCAACTTACCTCACTGCCGGTTCGCTCCCTCCCGCGCCTCGTGGGCGCGCGCATGCGCAGTAACAAAAAATCTGAATTTTTTTTTTAAAGCCGAAAAAAAGATGGTGACCGCATGCACAGTGCCAGAAGTCGGCTTCTGGGCATGCTCAGAAGGAAAAAAATTCAAAAAAATTCAAAAAAATTTTTTGAAAAACATTCAAAAAAAAAAGATGCCGGCCCCCACGGACCGGCACCAACTGATCTGGTTCGGTGATGTCATCGTGACTTCACCAGCGAGCCGCTACCGGTTCAGGAGAACCAGTCTGAACCGGGAGGAACCCACCCGATTTACACCCATCTAGAAGATCAATTATGTGACAACATTTAGTGTAGTTTTCCTCAAGCGTTCCTCTTCATCCTCTAAAGATTGGACTTCCTCCTTCACTTGTAGTGAGATCAGCAACTGTAGTAGCTGCAATTAAAACTTTGTTTAACAGATAACATAGTTGCGAGGGACCTTTGGGTCTTCCAGTAACGCAAAGCGTTCTGTGCATTCGCAGAGGGTAAAAGAACCCAAATGGTGGCGTCCAGGCGGGTGGGCAGCACCTCACGCTACCTTGGCGACCGGCTCTACGGCGACCGACAGGTACGAGCGAACCGGGAGCATTTCACCCCTGGTCCAACCCCTTGCTTAAGTAGAAGACCCTATATCATTTCAGACAAATGACTGTCCAGTCTCTTCTTAAAAGCCTCCATTGATAAAAGCCCACAACTTCTGAAGGCAAGCCATTCCACTGGTTTAGTTTCTGGGACCCCAAATCAGTATCTACAAGAAATGCTTGTAAAAATTTGGCAGAGTGTAACATCGCTTTGCTTCAGCCTCCATTAAAAATCTTTCTCTTGTATATAAGTAGACATGGACAAATTTCTCCTCACCTCTGGCATGGAGAAAGCAACATTGGAAGGCATAAGAGATATTAAGCTTCTCCTACTAAATACCACATATACCTTATCATCATCCAGTCCACAGGTATCACTAATTGTCCCACCTCTTTTTGGAGATTTCTGGAGAATCCCTTCCACCTTTTAACTTGACCCCTGTCTATAGCAACAGGCCCCACACAAAAATAAAAATGCTGATCTTGAAAATGCTCATTGTGAAAGTGCAGATTCTGAAGCACCATATCAATTAGCCTGCACAATAAATTCCCTTTTTCTATAATTTGTCATATAACTTGATTAAAGCAAGTCTGTGTTAGAAATTATTTCATAAGAAAAGGGGAATTCTCATTTTTGCACTTAATAACGGTGATTAAGAGGGGTTTGGAAATTACCTGTTTTTCATTCTACAATCATGTCTCCAGCCAGTTTCCTTGGCTTCTCATATTTCAATCAAAAGCCAGGGGAGGACATCATAATGGATCTTTCAGAGCTTATTCAGTAGCATTGGTGCTGGAGGGTTTTCCTTTCCTAGGAAAATTTCAGAGAAATAATTCTCCAATGTCTATGCCCCCAAATTTGAGAATATTGAAAGATTATTTGTCCCCAGCTAAAAAATAGATAGCAGATTTGCTCACAAAGTAATGAAACTGGGGAAAATGTACAGGAACCTTTTATACAAAAACTCAACACACACCTAAATGTCTATGAACAGCAATTTTTTACCAACTGCTTTGGTAACAAATGCATTAAAAGCCAACTCAAATCCCCTGGATTTTTGTTTCATCAGTTGGGATCAGTTTCTCCACACAGCAGAAGCTTATGGAAGAATTAATCCAGTTGGCACAAATACTGCTGTTTGGTTGTATATTTCAAAACAGTTTAACAAGTTACAAAATCCCTGTTAAGAAGACAAATTATTCTGAGTGATCAGCACTGATGCACTGTTTAATTATGCAAACATCAGTGCTGAGCAGATTTAAATATTAACCAGATAATTTTTTTTTGTGCTAGTGATGACCCAAAGCAACTTGTCTATTTAATAATTACTCTACTAGCAGTGATAGGGTCCCACAAACTACATCCTTGCAATTTAGATTAAATAGAAACGTATTTTAACATAGTTAATTTTTACTTTCATGGTATCTCACGTTATCTTTGTGGTATTCTATAAGTATTTATTTACACATTTGCAAATGTTATAGACTTCTCCAAAGAGAATACTCTGGTTAGTACACAATAAGGAAGCAATGTTATTCACACAAATCCATATTAAAAGCATTAAACTAATAGCAGAATAAGATGGTTATCCACAGTCCCATTATAAGCTAAAAACATATTGGCAAAAAAAAAAAAGCTCCAAGATATTACAAAGGGTTAGAACCAAACATGTGGCGAGATGGGCAGCAAATACATTTAATAAATAATATTTTTATGCTCTATAGTGTAGACCAGGATTTCTCAACTTTGGCAACTTGAAGATGTGTAGACTTCAACTTTCAGAATTCTTGGGCCAGCCTGCTAGTTTTCACCACTCTGACCTCACATAAGAATGGGACTCTGAGCACATTCTTATTCAACATTTATATCAAGGAGGCAGAATCATGCTGAGCAAGGCAGTCTCTCATGTATCTTCAAAATAGGCCAGATTATGAAACAGACATTGCAAGAATTACAGGAATCCCAAAGGTGCTTTTTCTTTTTCTTTTTGTATATGTTTTATTTGCAGTTTTCCTTTAACAACCAATATATTTTGTGGACAGAGTGATGACTGGGTCAATACATTTTTACACAACTCTAACAATGATATTACAATTACATATACATAGCTTTTGTCTTCCGACTTCTAACTTAATAAACTCATTATAGGTACAAAACATTCTTTTATATATCAATTTATATAGTACTATTTTCCCAATTTATACTTCCGCCCCTACACTTATTGGGGTTCTTCCACATTCATCTCTTTATCTTTAAACAATACTATTCTATCTTAATGCTTCTTTACCGCTTTCTCCAAAGATATATTTAAGCATCAATTTCATGTCTTACAATATGTTTGTTGACCCCTATAAGATCACCAATATTTTAGTATTTTAAATATTACTCATATTTCACCAAATTTATATCTCAGTATTCTGTAATCACCAATAAAACCATTTATTAATAAAAAAAAATCAGTCCCAAAGTTATGTCTCTAAATCCCCTGAATTTGTAATCCTTAAAGCTATCAATTCCAATATGTTTTACTTGCTATTAATCATAATGATACATTTAAATATGCCTAATCACAGTCTTCCTTTAATGTCCTCCCAACAAAATTGTTGTTGTTGTTAGTTGAGAAGTCGTGTCCAACCCATCGTGACCCCATGGACAACGTTCCTCCAGGCCTTCCTGTTCTCTACCATCCTCTGGAGTCCATTTAAGCTCACGGCTACTGCTTCAGTGACTCCATCCAGCCACCTCATTCTCTGTCGTCCCCTTCTTCTTTTGCCCTCAATCTTTCCCAGCATTAGGCTCTTCTCCAATGAGTCCTTCCAGTGAGTCCTTATTACAAAATATTATATCTCTATCCATCATCTCTCAGCCTTTTTTGAATTTCATCATTTATTGACTTTTTGGTAATTCTTTTATATTTCTCTCTTGGTATCCTATATTTCTTTCTAGCACTTTTACATAATCTGAATGTTCCTTCCGCCTTGCCCCTTATCTCCTTCTGCTGCATCATTTGGATGCCCATCCATAACTTTTTCCTTTTTTTTGAGAGGGTTCCCCCCCCCCCCCCGTGCTATTGTAAACTCTTAAGGAATTAACTATTGGATTCTTAGTCTTTATTTTTATTATCTTTTCGTTCCTTTTATTTTCCTGTAGCTTATTTTGGCTTATCTCCTCTACCACTCCTTCTGCTGGATATTTTGTTCATCTTTTCCTACCATTTGTTGAGAATCTTCTACACTCACTTCTTTATCTTTGGACATTCCCATCATCTCCCTTTGAGAGTCTTCTACTTTCACCTTTTTGTCTTTAAATATTCCCATCAACTTATTATTCTTTGTCATTATTTCTAACATTTCTTCGTAAAACTTTGTTAACTCCTTATCAAACATTTTATAACAAATTATTATACCTCTGAAATCCCAATATCCCAATATCTAAAGATTCCAAATAGAAAATCGATTCTTAATAGAATTTGGTCAGCCCCAATATTATTCTTCCAAGTCTTCTAATTTTCTGCTCTTTAGATCCTATAAGTTTGTATTTCTCAGTCTTTATATTTTCCACCTTTCCAATTATCCAAATTTTAAAATCTTATCTATCTTCTCTTCTTCTGTTATTTTTCTTCTTCTGCTTCATAGAGTGATCTGTCACATAATAGTATGGTATTAATACTCCAAATCCAACTTAACCCACCAATTTTTTTGAAATCTTTGACATCCGCTTCTCAATATGCAGTTTCAATAGAGTTTTAATGTTTAGTGTTTCTGCTTTGATTTGTAAATCTTCAAAAAGCTCAGTAGATATTTCCCAGCATCCAAATCGCCTGTTAAGATAAAGTCAAGCCAAAGGTGCTTTTTCAAGAGGCAACCGGACTGTCTTTGTTTTTCCTTGAAGATGTTTCCCTTCTCATCCAAGAAACTTCTTCAGTTCTGACTGAATGGTGGCGAATAGAAAGATTTATATTCCTTGCAATCATCTGGTAGTTAGCACTCTTTCTGAGAGTCGTTGAGGCCACTTGGAGGTTTATCTGTATGCTCAGATTCACCTGAATAGTCAAATGGGTGTGGAACCTTCTTGGAATTGCTGAAAGGACTGTCTATGGAGATTGTCCAGGTCATGGTTGTTCCAAAGGTGCTTCTTCAAAAGGCAACTTTTGAAGAGGCATCTTTGTTGAATGGACTGTGTTGTAAACAGGAGATAGGTGGTATTGTATCCCTCCTGCTCCCTCTCCCACCTTTTATTTTTATTTTTATCTAATAAGATCTACCCACACCGACACCAAACAGCACCAGTTTGATTGGAGCAACACAAAAATCATCGGCCATGCTACCACCTGCCACGCTCATGAGTTCATCGAAGCCTGGCACTCCACAAGAAATTCCATCAACAGACACATTGACCTACAACCTGCCTACAAACCTCCCAGAATCCAAATCAACTGCACAACCAACCAGAGTTAGCACTGACCCTCAACCAACCCACGTAACCCCACCACCACCACCAGCAGTTCACTTCCCAATGACCCTGACCAGATGTAATCTCCTTATCACAAGACCCATCACAAGACTCACTGATGACTCATAGTTGACCCATCACTAGATTCTCACTTGACACATCCACACCTAAGCCCTTATAAACAGAACACTGACATCCCCTAAACTCCACTGAAGATGTTACCTAGCCTGGTAATGAAACATTCAGAAACCAACCCACAAGCTCGGAGAATGAATCTTCACCCTCATCCTACAACCGAGCTACAGATATTCGCCACTATTGCAAATAAGATCTTTATTTCGTGCATTTTTTTAAAATTGCTTTGTACAGTTATCTTTTGAAAATGGGATCATTAAAATAAATAAAATTTGAAATACAATTATTGAAGCCATTGTGGGATCTTTCATGAAGAGTTGGAATACTTAACACTGGGTATCACTATGGATCTGGGAGTGGCAAACCAGTGGTACCATCAGAAGAGGACAAAGAGAAAGAGAATGATGAAAGCAGCAATGGAGCTTCACTCCTTTTGTATGTAATGTCACAAAGGAATGCTGCTTGCAGCATGAAGGCATGATGCTACTTTTGTCATTTTGATGAAAGGAGGAGGCTCCTGTGGATACCCATGTGTCACACTCCTTCATTGAGACAATACTACAACCAGAAGCCTTGTCTCCTTCCATTCCATTTCCAAAACATTCCCTACTGATTTCAATGCAGGATGGGTAGATTCAGATTGAGCAAATGCTTCCAAAGGTAACAAGGACGCAAGCTCTGTGGGGTATCATAGTCAAACCAGCACCTGGAACTGTACTCAAAAACAGCTCTACACCCATGGCTAGCTACTGATGAAGATGGTGTGTTGAGCAACAGTATGTGTTCTTCCCCCTACCCAGGTTTTTCTTTACTTTATCCAGTTTAATTTACTAAATATTTGATTATGTATTAAGGTTAGTTTACCAAGATGTCTAGAAAGGAGACTTGGTGTAAAAGAAAAGGGATTAAGCCCTGTTTGGATGAATCATGGTTGAATGAAAAGGCACCCCTCTCCAGTAATAAAGAAGACATCACGAAGGAAGAAAGCCAGTAGATGCCTGATATGGACTTGGCAAATAAGTAATGCATTTTATTCTCACCCATCAATCTATCTATTGTGGCTTACTCTATTTCAGTTTTTCTCTTTAATCCTATCACAGCAATAAGGACTGCTGCTTTTTCAAGGCAAATTGCAGTTTTAAAGAACAAGAGCCATTTTCAGTAACTTCACAGCTTATTATAAAGGCTCAATCCCTCATCTCCATACTTAGAGTAAAAGAAACCAGAAATAAATAAAATGCCAAAGTATATAATTACTGTAGTTTAAAGTGGCCTTGAGTCAAATTAAAATGATCACAAATCCAAGAACTAATACACAAAATAAGGAATTCATACTAATGCAATGCTGATAGAGTATATGTAGATAAAGCAAGTTGTACTATTTCAAATATTTCCACAATTTATGCAGAAAGCCAGAACTATTTAAAATGTTTATATCAACAGGATATAAATTTGTGTGCTTAAGAAAAACATCAAAGCCTACATTACTTCACCTGAGCAGATAATGCTAGGCATAACACTACAAAACTTACTCTGATGGCTAAAGTCATTGAGATTGGTAAAGAATTACCTTTTTCCAGTTCTTTTTCTGGTCTATTGTTATAGAAAGTCCTCGACTTACAACAGTTCATTTAGTGACCATTCAAAGTTACAATGGCACTGAAAAAAAGTGATTTATGACCGTTTTTCACACTAATGACCATGCAGCATCCCCATGTCACATGATCAAAATTCAGACACTTGACAACTGATTCATATTTATGGTGGTTGCAGTGTCACAGAGTCATGTGATCACCTTTTGCAACCTTCTGACAAGCAAACTCAATGGGGAAGCCAGATGCAGTTAACAATCATGTTACTAACTTAACTGTCCCATTTAGCAACAGAAATTTGGGTCTCAATTGTGATCTTAAGTCAAGGACTACCCGTATTCCGAGGTGGCGAGGTGGTTAGAGTGCAGCACTGCAGGCTACTTCAGCTGACTGCTAGCTGCAGTTCGGCGGTTCAAATCTCACCGGCTCAAGGTTGACTCAGCCTTCCATCCTTCTGAGGTGGGTAAAATGAGGACCCAGATTGTTGGGGGCAATATGCTAACTCTGTAAACCGCTTAGAGAGGGCTGTAAAGCACTATGAAGCGGTATATAAGTCTAACTGCTATTGCTATTGCTATTGCTATTCCACTTTTAATCTGCCCAGTAAAGAAACCAGAAGCCAAAGTTCATATTCATGGTGCTTTTATAATAACAATTTGAATGTGATAAAAATGAATCAGAATATTAGAGAAGTCAAAGACTGGTGTGGAAATGCATTCAGTCTACTTCATAGTACAGAAAGTGAAGACCAAGTGAGTTTCAACTGAACTTCACAAAAGCAGAATGCACCTCCCACAACAATTGCTGGTGAATCTTGGCTGTCAGGCAGATAGAAACAGGAGCAGGTGGCCATTTGGCTACTCTGTTCCCAGCCCATGACAGCAGCTTGCACTTGGCAGGTGTTTGGATGAATAAATAATAAAATACCAAGCCTTTTAATGTTCTGCTGTTTTAATGTTGCAAGTTTATTGTTTTAGATTTTAATGTTTTATAGTTCTTGTTTTTTAATGAGATTTTATTATAGTCTTCCTTCTATTTTGTAAAGTATCCAGAGCCATGAAGGGTATTTGCTGGCATATAAATGATCTAAATAAATAAATAATCTGAAGGATCACACCAGAAGATTGGTTCAGTTCCTAATAAAGAGGCCAATCCACTTCATTTATTCACTTATGATGCTCTGGAAGAAAAGCTGGATATCAACAATCAGAGCTAAGTAATTAGCTGACTCTTTGGCTGTGGGTATATTGCATTAATTAGTACAATAACACTTTAGGGAAGAATACTGCCAATGAGTTGATCCTTGCAACTGTTGAGCTCAGGGACTAATTTGTACAAAATGCTAATCTCCTGAAAAACAATGTTTTCTTTGCTGGGACAAAAAATCCAGCTGCAAAACAGCTTTGCAGCATCCATGAATCTCAATTCAGGCCACTTGCTTTACTAAATCCACAACTGTTTATGGTGATTACATTCATTTTGTTGCAGTGTTAAACTCAAATATACTAGGAGGAGCTTCTCATTGGCTGACAGCGTATTTTCCACTAGGATCTAGGAATGAAATTGTCTTTATATTGTAAAGTTTTGTGGAAGAAAATAGGGCTATCAAACCCATCCCATTTTTTTGAGGAAACCCTGCTATCTTACATTGTATTGCAAAATGTAAGGATTCTTTTTGTAAGAAACAAAGCAAGATGGAAGGAATGAAGCTCTGGGAGCAGTAGATCTTTCAGGACATTTTTAAGCCGCAGTCTTCAAATATATCAGGGCTACTCATTTTTGAAGGAAGTAAAGCCATTGGAAGAGAACATTTAGTTCAGGTGTAAAATGTCATAGCACATCCACACTATATTCCTTTCAAAAGCTCAAGCACTTCCCTGAAATGTTGGAAATATTTAAATGGAATGTTTGTAGACTCCACTTCATTTTTGGAACAAGTCTAATGTCCCATGACCACCTACTTAAGCTGTAATAGTGCTTTTCACAGTTTGGAAATAAAGATGAGAAATCAAGAGTTGTTATTGTGCAAATACAAAGACTGATTCAACCTTCCCTTCCTTCAAGTGATACTTCTCCATCAGAATAAGTTCAGTTCAATTTGGTCATATAGCTTTCAGGAGGGAAAGCATCAACATTCCAAAAACAGTTTAAGTGTAATCATGAGTTTATGATTATAGGTTTCAGTTTTCCAGAAGGCCCCACATTTATAGTTACTGCCTTTCTTCAGAATAATTTTGTTTGCCCTCACTGATGTCATTACATAGACAGTTTTGATTGGCTACGTGGGACAACCTCGTTGTTTCCTTTAGGAATCAATTTCATTGAAATATCAGCTGAAATTTTATTGAAACGTAACTGGTGCATCTAGCCAGATGCATCTATTTTTTGAAACTTTCTAGTCATTCTTAAACTACTACTTTGGGGCCAAACATTGAATTCTGAGAAAAGGGGTGCAGCAGGAACAAAAAGCAGAGCCTGCCTAGTTTTTTAGGTAAAAACTAGAGATAATTAAAAGTTTCCCATGAAAACAAACAACAATATATGGCAATGAACAAAACATGTAAGTTCACAGCCACTTCACTCCTTCTTTCTTGTAACATTGAATGATGAAGTTCTATGCTCTAGAATGAAGATGCAGATGATACACCAAAGAAAATTTGGAGATGCAACCATGCTTTCATGTCCACCTGTTAGCTGGAAATCAAATGCTTATGAAGTTCTCTCAAGACCACTAGCAAAATATCCTTCACCTTCAAATTATATTATATGTTCCAAAACAACTACAAACACACACAAACGCATACCTTGCAGGGGAAGAAACCTTCTGAAAATCACAAGGCTGATTTTGGCGCATTATTTTTTAACAAATGTTGTGTATTAGGAAATAGCAGGTCTGATTAATCTTGTGTGGGCTCAAAACTAAGCAAAGCACTTAGATGGGAGACCACCAGAGAAACTTAGGACTGAAAGCTAGACTGAAAAGTTGAAAAAGCCCCCCCCCCAACCGAAAAAGATTCTGACAATCCCTTTCTTTTTTTTTTAAAGAGTTTATTTATACATTTTCAGTTTACATACATAAGTGCTTTGTGAACAGTGTTTTGTCTGGATACATTTGTTTACATAATAATACTTTCCCAGCTCCTAATTTCTACCTCTATTATCCAACCATTTGTAGAACAGGTCCCCTGACAATCCCTTTCTGTTAGCGCTGTTGAGAAGCAACATAGACATGTCTATGTAAGTCAACCAAGAGATAGACTTGAGTGTATCTTTATCTCTTTTTTTTTATTCAAAACTTGAAATGGAAATCCATCTTCAGCACTCTTCCCCCCCCCCCCAAAAAAAAAAGCTTTGAGAAGTAGCACTTGCTGGCCTGATGCTATATCCTTTTGAAAGTAGATTATCACACCATTGTGGAGCTGGATCTGTGATTCAGGTATGAGAACGTTGTTGCATTCTTCAAAAATCATCACCCATGTTCTAACTATCCAACCTTCCAGTGGATATTCAAAAGTTATGCAACAGTTCATTGATCGGTGATGCATGTTTCAGGAATTTGTTTATAATATCCTAGGCATCGCTTTATAATATCCTAGGCATCAGCACACAACGATGGACTTTAAATACACATCAGTGCACAGTAATGAGCTTCAAAAAGAGCCTTTTAATGAGCATTAGTGTACAGCAACAATCTAAAAATGAGTCTTTTAATTCTGCATTTGTTTTAAAAGGCAAGCATTTATACACATCAGCACACAGTGAAGTGGGTTTAAAAAGAGTCTTTTAACATGTATTTGCATATGCATCAGCTCACAGCAGTAAAGCTGAGAAGAATATATATATACATTCTATACACACACACGCACAGAGAGAGAGAGAGAGAGAGAGAAAGCACTGAAAGGTAGAAGTTTTTCCTTATGCTGACTTTTCTATACACTTCAAAGCAACAGATTTTGCACAGAAAATCAAACACCATGAAAATTCAGCACAAAACTACTGCAGAGTTTAGATAGCTTCATGTCTATATCCACTACCCAATATTTATCACTAGCATTCTTCATAATACAGTAGTCACAAACAAAAGAGATACTTTTTAAGTAGGAAAACCAGTAACTACAGTGGATAACACACCTAAGACACCTAAGATTCTTTAGTATTAAGGCATTTTTGTTATTATCATTCACATACTCACCGAGCACTCATACATTCCAAGATGCTACCGGTACCCCAGATCGGAATAAATGGTATTTATTACCTTGAAACAAGGTTGCAAAGTGAGTGTGCGATTCCACTAGAATGAATTCCTTTGAAACCCCTATTGACTTTAGGAATTAACATACTTGTTCAACTTTTGCTGGAACTTTCATGGACTGTATACCTATCAATATGTACAGGCAGAAGTTAGACTTCTGTTTGGGATGTTTTAATTCTTATTCCTCTTCTGAGCATGGTGATTTAACTGCCGATGATTCTGTAAGATTCTTATGTCTGAGCTCCTATTTTGCATGGTAAGTGAGATCCAGCTGCCATCTCTCTTCTGGCGTAAGTCTCTCTGTGAAGTCAGGAACCTACATTGCAGGGTCTTGAGGCTTGGAGTTGCTATAAGTCATCATAACTGCATTTTCACAACATGAATCCACTGATTATCAGACTGAAGCCAGCCCAATGAAAGCCAGCACTTTATACCTTTGCTGCCCAAGGCAAAGATAGCCGTCCCATTTCAAACATGGAGTCATGGTGAGTATTAACTTTCAGACAGGGTCTTCTAATGAGCCTGAGGACTAGTGGTCAGCTTAGATGTAGGAAGCCTATATTGCACACAGAGTTCTCTTTAAGCTCTGTCTCACCCCTCCCTCTGCTGCTTCTGGCAACTGCATCACTCTGTCTATTAGTAGGACTGAGATCTATGGGATGAACTGTCTCATTCAAACAATGCTTGGAAATACAGGTTGTGTCAGCTTTTCATCCAAAATTCCAAATAATAAAAGCTGAGAACTGCTGAGAACATTATCCCACAAGATTTGCAGTATTCTCCAATGATATTTTGGCTATGTGCCTTCCACAGATGCTAGAGGAATCTCTTGTTTTCTACCACTGGAATCTGCCCCAGGATTTATGTGATTGTTTGGCCAAGTTATACTATAAAGTAAAATATGGAGGGTGAGTTAGGTGGAGGTTTCCTCTTCATTTTATTGTTTCTTACTTTTGAAATGTAAACTACCCAGAGTTGTCTGGGAGTTGGGTGGCCTCTAAATCCAAATAAACAAATAACAGCTTTGGCTTTGGTTGCATTCTTCTTGATCTGCAATTTTATGGACACAATCTAGCCTTCTTTTTTCTATATAGTTGCTTCCCCTTTTGGTGGGCACATTTGGAATTTTGAGAACATGTTACAGAACTCTAAAATGGCAGTAGGCAGAAGCTTTCCCGTTTACAAAATGGCAGCCAGGTGCTCATTTGTGCTAATCCAATATATAGCACAAATTCACATGAAAGGAGGCAATCATCAGAAATGTGTTTTGGATGAGGACATTTGGGGCTTTTTCAACTGTAATATACTTACTTGAGGCTTACACTACAGTTTTTATCGATCTCCCATTTCAAAATGGCAGGAACCCATTTCAAAATGGCTACTTTTCAGAAACAGTGACCTTTCAGGGCCATTAAAAGGGAACTCAAAGGCCACATGTAGCTCCAGGACTAAGTTGCCAATCTCAGTTTAAGGGCAAACACGGTGGAACAGAAAGCATGCATTCAATACAAGTTCTGACTAATAGGATACTTTCCTCAATACAAGGGGGGGGGGAAATACCAAAACTACCCAATCGACATTCTGTTATTAGACAGAACAAAATGCCTCACAAGACTGCAGCACTCATTTCTCACACCCACAACTAACAATATGGTAAGCAGCATAGCATTATACTGGCCTGATTTGGTATTCCTATTCCAAGTAACAGCAGTGGGAATAAGATACTAAAATGAGATCTGACGTTCCTAAAAAGAAGGTTTGTGAAGGGACTTCTATTAGTGTTCCTCACCCCCTATTGCCACATGGGCCTGGCTTGTATTAATATATTTTTTGTTACATCCCCCAGACGCTCGCTTAAGCAGCGGGAATGTTTCCAATTGGTTGCGATTGGGGTTTCTCCTTGGTGGGAGATTTAGAGCCCCGCCATTGGCTGATGCGTCTGACAGCTGCTATATAAAGAGCTGTCAGACAGAGAAAGTTGTTGCCGGTCCGGAGTTGCCTTGTTAGCGTTGTTATTGCTGTTAGCTTGTTGAAGCCAATAAAGGCTTTTAGTTCTAACCCTGTCTCGCCTCAGTTTCTGAATGCCCTCGTTCTGCCGACAGAGCACTGGCGACGAAGGTGGGATACTGAGGTGACAGGTAGGCTGAGTCACTAAACTGAGCTGAGGGACGTTGAGCTGAACGCTGCCCTGAGTCACTGAGGCAATCTCCACAGCAGCCTGTCCTTTTAAGGATGGCCACCCTGACCTTGTTCGTGGCTTTTAGTCTGGCAACCGAAACATGGGATGCCTATCTTGAGAGATTCAAGTGCTTCCTTCAGGCAAATGACCTTACTGAACTGTCAAGCGGCCGGAAACGAGCTTATTTTTTAAACTCGTGTGGGCACGAAATGTTTGCAACAGCTCGGGCCCTAGTCACCCCTCAAATTGTTTATACTGTGCCTTGGGAAGCCCTATATTGCACACACAGTTCTCTTTAAGCTCTGTCTCACCCCTCTCTCTGCTGCTTCTGGCAACTGCATCACTCTGTCTATTAGTAGGACAAGCTGAGGAACCATTATGCACCAGCCCCATCGTGCATAGCCCGGCGATTTGCGTTTCGTCAGAGGACCCAGAAGGAGGGGGAGTCCATCAATCAGTATATGGCCTCCCTCAGAAACGCCGCACTAGACTGCGAGTTTCATGACCTCAATGATGTCCTCTTGGAACAACTAGTATGCAGCATGAGGGACATTTGTTTGCAACGCTGCCTGCTAGCCCACACAGAACTCAACCTCAAATCTGCCTTGGATGAAGCCCGAGCGTCCGAAATGTCTAACAGATCAACAGCTGAGATACAGAGATTCCAGCCTAGCGCTACCCCTGCCAGCAAAACCGTAGCGGTTCACTATGATGAGGTTGACCCCGATGAGGCAGGAGATGAAGAGGATGAAGTCAGCCACCTCAAGGCATCCCCTCAGAAGAAGTGGCCCCCAGAAAAGAGAGCTCTGATATCGCCCTGCATAGGGTGTGGCAAAATGTACCCCAGAGCATCCTGCCATTTTAAAACAGCTACTTGCCGAAGCTGCGACAGGAAAGGCCATCTCACACGGGTCTGCCAAGCCAACCTTCAATCTACCACCTATCCAACTGCCAGGCAACCCACTGGGAGAACTTTCAAGACAGGAGAAGAATGCTTCACCATTTTTCGTGACTGTGGGGTTACTGAAGAAGCTGTCTGCCAAGCCACCGTGGGGACTACGAATAAGTTATACATGACAGTCAAGATTGAAGGAGCCCCTTGTCGAATGGAGATCGACACAGGCTCCTCTAAAACCATTGTGTTGTGGAGCACCCTTAAAAGATTGGTGCCCACCATCTCGGAGGCATCTCTGAGCCCCTGTAGTTTAAAACTCTGAGATTATCAGGGAAATTATATCCCCATCCTAGGACGTGGCCAATTTCTAGTGGAGAAGAATAATTTCACTGGCCACCTCTCACTAATTGTAGTAAATGGCACCCTTCCCAATTTACTAGGGCTGGACTGGTTCGACTCACTAGGGCTCAGCATAACTGGCATCCACTCCACCACTTCTGACGACTTCGGTGGCCTGACTAGAGAATTCGCAGATGTCTTCAATGACACCTTGGGTAAATATAACAGCACCCTAATAACCCTAAATTTAGACCTCCAGGTATCTCCAATTCGTTTAAAGCCCAGACGTGTGCCCTTTGCCCTTCGTCCTAAGGTGGACGCAGAATTAGACAAATTAATATCTCAAGGCATATTGGAACCCACTGACCACGCTAGATGGGAAACGCCTATCATCATTCCCATCAAGCCAGATGGGTCAGTCCGCATCTGTGCTGACTATAAGTGTTCCCTTAACAGGGTCTTACAGTCCAACCCTTACCCAGTACCTGTAGTCCAACACCTCCTCCATTCCTTGGGGCATGGCACTATCTTTGCCAAATTAGACATGGCACAAGCGTACCAGCAGCTCCGGGTGGACGATGCCATTGCAGAGGCATTACCCACCAGGGAGCTTTTAACTGCAGGCGCTCCAATTTGGAGTTAGTGTGGCCCCAGGCCTGTTCCAAAATCTAATGGAACGTTTATTACACGGATTGCCGGACGTCATCCCCTATTTCGATGACGTTCTCATCTCAGCCACAAGCCAGACAGAACTCATTGAAAGAGTGAGGAATGTATTAACACGTTTCAGGGAATCTGGTCTCAAACTGAAAAAAACAAAATGTAAGCTAGGAGTCCCGGAGGTAGAATTTTTGGGGTACCTCATAGACGCCGCTGGCATCCACCCTACCCCTGCTAAAGTAGAAGCTATAAAGCAAGCACCAATACCCTCCAGCAAAACAGAATTGCAAGCCTTATTAGGGCTGTTAAATTTTTACAGTGTCTTTCTGCCTCACAAAGCCACCGTTGCTGAGCCACTCCACAGGCTGTTAGACAAAAAGACACCATGGACCTGGGGTAAAAAAAGAAGCAGACACTTTCTCAGCTGTAAAAAACCTTCTAACCTTGAATGCTGTCCTTGTTCAGTATAGCAGTGATTTACCCCTCATCTTGGCTGCTGATGCATCACCCTACGGAATAGGTGCAGTCCTCAGCCATAACCTGCCTAACGGGACTGAGGCACCTATCGCCTACTATTCCAGCCACTCCAGCTGCCCCACCTAGGGAATGGGAAACCCCTAAGGCCCCTTGGTCCTGAATCCATTTGGATTTTGCCAGACCATTCCACGGACGAACCTTTATGGTAGTGGTCGATGCCTACTCAAATGGGTAGAATTGGAATTCATGGCATCAACCACCTCCGAGGCAGTGATCAGGGTTTTAAAAAAAACTGTTTGCAACCCACGGGCTGCCAGACATCATAGTCTTGGATAACGGCCCACAGCTAACCTCAGCACCATTCCAAGTATTCCTTGCTGGGCATGGTATTCGCCATGCCCATGTGGCCCCTTTTTATCCGGCCAGTAACGGAATGGCTGAATGAGCCATGAGGTCAGCAAGGAGGTTTTGGGCCAGTTGGGACCAGGGAACTGGCAGGAAAAGATCTCCAGGTATCTCCTCACCTAGCACTCGACCCCTAGCCCGTCCAGCAATCACAGCCCGGCCGAACTGTTAATGGGCCGACGGCTCCAAACCGACTTAGATCGGCTGCACCCTAGCTACTTGCCAGACTCCCCCCTGGATTCAACCAGCAGACTAAGAACATTCAAAGAAGGAGACAGAGTATACGCCCAGAACTACTGGGGTGAGCCATGGTGGCTACCAGGACGCATAACACAAGTAACCAGGCCCTGTTCTTACAGGGTCGAGCTGGACGATGGACGGACCTGGCGGCACCATATCGATCAACTAAGGGGGCGAACCTTCTCCGTCTCCCAAAGAGACTTGAGTGTGCCGGCACCAACCACTGCAGAAACCGAAATCAACAGTCCAACCCAGCATAACGAGGAAACATGCACACCACCTGCAGGAACTACTCCGTCGCTTGACCCACCTGTGGAAATGGACCTTCCCACAGCAGGAAAACTCCCAGCCATAGTTCCAATATCGTCGCCAGGAATTCCACCAGCCGAGCGATCAACTCCTCCTCCTCCGTCGACAGAAGCTGTTCCAGAACTGCGTCGATCAGAGCGCATCCGCAGGCACCCTGCATACCTAAGAGATTACACATGCGCCATCTAGGAGGCGAGGGGTATTACGTCCCCCAGACACTCGCTTAAGCAGCGGGAACGTTTCCGATTGGTTGTGATTGGGGTTTCTCCTCGGCGGGAGATTTAGAGCCCTGCCATTGGCTGACGCATCTGACAGCTGCTATATAAAGAGCTGTCAGACAGAGAAAGTTGTTGCCGGTCCGGAGTTGCCTTGTTAGCATTGTTATTGCTGTTAGCTTGTTGAAGCCAATAAAGGCTTTTAGTTCTAACCCTGTCTCGCCTCAGTTTCTGAATGCCCTCATTCTCCCGACAGAGCATTTTTCACAAAGGGTAGCCATGGTCAACCAAACATGGCATAACAGTATTGATATAACCAAGAGAAAGAAAGGTGAAGGAAAAGAGAGTATAATGTAAAAGAAAGGTCTGACCATTTTCCAAGAAGTGCTGAAAAACACATTTTAAAAGAAAGACACTTTCCTGAGCTGCTGCAAATAATGGCTCAAAAAAAAATTGAGTAATTTCAGCTCAACTCAAATTCAAAGGATTTTCAAGAACAATTCTATGAAGTTCCATTTCCATTCATTTGCATTTGATATACAGTTCACACTTTTATGTGATATAGTAGTTACAATGAATGCAGTTGTGAATTCTTAAGTTATTAGAAGTTATATTCAATTGGATTTCTGGGTTTGCAGCACGATGTCACTTTTTCTTATTATCATTGCTTTCTATTTTATATTGGAGAGCTTTAAAAACTAAGGCAGACAATTAAATTGACTAAAATATTTTATCAGTTAGTCCATGGCTGGATTGCATGTCCCATTTTTTCACTGCTGCATATACTGTTGACATCTGAATAAAGTAAACATAAAATAATTGTTGCTATTTTGTCTGACAGTTTCATGAAATGGCCACAGAAGACTCAGTATGAAAAACAAAACAAAAAATGGTAATTCCTTCAGAGTTTGATTACCCATCATCTATTAGCCTGACATCCAGCATTTGGGCCTAAAATCTCTAAATTACAGAGCAATCTGGGCTTTTCCATTGATCCATAAAAGCAGGCACTTAGCAAAATCCAAAGACAGGTAGAAGCCGCTCAGCGCACATGATGGGTTGCCTTTTCATGATCTCCAACGAGGCATGCAAAAATCAACATATGCTGGGGGAGCCGCACTGGGTGCTATTTGTACAAAGTAACACAGCAGTGACCTGAAGCAATAAAAATATCTGCAGATTTAAACTCCAAGGACCGTCTGTTGCATAGCAATAGCAATGAGAACAGCAAAAAATGGACATGTATTATTTATAGGCCTATTTATAAAAAAAACTAAAATACAGTACCTTGCTGCAGAAGTATTTTCTCCAAACTGAGCTGCTTTTTGTTCCAGCACATTGTGTGGTTTTATGTGGCATGAAGGAAGGTCCATTAAGGAAAAGAGTTGCAAGCAAGTGCTAGATCTGCACCCCTAGAAGCACTTTTTCAGAAATGAATCTGATGTGTTCTAGAGCCCTAATGCCTAGTGTTAAATAATCTATATGTGAAGTTAAGAACAATGAGAGCCCGTCTGGTATAGTGGTTAAAGCACCAGGTTAGAAACCAAGAGCCTGTGAGTGAAGCCAGCTGAGTGACTTTCGAACCATCACTCTTTCTCAGCCCTAGGAAGTTGGCAACAGAAAATCACTTCTGACGTCTTGCCAAGAAAACTACACAAACTTGTCCAGCCAGAGATAACTAGAAGATAGATAGATAGATAGATAGATAGATAGATAGATAGATAGATAGATAGATAGATAGATAGATAGATAGATAGATAGATAGATAGATAGGAGAGGAGGAGTTAAAGCAGCATTATACACATGCATACATTGATACATACATATGTATATGCATTCATACACTTATGTATGTAAACACAGACACACAGACACACAGACACAGACACAGACACACAGACACAGACACAGACACACACACACACACACACACACACATTACATATACATTACTGTACACTATTTTCACCTATATGCATGTTTTATACATGCTTTCTCTACATGTGTGTCTGTGTGTATGTATTTCTTACCTATATCAAGTCTTTCTTTTGCTTGGAGAAAACTATTGCAATTTTTTTAAAAAAAACTAAATGTAACTTTGAAAGTATAATTATATTTTTGTTCAGGTAATCTTTATGATTTGTGAGTGAAGTTAGTTCCATTAAACTAGGAACTCCAAACAAAGTTATCTCTCTTTCCTGCCATTTCTGATCCATATGTTTCTAAAGTATATGGAAACTAATTTATACATGTCTAGACCCTAGGCATTCAGGCAACATCTGTTAGGAGGAAACAGATGTGTTTCTTTAAGAAAATCTGGTCACAGACTTCCTGTATAGTAAATAAATTTTACTCTGTTATTCTGTATACTGTGCCTTTTAAAGTTTATCTTCTTTTGTGCAGCAAAAGGGGCATACGTGCTCCTTGGGATTATCTACAACTTTCTGATCCTTTAAATACATCAATTTCAATAATTTTATCCAAACATTTTGTTGTTGTTCTGCTATTTTTTTAGATTAAGTAATTTGCAAGTGTGTGTTTCATTTACTCTTTAAACCAGAAACAAGTAAGATGATTGATGTGCTTCCCTGATTATTTGAAGTCCAAACAGATGTTGATAACATAACAGGTTTACTTAGCAAGCTCCTACAAAGGGCTCTTAACAGTAGGACAGCAGTAAAATTTCATCTAATTCAAATTCAAGAGAATGACAGGGGGAAAATATGGTGGTTGGGTTGCCTTAATGCATCACAATTTGGGACTGATAAGCAACTAGGGGGTCCTCCTGGATTTGCAGCTACTCTTCGAGGAGCAAGTGGCACCTGTACCCAGGAGGGCCTTTGTCCAGATTCATCTTGTGCACCAATTGTGTCCTTTCCTCAATTTGAAGGGCCTTGTAGACAATCTCTCATTCCTGGATCACCTCACAATTGGATTCTTGCAATGAGCTCCACATGGAGCTGCTCTTGAGGGCCACCTGGAAACTACAAAGGTTCAAAATACAGTGCCAGCAATAATGGGCACCTCTTAGTATGGTCATGTGTTACCATTGCTACGCAAGCTGCATTGGCTGCCATCTGGCTTCTGAGTGCAATCCAAGGTGCTGGTTATTACCTAGAAAGACCTATGTGGAATATCTGAAAGATCTCTTCTCTTCCATTGTTTTTGTTTGCCCAGTATGTTCAAGCACAATGGGTGCACTTCAGGTCCTCTCCATTAAACATTGCCATCTGGTGGGACCCAGGAAGCATGCCTACTCTGTTGTGGCCCCCACCCTCTGGGACTGCATCCCCACTGAAAATGGATGGTGCCCTCTCTCCTATGATTCTGGAAAGCTTTGAAAACCTGGCTTTGGTCCCAGGCTTGGGGTTGATGTTTATTATTTGTTCAATGCCCCTGTTTTGTTTTGTTTTGTTTCTTTTGCTATTAATTGGTTTATTTTAGTCTGGGCTGTCTGTGATTCAATGTTTTAATGAAACCACTGTGTGTGAGTTGGGCAGCTTTATAAATTTAATAAATAAATAATAAAATGTTTTCAGCCGTCTTGATATTTTTCCTAGTTCTGTAAACCACCCAGAGTCCAGTGAAGTTGGGTGGCCAATACATTTTTAAAAAATAAAATAAAATAAAAGAATAGAGACTCTAGCAGTGCCAGAATTCAGTGCTGCATTTTCTAAGCTGATCTAATACGGAACGAATTTTATTTAACCTTCATCCTAGATCAATGGTTTCAAACTTGGCTAGCTGGGGAATTCTGGGAGTTGGCCCACACATCTTAAAGTTGACAAATTTGAGAAATATGGTCCTAGATGGCTAAACCTAATCATAAAATTACATAGGCCTAAGCATTGTACTATCACCTGATTCTCAAACACTGATATGGTTTAATTCTGAAGTTCTGTTTACAACAGGTCAAGTCACAGGTCTAGATTTGGAGGCTGCTTGGTGAAGATGAATGGGAATAAATGGATGATTAGGATAAGGATGGGGCTATATGGAAAGATGAGTTTCAGGATCTCATGTTTCCAAATAAAATAAAAACAGTCTTAGTGATGTTAATGTGTACAGGTAGTCCTCAACTTACAAACACAACTGGGACCAGATTTTCTGTTGTAAATTGGGGCAGTTGCTAAGCAAGTCATCACATGACTGTGATGTCAATTTTACATTTTTATAGCAGTCATTAAGTGACTCACATGATCATTAACCATTAATAATCATTAGACCGCCTTCTACCACATAGCTCCCAGCGACCGGTGAGATCCCACAGAGTTGGTCTCCTCCAGGTCCCGTCAGCTAAACAGTGTCGGCTGGCGGGCCCGCGGGGGAGGCCCTTCTCTGTGGCTGCCCTGGCTCTCTGGAACCAGTTACCTCCTGAGATCCGGACTACCCCCACCCTGCTGGCCTTCTGAAAAGCAGTAAAGACCTGGCTTTTCTGGCAGGCCTGAGGCCGCGATCTCGCGGTGGTAATCTGCGAGATCCGGCCATGATGGGATATGCATGAATTTTAAATTGTTTTAATGTTTAATGTTTTTAATGTTTTATTATTGATTTGGATGTTTTTAATGTGTTTATGATGTTTTTAATGTTTTTTGTTTGTTGTTAAGCCACCCAGAGTCCTTTGGGAGTTGGGCGGCATACAAATATAATAAATATAAATATATATAAATATATATTAAGCAAATCACATATTCATAAAGTGAATCCACTTTCCCCAATTGATTTTTTTTTTGCCAGAAACTTACTGAGAAGGAGCAAATCACAGTCATGTGACCACAGGTTGTTATAACCAGTTGTAATTGTTATCCCAGTTGCCAACATCTGAATTGTCATCATGTGGCCGTGGGGATGGTAAGTCCAAGGACAGGTTGTAAATCATTTTTTCTGATGCTGTCATTACTTTGAACCATCATAAAATGAAAATTAAAGAGTGCCTGTATTAGCCCTAAAAACATTTAAACTGCATTTAAATCTGTAACAGTCACATTAATTGCACTGTTATAATATTTTATTTTATACATCTTCTGAATAAGCACAGCAGACTCTTAATCGTTACAAAAGCTCTAGCTACTGCAAAGTGGTGAGCTATCTTTCTGAGTCCCATACTTGGCTAGGAAACAGATGATTCTGTAGCATTTATCCTTAAATCCTCAAACCTTTTTGCATATATACCTTTGTGCACTTACAAAGGATCTTTCTCACCAATCAAAAACTAGTGAGATAGGGAGGATTTTCTGATGATTCAATTAACTGACAACAGTGCCATCTTGTGTTGTACTTTGTCAGCCACTGTGTATTTTATACGTGTCTATGTAGGTACACACAGACACACAAACACACATTTAATATAAAAGCACATTTAAGAAAGTGTTTGAAACATGTCAATTATGCAAAATACTTTACTTATAGCATGATAATGAATAAGTGCTCTTTATTGTTACTTGTTTTTCCTTCCGTTGGATTTGTGTTTACTGTTGGCATGAGGGCAATTCAATGATAGCAACAGGGAACTTCTCGGAAAGCTTATGTGGATATACTTTGATGGAGCTGCAAATCAATATTACTTTCTAAATTTTTAATGTTTGCTCTGTGCATAATGCTGCAAATAAAATAAGCTCATCTGTAAAGACTGTTCTTCATTGTTGTGCGTGTGTCATTTCAACAAAATTGCTAACTACAGACTATAGATATGGCCTTAAAAATGTCTAGACTAATAAATCAAGACTAGAATTTGAATAACCTCTAGTGGCAGGTAATTTTTCAGAACTTCTAAACTCTTACTGTAGTTCTAACAAATTGGGGAAGGTGGGAGGAGAAAAGAGTCAATGCAGTGGGTTACAGATCTAAAAGTAAAATCAGAGATCCAGTTGCATTATAGCATATCTGTATTTAGTGAAGTAAAATGCAAATGGTGGTATTGATTAGCAATAGCACTTAGACTTATATACCGCTTCACAGTGCTTTTACAGCCTTCTCTAAATGGCTTACAGAGTCAGCATATTGCCCCCAACAATCTGGATCCTCATTTTACTGACCTTGGAAGGATGGAAGGCTGAGTCAACCCTAAGTCGGTGAGAATCAAACTGCTAGCAGTCATCAGAATTAGCCTGCAATACTGCATTCTAACCACTGTGCCACCACGGCTCTGAAGAATTAAAAGAGGATACAATTTGCACAGCACATGCTGAAACTGAAAACTGTTTAGAATCTTTATAGTGTAATCCAGTAACAGATTTGTAAAATGTTTGAAGGTAAAATTGCTTCCAGCATACTCTCTTAAACTTTGCCCATTAAACTAGCCAAAGGGGAATTGACTTAATGGATTCATGATGGAGTAATATTTAAGTAGAATGCCTGTCCCTCATTATTTCTACCCATTCCATAACAGTGGGCATGATTCATAACCCATCCATTAAGCAATGTTATTTGACAGGACTTAGGAAATGAACTTTCTCTGTTGTTTCACCTGCTCTGGAATAGCATCTCCATGGAAGTTCAAAATGCCTCAACCTGAAAGCCTTTAAATGTTAGAATGGGATAGATTGGAGCATGTCCATCTGGTATACAGTGTCTGTCTTGGTTGGGCTGTTATGGTTGGGCTGTTTGGTTGGGCTTTCACACAAGTTACATTCACTATTTTTTAATTTGCTTGTAGAGCCTGTATCTGTTTTTAATTTACATCCAGAGTCAGTTCTCACTGAAATAATGACTCACTGAAGTAATGATAAAGGAAGTGGTAGTTTGCTGAAGAAACACTTTTTGCCTTCAGAAATATTTCATGAGCCAATCTCAAATATCCATTTTCTGGCAAGGTTCCTTGAGAAAGTGGTACTTTCAGGTAGCTGCATATGTTCTTGGGGGGAAATTTATTATCTCACCCCCTCTCAATCTGAGTTCAGACCTGGTTGAGAATAGCATCAACCATAGTTAGCCTAAAAGCTGCCTCCTATGAGAGAGAGGCAGAGGAAATATCTCTGTATTGTTTCTGCTCTTTCTCTCAATAACTGTTGAGAGTACATCATTGCCAGTAGTGTATTTTCTTGAGATGGGGATTGGAGGCTGTATTGGTGTTTTCACTCCAACTTCTCAAAGAGAAGTATTAGATGACTACCGTTCTCAACTTGCCAGTCCATGGACATCTGTAGGAAGTTCCTAGAGGAAGCTACCGTTCTCAACTTGCCAGTCCATGGACATCTATAGGAAGTTCCTAGAGGAAGCAATGAAGAATTGGGGGGGGGGGAGAGGGGACTAGATGTCATCAGTATTTTTGATACTCATCTATTTGTCTCCATAATACCAGAATCAAAATAGATTGTAATGCACATGTTATGAATCATTGTCTGAATGCAATGATGAGGTAGATGAAAATTAATATACTAAAATTGAATTCAGATAAAATGGAGACCTTTGTAAGTACTGTAGGTGCAACAAGATCTCAAAAATTGGAGAGTTTGCTATCTTAACAGTTATGCTCCCTAAGAAAAAAATAGATACAGTTTGTGAGTCTTCCAAAAATCATGACTGCCATTGAAGACTTAACTGAGCTTTGCATGCCATTTACCTGTTTAGGTTTGAGTTAGTATGCTAACTATTCCCTTTTCTGGATAGGCAGAGGATAGTTGCAGTGGCTTATGTCTACTAAAAGTGAGATTACCACTGTGAGTCTGTCCTTGAGCTCAATTGGGAAGTTGTAGAATGTTGCCACCAAATTGCAGAATGGCTCATTTAGCTATACATTTGTTAGACTAATTCTAAGCAATTGCACTGGTGCCAATTAGATAATCAAGCCAAACTCAAGGTTTTTATTTAACCAGTGTGAAACCTGAGAGATGTCCTTCACTGCTATAAAAAATGAAAATGATTCAGAGGGGTTGGATACGTTATATTTAGGCTATTAAAACTTTTTAAATTTATTTTTACATTTAATTATTGTTCACAAACTGATTCAAGATTTGTAAGAATGGAAAGCAGTATAAAACTTGCATAAGGCGTAGATCGCTTACACAGTACAATAGTTTTTACTCCTCAAGTCCTCAAAAGCAGTTTCACAACAGCTTGCTCTTCCTTGCTGCCCAAATTATTGGATTACAAGCCTTGTGGGGGTTTTTTCTTCCTAGCATTTTTTGAATCAACAAAATGTGGTGACAGGAATTAACTGACTAGCTTGTCTCCAGAGCTTAACATTGTAAGCTGAGAGAGAATGATTGGTCCAAAGTCACCCAGCTGACTTTCATGCCTAAGTCTGTACTAGATACAGGGGTGTCAAACTCACGTCGTCACAGTGGCATCATGTGATGTATTGAGGCTTTTCCCCCCTTTGCTAAACTGGGTCTGGGCGTGGCCAGCATGTGACGCATCCAGCCCGCAGGCCAGGAGTTTGACAGCCCATACTAGAAGTAAGTCTCCTGGGTGTAGCCTGGACATTAGCTTTTACTCCTAATGTTTTGAAAGAGTCTTTAGAATATCTTTAGAATGGATCTGTTTGTGCCACAGCTGAGTAGAGTTCAGAGGTGGGTTCCTACCGGTTCGGACCGGCTCTATAGAACCGTTAGTAATTGACGACCTGGGTCACTAGAACCGGCAGCGACCCAGGCCTGCCACGCCCCCGAGCCAGTTCTCTCGGCAGCGCCATAGGCACCAACATCTTGTTTTTTGCTTCTGTGCATGCGCAGAAGCTGTTTTTTTGTACTGTGCATGTGCGCGCATGCACAACCTTCCCATGCGGCATGCACTCGCAACCCACCCATGCGGGGCGCACCCACAACCCGCCCACGTGGCACGCACCCGTGACCCACCCGCCCACGCAGCGCACGGCGCACGGCGCATGGCTCATGGCTCACAGCGCGTCCCTGAGTGAACCGGCAGTAAGAAGATCCAGAACCCACCCCTGCTAGAGTTATATCAGCTCAACTGCCTAGTAGAGACAATGGTGGAGATTACAAGAAGGCAGAGACAATTCAGCACTGACATAAATGTTACATTTAGAAGAGATATTAGATCACAGATCTCCTTTTAAAAAGGAGGAGACAGGAAAATATGCTCCCAACTTTATATATTATATCCAGGGACAGTGTCATAGCTAAATGTTTCCACCGCTACCTACTCAGTGAGAGATAAGCCACAGGGGCATCAAAATATGAAGATGGTGGCCACAACCATCTGATCAAAGCCTTGCCTCTTTACTCCCAAGCAGTTGGCAGTTGGAGAGTGGTCCCCAAGAAGTCCTGCTTCCTGGCACCCTTTTTTTGTCCCCTGAAGGAGGATTCATCGGATTGCCTTCTTGGCCTGCCTAGAGAAGGCATGCAAATTTTGTGTCGAAGCATCTCAGTAGTAAATTGATGGTTGGACAGTTTCTATGAATTTTTCCCAAAACAGGACAAAGTCTCCACTAGTTGCTCAAATGCAGTACTGCCCCTTAACAAGGAAAATACCTTGAAAAATCTAATGGGAGGAGTTCCTTAGAAAGTTTTCAGTTGTTATTTAATTCAATAACAAGAAGCCAGGTGTGGTATACTGGATTATTATTATTTGTATGTGTGATTTTGTATTGTTACTTGGTGATTTTAGCTTCCTGGTATATGTTGTAATTCTTGCAGAGTATCTGAAATTTGTTTGTCTGGAGATTTCAGAAAAGCAAGCAGCAGAAAAACATAATCCTGACACAAGTATCATTTGTTTGGTTGGTTGAAAAGACACACCAGGAAGGCTGCAATCTGCTAGACAAAGAACTGAACCATAAAAGAAGGCACAGCTGTGCAGATGGCCTGAACATCTTGAACAGAACAGGTACATCATGTTCCACTTTCTCCAAAATTATCTCCTTTCTGAAGAAATCACACAAACAACTTCATGAGACTGGATGAAGACTAGTAGGGAAAAAATACACTTTCTCTGGCTAGCTCTAGTTCCATTGGTCACAATTTCCCTGACCATTGGAATATCAAGCAGCAGTAGCAGCGGATGATTGCAGCTTCTTAGATTGGCCAAAAATATTTCTAAAGGGCAGAGTGACTAAAAAAAACCTGCCTACCACCTGCTGCAAAGATTCCCATTGCTAATATTAGTGAGGTTTTCAAATTGTCTGTTTCCAAATGCTAACAACTGTCCTGGATGTAGCCCAACCATACAGCTTTTGTATATTTGATGGAATATCCTATAACTAGGATGGATGAAACTGTCAACTTTGCTGCTAAAAATTTAAAATTTCATTTTTTTTTCTATACTATTTATGAAGAAGCTTGCAAATGTTAGGAAATAGTTAGTTAGTTAGTTAGTTAGTTAGTTAGTTAGTTAGTTAGTTAGTTAGTTAGTTAGTTAGTTAGTTAGTTTATATTCCACCCATCTCACTATCCAAAGCAAATCTGGTCAGCTATCTTACAGAAACTTGTATATGTATAGAGTGCAGACAAGAAATCCTGACTTTAATGTCTAGAATTAATTACATCACACCCAACAATGAAACTTTTCTAAGCAGATTAAAAAATAAAGTGTCCATCAATGAAATTTGACAGATACGACAGATGATAGATAGATAGATGATAGATAGATAGATAGAGAGAGAGAGAGAGAAAGAGAGAGAGAGAGAGAGACAGACAGACAGACAGACAGACAGACAGACAGACAAACTTACTTGAGCAAATCAATATGTTAGAGGTTGTAGCATACTGGCTTCCTATTATTTTTCTTCAATTCATTTAATTATCTTGGAAGATTACATTTTAACACATGAAAAATTCCCAAAAGATAAAAGCAATGCTTGCAGAAAAATAATAGGAAGCCACTATGCGGCAACTTTTAATATATTTACTTGCATTCTAAGGGCATTTGGGTCCTTAGAAAAGAAGGACCCAAATAAGTAAGTCATCTCTTTTGTAGCTATTTGCCTCACTTCACATAGGAAATCCTTCCTGAGATGGATGAAGATTCCAGTGAAGACTGTCTGTCTGTCTGTCATCTATCTATCATCCATCCATCCATCCATCCATCCATCCATCCATCCATCCATCCATCCATCTATCTATCTATCTATCTATCTATCTATCTATCTATCTATCTATCTATCTATCTATCTATCTATCTATCTATCTATCTATCTATCTATCATTTAATTGGTATAGCCATGCATCTCAAAACAGTGACTGTGTGTGGACAGATACCATGGTTGATGTGTATCTGAATCTCCAATTTAGCTGAAGCTTACTTGACCCATCTGCTTGTTACAGATTTGAATTTTGTTGTCTTGCGCAGAAATAGAAAAACAGTTATCCA
Source organism: Thermophis baileyi (assembly GCA_003457575.1). NCBI lineage: Eukaryota > Metazoa > Chordata > Lepidosauria > Squamata > Dipsadidae > Thermophis > Thermophis baileyi. The sequence goes on along the minus strand of QLTV01004416.1, from coordinate 2,148,132 downwards.
CTTAGTAATACTGATTACAATTTTTTAAACATAACTCATTCACACATTCATACCCACCAAGTTTCACTAAAATACTAACTAGGTAATACTAGGAGTATTGGAGGGAAAAAAAGACTGCTCAATAGATGGTTGCCTGCACAGATGAAGTCTTCTGACAAGCCCCTATTCAGCTGTTGTTTTTATTTCAGGCCATCAGCCCTCCATTGCAAGTCACCTCCGTTATTGTTGTGCTATTGCTTGGTTAAGTACTGTATGTCTTGCTGTCTTCTGGTTACTTTAGCTTCTTTATTCTTTCTCAGTCACGTCTGGTTTCAAGGCAGCCCTTCTCTGCCTGAGGCTGTAGAGACCTGGCACCAATCAAAACACTTTTTGTGAAGCAACTGATCAGCACTGACAGGGTAAGCCACTAGTATATGAAAATAAGAGCAAACTCCACTCCCTTCTAGTACTGATGATGTTACCTAGTTTGGTAATGAAACATCTGCAAGAAAACCATCAAGCTCAGAGAGCACCAAGGAACCCACAGTTCAACCCTGAGCTACAAATATTCTCTTCTATCGATAAACACTTTTTGGTTAGAGGGACTCAGAGCCTGCCTTATATGAGATGGCTCCCAGTGGAGTTCATTCTAAATTATGATATTTTACCTAGTTTGGTAATGAAACATCTGCAAGAAAACCATCAAGCTCAGAGAGCACCAAGGAACCCACAGTTCAACCCTTAGCTACAAATATTCTCTTCTATCGATAAACACTTTTTGGTTAGAGGGACTCAGAGCCTGTGTTATATGAGATGGCTCCCAGTGGATTTCAGTCTAAATTTTGATATGATTTCTGTAAATAAGGAATGTAGAATTATAATGGCTGAGTCTTTGATCCTTCATACATCAAAATTAGTACAAAGCTAAGGGATAGTCTTTCAACTTCCCCCCGAGATCCGTATTACCCCTACCTTA